>JABWPP010000049.1:59509192-59899192 GCA_016920855.1 Puya raimondii
GTGATAAAAAAATTACTAAGTACAGCTATGAAGTAGTTTCACATGTAAATAGACTTACAAAGCATAAAAAGAAGATTGAATAATAATATTTACTTAACATTTTCATTATGATTTTCAGATTAGGACATATCATTATTTGAAGCTAAAATAAAAAGTATAGATTGAGGAAAATCCTACAACAATGCTAGCTTTGAAGGTACCAAACATTATTAGATACGAATGCTAATATCGAAAGTCAAAGAATAATTAATTTTTACCTTGAAAAACACGCGGACAAGAAGTCAAATCCTGAAAGAAAATTTGTTGTAATATCTAGAACCGCTAGCCTTCCCCAAATTCCCTCTCCCACAACCACTGTAAAGAGGGCGCCAACAAGGAATCTCTACGAGGCTCCAAAAACACCAGATCCAAGAAAGTAATGCGGGACTCACGCTTTCGCTGCAAAGATGCACGATTGAATCATTCTTGCAAAGATTAAGAAACATTGTGAAGTGGAAAAGAAATAAAAAATCATCAAGAATCTATTTTTGAAAAATAAGACAAGAATGGAGAAAATATTAACAAGGACATGCTAGACTTTCCATACAAATGATTAAATTCTTTATTTTTAAGCTTATTTTTTAATTAAAACATAACTTTAAGTTTAAAAAATTACATTTATAAATTTATATTTTAATTTGAACTTAAATTAAAAATTAAAAATTCAATCAAACATTTCGAATCTAATTTATAAATTTGAATTTTAAATTTAAATTGTCACGCCCCGTCGGGCCTTTAACACCAACTAGGTGAAAAGGATAAACCGCACGGGCGCATGCCCCAGACCCGCCGAACGGATAGAGTCTCCTCTACCCGCCCAAGGCGCCACAACACAAGCATATCCACGATGTTCCAACTAGGAACGGAGTACAAGAATTGCACAAGAAAAACATCAACATAAAGAAGTTCTACTTCTATTACATCACATTTGCACATTTATACATGTCCAATTTTTTTTTTTTCCTTTCATTTCTATTCCATATATCAAGTTCCAAAACTATAGAATTTACAAGTTGCACACATTTAATAAAAACCCCTATGCGATCATTGTCCAAAACTAGGGGTATAACTCTATGTAACACCAAAATGGAAGGGCCGCTATCTACAGAGCCAAACCCTTGTCTTGCTCCGCCGCCTCACTCGCGGAAGGACCTGAAAACGTGGGGTGAGAACTATAAACATAGTTTCCAATGGGTAAGGCCACCCAAGAGAGAAGCTCGACCCACCAGGTCCAAAGAAACACCATAAGCATAAGTTAGATCTCAAATAACTATGCATACAAATATTTACATGCTTGTAAATAAACATAAAGGATGCAACCAAATAAAATGTCAACTTTCAATTTCTCCTAGGTTCATCCTATATCTCACATTGACCAAGTTCAACTACTTGTCATTTATTTATGGTGTCGGAGTCGCCGCATCACCATAATGGTTCTCAACCAAAGCGAAATCGCCGCAAATGTTGGGCACCGGGCAATGGATCGCCATCCCCATCATGGTCCCAACCTCTAAGGAGTGAAATCGTCATCTCCTTGTTCGGGTAGCGAAATCGTCGCATACCCGGGATAGCGAAATCGTCGCGTACCCCATTCCATCACCGCCATCACGTGGCACGGGTAGCGAAATCGTCGTCTACCTGGAATAGCGAAATCGTCGCGTACCCCAATCCATCACCGCCAACACGTGGCACGGGTAGCGAAATCGTCGCGTACCCGGGATAGCGAAATCGTCATGTACCCCAATCCATCACCGCCATCACGTGGCACGGGTAGCGAAATCGTCGCGTACCCCAATATTCACATTTCACACTTGCCAACCTAAGTCCAATGGCCCTAGGTTCAAGTCACCAAGTCTCACCTATATTCAATGACACTAGGTTTACTTTACATTCTCAACCTAGGTTCCAATTTCATATTCCAACCTATGTTCAATGACACTAGGTTCCAATCGTATATTCCAACCTATGTTCAATGACACTAGGTACCAATCTCATGTTCCAACCTATGTTCAATAACACTAGGTTCCATTTGCACTTTTCAACCTATGTTCCTCAACACTAGGTTCTAATTCATACATGCAATCACATAACAAGTATACATAATAAGGATATACTTGAATTCATTAACATGCAAGATGAGCCTATGGCTCAATTTATCATGATTCTCATTTTGCCAACATGCAAATTCTACTTCTTTTCACCTTGGGAGTCCTTTTCCAAGCTCCAATCCACCACTTCTCCAAGCTTTGGAGAGATCTCTAGAGAGAGAAAGTGAGGGAGAGGGAGAGGGGATGAAAGGAAAGTGAGGGAGTAATGAGGAGAGAGACCTCTGCCCTCTATACATAACCCTTCCACTGTGAAATTACCAAATTGCCCCTCACTGGGCATTATGTCTCAGCCGGGTCCGGACCTTGCAAATGGGGTCCGGACCCCGTACGCGTAACAGCCCACCGCGCAGGCCGGGTCCGGACCTTGGCATCCGTGTCCGGAACCCGAAAGCGCATCTCCGCGTGGTAACAGGTCGGGTCCGGACCGTGGCGTCCGGGTCCGGACCTTAGCTGCTCCACGGACTTCATTGTCCGGACCCCAGATCCGGAGTCCGGACCCCGTGAGCAGTTTTGCTCCAGTTGGTCCTTTTCCAAAAGAAATCAACCTTTTGATTTCTGGGTTCCCACTCGCACCCAAAACGTTCCGAAACTCTCGGAACCCAATTCCACACCAGCCATTATCGGCTCTCTCCGAACTTCATCAAATTTGGTAAAGTTCGAAATGACGCACCGAAATTCAGAGTGCTACATTCCTCCCCCCTTAAAGAGAGTTTCGGCCGTGAAACTAAATCATACCTCAGCTGGACTCAGCGAAGAGGTAAGAAAACCGCTCCTTCATTGAGCTTTCCAATTCCCAAGTAGCTTCACGCTCTTCGTGATTCGTCCATTATACCTTTACATAAGGGATTTCACGGTTCCTCAAATTTTTCACCTCGCGATCCATGATGCACAAGAGAAATTCCTCATAAGTCATATCCTCATGAAGCTCCATAGGCACATACTCGAGGACGTGCGCCGGATCATACACGTACTTGCGGAGCGTCGATACATGGAACACGTTGTGTATCCCCGCAAGTTTTGGCGGCAAGGCTAGCCGATATGCCAAGGATCCCACACGCTCCAAAACCTCATAAGGTCCAATGTAACGGGGACTCAACTTACCCCGAACCCCAAACCGCTTTACCCCTCTCATGGGCGATACTTTCAAGAAGACGCGGTCTCCTACCGCGAATTCCAAATCTCGTCGACGTCTATCCACAAAGCTCTTTTGCCTGGACTGCGCCGTCGTTAAGCGTTCACGTGCCAAGAGGACCTTTTCCTCCGCTTCACGCAACACATCCGGTCCTAAGACCCTTCTTTCGCCGACCTCGCTCTAATGAATAGGAGAACGACATTTTCTTCCATACAAAGCCTCAAACGGTGCCATACCGATGCTAGATTGATAGCTATTATTATAAGCGAACTCAGCCATCGGCAAATGAGTAGGCCATGCACCCTTGAAGTCCAACACACACGCTCGCAGCATATCCTCCAAAATCTGAATTGTCCTTTCCGATAGACCGTCAATTTGAGGATGAAATGCTGAACTGAAATCGAGCCGTGTACCCAAAGCTTCTTGCAAGTTTTTCCAAAAATGCGATGTAAAACGGGGATCTCGATCCGAAACTATCGAGGTCGGGACCCCGTGCAACCGCATAATCTCGTCCAGGTAGACTTGTGCTAATTTGTCTCCCGACCAAGTGGTGTGGATTGGCAAAAAGTGTGCCGACTTTGTCAAATGATCCACCACCACCCAAATCGCGTCGTGGCCACCATGCGATCGAGGTAAGCCCACAACGAAGTCCATTGCTATGTTCTCCCACTTCCAAACTGGAATGGGCAACCCTTGTAGTTTTCCCGCTGGAAAGCGACGCTCGGCCTTCACCTGTTGGCATACTAAACATTGTGCCACATAACGCCCAACATCAAGTTTCATCCCCGGCCACCAATAATGTAATTTAAGATCCTTATACATTTTGGTGCCGCCCGGGTGAATCGCATAAGGAGAAGTGTGAGCTTCTTTTAAAATCTCCCCACGAATGTCTTCGACTTTAGGCACGCACAATCGATTTCGAAATCGAATGGCGCCCTTCGAGTCCACATGAAAATCACCGGCGCGCCCACTCTCAATAGCACTCCGCACCTTTTGGAGTTTCGGATCTCCGGATTGTTTTCTTTTATTTGCTCCAACAAGGTTGGCCAAATCTCGAGATTCATGAGTCTAGCGGGGACGCCCGGGGCCACGACTTCTAAGTCAAATCGGCCAATTTCCTTGATCAACGGTATTTGTCCCGTCATCTCAATTACGAAGTTCTCCACGAATTTTCGACTGAGCGCATCGGCCACCACATTGGCTCTACCGGGGTGGTACAAGATGGTTAAGTCGTAATCTTTTATCAACTCCAACCATCTCCGCTGCCTCAAATTCAACTCCTTTTGAGTGAACAAATACTTTAAGCTTTTATGATCCGTGTACACCTCACAATGCTCCCCGTACAAATAGTGTCTCCACAACTTAAGCGCGAAGACCACCGCTGCAAGCTCTAGGTCGTGGGTGGGATAATTCTGCTCATAGCTCTTCAGCTGACGAGAGGCGTATGCTATCACTCGTCCTCTTTGCATAAGCACACACCCAAGACCTCGCCGTGATGCATCACTATACACCACAAAACCCTCCCCTGCAACCGGCAAGGCGAGAACCGGAGCCGAAGTCAACCTTTCTTTTAGCTCCTTAAAGCTTTGGTCGCATTCCTCGCTCCAAACATATTTGGCTCCCTTGCGGGTAAGACGCGTTAGTGGACCGGAGATTTTAAAAATCCCTCCACGAACCGCCGATAGTACCCCGCAAGACCCAAAAAGCTTCGTACTTCCGTGACATTGGTCGGGCGAAGCCAATCCTTGATTGCCTCAACTTTCATAGGGTCCACCGATACTCCTCCCGCAGAAATCACATGACCCAAGAAAGCTGTAGTACACTGAATTTCAGTGCACCGTACCGAACTTCTACAAATGGTAGAGTTCCGGTGGAAAAATAGCATGAGAGGCTATATGTGAGGCTTTGGCCAGGTTCGGGACTTGTGCGAAGTGTTTTCGGCGCAATTGAGGCGCGAAGATAGACTTCGAAAAGTCAAAACTGCAGAAATTGTGAAGTCTGCATTGGATTCCGGTATGTGAATTCCAATACCGGAATTGGAGTGAAGTATACCGGTATGTGAAATGGTATACCGGAATGCCATGGTTGAACCGAAAACCCAGCTCTCGGGTTTTGAGAAATTCTCCGGGAAATACCGGAATGTCGCTGTATACCGGTATGTGAAAGAAGATACCGGTATGCGATGGCCGAAACAGTAAATCCAGCTCTCGGGATTCTGCGGGATTTCTGAGGTATACCGGTATGCATATTCGCATACCGGTATACAATGTCCAGTTTTGGGCTGGTTGTTGTGTTGTTTGTGGAGAGGGGCAAAATAGTCTTTTCACATGATTTGGGGGTGTATGAATGGCTGAGACCTTCTCCCCTTCTCATTTGTTTTCCTCTCTACTTCTCCTCTCTACTCCTCTCACTTTCTCTCTCTAGAGATCTCTCCAAAGCTTGGAGAAGTGGTGGATTGGAGCTTGGAAAAGGCTTCCAAAGGAGAAAGGAAGCTTCTTGGTGCAAGAAGGAGCTTGGGGATTTCGTGACTAAGGTTAGTACCTCACGTTTTGGGTTCAAACCTTGGATTTAATCCTTTGAAATGAGGTTTTTGCGAACCCTTGGCAATCTAAAGCACAAAATATGGGAGATTGGCCATGAAATCTAGGGTTTGGCTTGCATGCATGCAAACTCTAGGTAGATTTGGGGCTTTTGCAATGAGAGGTTCTAAAAATATTTGGACCTTCGGGAATTACAATTGAGGCATAGGAAATCATGTTAGAACACTTGATTTCACATGTTGAGTTGAATTTAGGGTTCGTAATGAGTAACGAACCGTTTTCTTGTAGAAGCTTGGGTTGAAGCAAGAACTCAAAGCTTGAACACTTAGGAGCTTGAAGAATACAAGAATTTGGAAGCTCTTGAGGTGGGTTTTGTGTTTACCGAAGTGATTAGGTCACTTCCATGTCTAGGGTAAATATCCATTTAAAGATAAAATGGTGTGTATTGTGAACCCTAGAATTTGCATGTTGGCAAAAGTAAAAAATCATGATAGGTTGAACAATGAGATCCTATTGCATGATGTATATTTCAAGTATAATTCAAATATTAATACTTGTTGCATGGTTGCATGTATGGTTAAACCTAATGTGATTGAACATAGGTTGGACATGAGGATTAAACCTAGTGTTATTGAACATAGGTTGGATGTGAGGATTAAACCTAGTGTCATTGAACATAGGTTTGACATGAGATTGGAACCTAGAGTCATGGAACCTAGGTTGATAATGAGAAAGTAAGCCTAGTGTCATTGAACATAGGTGAGACTTAATGACTTGAACCTAAGGTCATGAGACTTAGGTTAGCAAGTGAAAAACGTGAACATCGGGATGTGCGACGATTTTTGCTATCCCGGGTAGGCGACGATTTCGCTACCATGCCATGAGTTGGCCGTATTGAGACGGGATGTGCGACGATTTTGCTATCCCGGGTAGGCGAGGATTTCGCTACCATGCCATGAGTTGGCCGTATTGAGACGGGATGTGCGACGATTTTGCTATCCCGGGTAGGCGACGATTTCGCTACCATGCCATGAGTTGGCCGTACCGACACGGGATGTGCGACGAGTTTGCAATCCCGGGTAGGCGACGATTTCGCTACCTCGCCTTGAGTTGGCGGTGTCGAGAGGGGATGTGCGACGAGGTTGCTATCCCGGGTATGCGACGATTTCGCTACCCATGCCATGCAGTGGCCGTGTTGAGACGGGATAAGAGACGATTTTGCTATCCCGAGTAGGCGACGATTTCGCTACTCGAACTCGGAGGTGACAATGTCACTCCTTGGATGTTGGAACAATTATGGTGAGACGGCGATTTCGAAACCATAAGTAAATGACAAGTAAATGAACTTAGTCAATATGAGGCATAGGATGAACCTAGGAGAGAATGATAAATTATATGTCATTTGGTTGCATCCTTTATGTTTATTTACAAGCATGTAAATAATTGTTGCATAGTTATATGTGATCTAACTTATGCATATGGTGTTTCTTTGGACCTGGTGGGTCGAGCTTCTCTCTTGGGTGGCCTTACCCACTGGGAACTATGTTTATAGTTCTCACCCCCCATTTTCCAGGTCCTTCCGCGAGTGAGGCGGCGGAGCGAGGCAAGGGTTTAGCTCTCTAGATAGCGGCCCTTCCATTTTGGTGACACATAGAGTGTACCCCTAGTTTTGGACTACGACAGCATAGGGGATTTTCATTATATGTATGAAATTGTATATTCCATTGTTTTGAGAACATAATGTATGGAATGAAAAGGAAAGAAAAGAATAATTTGGGACATGTATATTGTGCCATGTGATGTAATAGAAGTAGAACTTCTTTATGTTGATGCTTTCCTTGTGCAACTCTTGTACTCCGTTCCTAGTTGGAACATTGTGGATAAGCTTGTGTTGTGACGCCTTGGACGGATAGGAAAGACTCTATCCGTTCGGCGGGTCTGGTGCATGCGCTCGTGCGGTTATCCTTTCCACCTAGTTGGTGTTTAAGGACCCGGCGGGGCGTGACAGACTGAGGTGGTATCAGAGCGTAGAAACGGTCTAGGTTGACCTAAGAACCCTAGGATGGAAATGAACCTAGGAGTGTAGGCTCGTGAGTGACGAGATCTTTGATGTGGCGAAAGATAAGAGATTGGGTTATGTCCTTATGCCTCTAGTTGGAAATAGAGGTAGATTCGAGGTGTGTCTTATTCTTCACCAAGTGTGTTCGTGTTGGCGGCCGACAACATGAAAACCAAGTGAGGGGAATAAGGACCCTTGTGTGACTTTCGCCTAGATTGGGTTCACGTTTATTTTCGTGAAATATAATGTTGCAAATGACTTTGAATGTCATGAAATGACCAAAGTCATTGTGTTTTCAGGATAATGGTACGTGGACGGCCTCCTTTGAGGGCTGGGCTCGGGAGAGCGAGCGCGGCTCCCGAACAACTCGGGGAGGGCGAGAACTCGGGTCTTCGTAATAAATTGACCGAGTTGATGGGCGTGGTTCGGCGACAGGCCGAAGCCATGCAACGACAAGAGGAGCAGATTAAAAAGCTCCAAGATGAGATGGCGCAGCAAGCGGCTGCGATTCGGGAGGAGAGGACGGGAGTACATCCGGCCTCTGCTTCGGCACCGGTCGAGGAGGTGACACCGGCGCCGGCCGTGGTGCCACCTGCGCCACCAGTTGTGGCCGAGGGGTCGGGTGCCCCTATACCCGATTCCGAGATGGAGGATGCGGAGCGAGAGCGCGCACTTGCGGCTCTCATGAGGTTCAAGAAGTTCAACCCGCCTATCTTTAGCGGGGAGAATGTGGATCCATGGGATGTAGAGACATGGATCGATGCTGTGGAAACGCTCTTCGAGGATCTTTATACCTTGGAGAGGGACAAGGTGCATCTCGCCGTTCATTGTTTAGAGCGATCGGCGAAGGTGTGGTGGAAGGGAGTCCGACGGGATAGACTCTCTAGCCTTCCGCCACCGTCATGGGAAGAGTTTCAGGGTATGGTGTTCGCCACCTACTTCCCCGATAGCGAGAAGAGAAAACTGCAAGAAAGGTTCCGGAAATTGAAACAAGGGAACCGTACCGTGCGCGAGTACGAGAGGGAGTTCTCGTACATTATTAATTGCGTACCGCACGTTGTCCGCGGGGAAATGGACAAGGTCGATTGTTTCGTGCGCGGACTTCGACCGGAGATCTTTCGGGCGGTTCACGCCCTTAAGCTTAAGACCTTTGCGGAGGTCTTGGACCGTGCTCTTTGGGTGGAGCACGGGAATGCATGTGCGCGCGAGGAGCGCGAGTCTTGGAAAAAAGAGAAGGAAAAAGAAAAGGGAAAGAAGCGACCGGCGGGTGGCTCGGGTTGGCAGTCTAGCTCTAAGCGGCCCCCGAAGCACTCTCAGTCGCAAAACCAATCGCGGGGGTTCCGACGAAACCGACCCGCAACCCAGTGTCCGATTTGTAGCGGCCCCCACGGCCCTCAGCAGTGTGACTATCGTGAGGGCCGGTGCTACAAGTGCGGACAGCAAGGGCATATGCGGTACAATTGCCCGATGGATGATGGCCGAGCACCGTCGTCGGCATCGGCATTTGCATCGCAGAGACAGCTCGCGGGCATCCCACCCGCGGCGATGTCGGCAGGCCGTGCACAGCCGCCGAGACCAGTGGAGGGCCAGCGGCCAGCGCCTAGTGGGCGGATATTCGCCTCTCAGGTGGAGGAGCCTTCTGCCCAGGATGACGTCGTGGCAGGTATTGTGATAATTAAAAGCATTCGATGTAGAACTTTGTTTGATACTGGTGCATCGCATTCATTCATTGCTCGATCTTTTGCTATTGCACATGGAATAGAAATTATAGATGCCACGCATGCAAGAACTGTGCAAGTACCTGAACACACTTTTTGTATACATCATGTGTGTATGGATTGCCCTGTGAGGGTTGAGAACTGGATCATGCCAGCTGATTTGCTGGTATTAAATCGAATGAATGAATATGATTTGATCCTAGGAATGGATTGGCTCTCGAGGTATCACGCCACTATTGATTGTGAGAGCCGGATAGTGAGGTTTAGAGAATCCGGGCACAAAGAGTTTGTGTACCGTGGGTGTAAGAGTTCGCTCTTTGCGTCGATGGTGTCCACGTCGCAAGCAAGAAAGCTTATTGCTAGGGGATGCATCGCCTACTTGGCGACGGTAGTGGATGACCGGAAGGAAGTGTTGGGACTTGAGGACGTTCCTATAGTCCAAGAGTTCCCGGATGTATTTCCGACGGAGTTGCCCGGAATGCCACCGGACCGGGAAATAGAATTTGTGATCGATTTGCTCCCGGGTACGGTGCCGATCTCTAAGGCCCAGTACAGGATGGCACCCGCGGAACTGAAGGAATTGAAAGCACAATTGTAAGATTTAATGGACAAGGATTTCGTAAAACCAAGTGTGTCACCTTGGGGAGCCCCTGTTCTATTTGTGCGGAAAAAGGACGGTTCGCTGCGGTTATGTGTAGATTACCGCGAGTTGAATAAAGTGACCGTCAAGAATAAGTACCCGTTACCCCGAATTGATGACTTATTCGATCAATTGCAAGGGTCTCGGGTGTATTCAAAGATTGATTTACAATCCGGTTATCACCAATTGAAGATCAAACCGGAGGATGTGCATAAGACCGCATTTAGGACGCGGTATGGACATTATGAATTCACGGTTATGCCTTTCGGGCTTACTAATGCCCCGGCAGCGTTCATGGATTTAATGAACCGTGTGTTCAAACCACTATTGGATCAATTTGTGGTTGTGTTCATAGATGACATTCTTGTCTACTCTCGGAGTGAAGAGGAACATAGAGAGCACCTGAGGATTGTGCTTCAAGTTCTTCGAGAGAACAAATTATTCGCCAAATTGAAAAAGTGCGAATTCTGGATCCGTGAGGTCGCTTTCTTGGATCATGTAATTTCCGCAGAAGGAGTATCTGTAGACCCTATGAAAGTAGAGGCAGTCAAGGATTGGCCTCGCCCGACCAATGTCACGGAAATACGAAGCTTTTTGGGTCTTGCGGGATACTATCGGCGGTTCGTGGAGGGATTTTCAAAAATCTCCGGTCCACTAACGCGTCTTACCCGCAAGGGAGCCAAATATGTTTGGAGCGAGGAATGCGACCAAAGCTTTAAGGAGCTAAAGGAAAGGTTGACTTCGGCTCCGGTACTCGCCTTGCCGATTGCAGGGGAGGGTTTTGTGGTGTATAGTGATGCATCACGACGTGGTCTTGGGTGTGTGCTTATGCAAAGAGGACAAGTAATAGCATATGCCTCTCGACAGCTGAAGAGCTATGAGCAGAATTACCCCACCCACGACTTAGAACTTGCGGAGGTGGTTTTCGCACTCAAGTTGTGGAGACACTACTTGTACGGGGAGCATTGTGAGGTTTACATGGATCACAAAAGTTTAAAGTACTTATTCACTCAGAAGGAGTTGAATTTGAGGCAGCGGAGGTGGTTGGAGTTGATTAAAGGTTACGACTTGACCATCTTGTACCACCCCGGTAGAGCCAATGTGGTGGCCGATGCGCTCAGTAGAAAGTCCGTGGAGAACTTCGCAATTGAGATGACAGGACAAATGCCGTTAATCAAGGAAATGGGCCGATTTGACTTGGAGATCGTGGCCCCGGGCGTCCCCGCTAGACTTATGAATCTCGAGATATGGCCGACCTTGTTGGAGCAAATAAAAGAAAAGCAATCCGGTGATCCGGAACTCCAAAAGGTGCGGGGTGCTATCGAGAGCGGGCGCGCCGGTGATTATCATGTAGATTCGATGGGCGCAATTCGATTTCGAAATCGATTGTGCGTGCCGAAAGTTGAGGACATTCGTAGGGAGATCTTGAAAGAAGCTCACACTTCTCCCTATGCGATTCACCCGGGCGGCACCAAAATGTATAAGGACCTCAAATTGCATTATTGGTGGCCGGGGATGAAACTTGATGTGGGATGCTTTGTGGCACAATGCTTAGTGTGCCAACAAGTGAAGGCCGAGCGTCGCTTTTCGGCGGGAAAACTGCAAGGATTGCCCATTCCGGTTTGGAAGTTGGAAAATATCGCGATGGACTTTGTTGTGGGCTTACCTCGATCGCTAGGTGGCCACGACGCGATTTGGGTGGTGGTGGATCGTTTGTCAAAGTCGGCACACTTTTTGCCAATCCACACCACTTGGTCGGGAGACAAGTTAGCGCAAGTCTACCTTGACGAGATTGTGCGGTTGCACGGGGTCCCGACCTCGATAGTTTCAGATCGAGATCCCCGTTTCACATCGCATTTTTGGAAAAGCTTGCAAGAAGCTTTGGGTACACGGCTCGATTTTAGTTCAGCATTTCATCCTCAAACTGACGGTCAATCGGAAAGGACAATTCAGATTTTGGAGGATATGCTACGAGCGTGTGTGTTGGACTTCAAGGGTGCATGGCCTACACATTTGCCGATGGCTGAGTTCGCTTATAATAATAGCTATCAATCTAGCATCGGAATGGCACCTTTTGAGGCCTTGTATGGAAGGAAATGCCGCTCTCCTATTCATTGGAGCGAAGTCGGCGAGAAAAGGGTCTTAGGACCGGACGTGTTGCGTGAAGCGGAGGAAAAGGTCCGCTTGGCACGCAAACGCATATCGACGACGCAATCTAGATAAAAGAGTTATGCGGATCGACGTCGACGAGATTTGGAATTCGCGGTAGGAGATCGCGTCTTCTTGAAAGTATCACCCATGAGAGGGGTGAAGCGATTTGGTGT
This sequence comes from Puya raimondii, assembly GCA_016920855.1. Classification (NCBI taxonomy): domain Eukaryota; kingdom Viridiplantae; phylum Streptophyta; class Magnoliopsida; order Poales; family Bromeliaceae; genus Puya; species Puya raimondii. Next base: position 59,521,753 of record JABWPP010000049.1, read on the forward strand.
TCGGGGTAAGTTGAGTCCCCGTTACATTGGACCTTATGAGGTTTTGGAGCGTGTGGGATCCGTGGCATATCGGCTAGCTTTGCCGCCAAAACTTGCGGGGATACACAATGTGTTCCATGTATCGACCCTCCGCAAGTATATGTATGATCCGGCGCACGTCCTCGAGTATGTGCCTATGAAACTTCATGAGGATATGACTTATGAGGAGTTTCCCTTGTGTATCATGGATCACGAGGTAAAAGGCTTGAGGAACCGTGCAATTCCTTATGTAAAAGTACAATGGACGAATCACGGTGAGCGCGAAGCTACGTGGGAATTGGAAAGCTCGATGAAGGAGCGGTTTCCTTACCTCTTCGCTGAGTCCAGCTGAGGTATGATTTTAGTTTCGCGGCCGAAACTCTCTTTAAGGGGGGTGGAATGTAGTACACTGAATTTCAGTGCACCGTACCGAACTTCTACAAATGGTAGAGTTCAGGTGGAAAAATAGCATGAGAGGCTATATGTGAGGCTTTGGCCAGGTTCGGGACTTGTGCGAAGTGTTTTCGGCGCAATTGAGGCGCGAAGATAGACTTCGAAAAGTCAAAACTGCAGAAATTGTGAAGTCTGCATTGGATTCCGGTATGTGAATTCCAATACCGGAATTGGAGTGAAGTATACCGGTATGTGAAATGGTATACCGGAATGCCATGGTTGAACCGAAAACCCAGCTCTCGGGTTTTGCGGAATTCTCCGGGAAATACCGGAATGTCGCTGTATACCGGTATGTGAAAGAGGATACCGGTATGCGATGGCCGAAACAGTAAATCCAGCTCTCGAGATTCTGCGGGATTTCTGAGGTATACCGGTATGCATATGCGCATACCGGTATATAATGTCCAGTTTTGGGCTGGTTGTTGTGTTGTTGTTTGTGGAGGGGGCAAAATAGTCTTTTCACATGATTTGGGGGTGTATGAATGGCTGAGACCTTCTCCCCTTCTCATTTGTTTTCCTCTCTACTTCTCCTCTCTACTCCTCTCACTTTCTCTCTCTAGAGATCTCTCCAAAGCTTGGAGAAGTGGTGGATTGGAGCTTGGAAAAGGCTTCCAAAGGAGAAAGGAAGCTTCTTGGTGCAAGAAGGAGCTTGGGGATTTCGTGACTAAGGTTAGTACCTCACGTTTTGGGTTCAAACCTTGGATTTAATCCTTTGAAATGAGGTTTTTGGGAACCCTTGGCAATCTAAAGCACAAAATGTGGGAGATTGGCCATGAAATCTAGGGTTTGGCTTGCATGCATGCAAACTCTAGGTAGATTTGGGGCTTTTGCAATGAGAGGTTCTAAAAATATTTGGACCTTCGGGAATTGCAATTGAGGCATAGGAAATCATGTTAGAACACTTGATTTCACATGTTGAGTTGAATTTAGGGTTCGTAATGAGTAACGAATCGTTTTCTTGTAGAAGCTTGGGTTGAAGCAAGAACTCAAAGCTTGGACAGTTAGGAGCTTGAAGAATACAAGAATTTGGAAGCTCTTGAGGTGGGTTTTGTGTTTACCGAAGTGATTAGGTCACTTCCATGTCTAGGGTAAATATCCATTTAAAGATAAAATGGTGTGTATTGTGAACCCTAGAATTTGCATGTTGGCAAAAGTAAAAAATCATGATAGGTTGAACAATGAGATCCTATTGCATGATGTATATTTCAAGTATAATTCAAATATTAATACTTGTTGCATGGTTGCATGTATGGTTAAACCTAATGTGATTGAACATAGGTTGGACATGAGGATTAAACCTAGTGTTATTGAACATAGGTTGGATGTGAGGATTAAACCTAGTGTCATTGAACATAGGTTTGACATGAGATTGGAACCTAGAGTCATGGAACCTAGGTTGATAATGAGAAAGTAAGCCTAGTGTCATTGAACATAGGTGAGACTTAATGACTTGAACCTAAGGTCATGAGACTTAGGTTAGCAAGTGAAAAAAACGTGAACATCGGGATGTGCGACGATTTTTGCTATCCCGGGTAGGCGACGATTTCGCTACCATGCCATGAGTTGGCCGTATTGAGACGGGATGTGCGACGATTTTGCTATCCCGGGTAGGCGAGGATTTCGCTACCATGCCATGAGTTGGCCGTATTGAGACGGGATGTGCGACGATTTTGCTATCCCGGGTAGGCGACGATTTCGCTACCATGCCATGAGTTGGCCGTACCGACACGGGATGTGCGACGAGTTTGCAATCCCGGGTAGGCGACGATTTCGCTACCTCGCCTTGAGTTGGCGGTGTCGAGAGGGGATGTGCGACGAGGTTGCTATCCCGGGTATGCGACGATTTCGCTACCCATGCCATGCAGTGGCCGTGTTGAGACGGGATAAGCGACGATTTTGCTATCCCGAGTAGGCGACGATTTCGCTACTCGAACTCGGAGGTGACAATGTCACTCCTTGGATGTTGGAACAATTATGGTGAGACGGCGATTCCGAAACCATAAGTAAATGACAAGTAAATGAACTTAGTCAATATGAGGCATAGGATGAACCTAGGAGAGAATGATAAATTATATGTCATTTGGTTGCATCCTTTATGTTTATTTACAAGCATGTAAATAATTGTTGCATAGTTATATGTGATCTAACTTATGCATATGGTGTTTCTTTGGACCTGGTGGGTCGAGCTTCTCTCTTGGGTGGCCTTACCCACTGGGAACTATGTTTATAGTTCTCACCCCCCATTTTCCAGGTCCTTCCGCGAGTGAGGCGGCGGAGCGAGGCAAGGGTTTAGCTCTCTAGATAGCGGCCCTTCCATTTTGGTGACACATAGAGTGTACCCCTAGTTTTGGACTACGACAGCATAGGGGATTTTCATTATATGTATGAAATTGTATATTCCATTGTTTTGAGAACATAATGTATGGAATGAAAAGGAAAGAAAAGAAAAATTTGGGACATGTATATTGTGCCATGTGATGTAATAGAAGTAGAACTTCTTTATGTTGATGCTTTCCTTGTGCAACTCTTGTACTTCGTTCCTAGTTGGAACATTGTGGATAAGCTTGTGTTGTGACGCCTTGGGCGGATAGAAAAGACTATCCGTTCGGCGGGTATGGTGCATGCGCTCGTGCGGTTATCCTTTCCACCTAGTTGGTGTTTAAGGACCCGGCGGGGCGTGACAAAAGCGACCTCACGAATCTAAAATTCGCACTTCTTTAACTTGGCGAACAACTTGTTCTCTCGAAGAACTTGAAGCACAATCCTTAGGTGCTCTTTATGTTCCTCTTTACTCCAAGAGTAGACAAGAATATCATCTATGAACACCACCACAAATCGATCCAATAGTGATTTGAACACACGGTTCATTAAATCCATGAACGCTGTCGGGGCATTGGTAAGCCTGAAAGGCATAACCGTGAATTCATAGTGTCCATACCGCGTCCTAAACGCGGTCTTATGCACATAATCCGGTTTAATCTTCAATTGGTGATAACCGGATTGCAAATCAATCTTTGAATACACCCGAGACCCTTGTAACTGATCGAATAAGTCATCAATTCGGGGTAACGGGTACTTATTCTTGACGGTCACTTTGTTCAACTCGCGGTAATCCACACATAACCGCAGTGAACCGTCCTTCTTCCGCACAAATAGAACAGGGGCTCCCCAAGGTGACACACTTGGCTTTACGAAACCCTTGTCCATCAAATCTTGTAGTTGTGCTTTCAATTCCTTTAGCTCCGCGGGTGCCATCCTGTACGGGGCCTTAAAAATCGGCGCCGTACCCGGGAGCAAATCGATCACAAATTCTATTTTCCGATCCGGTGGCATTCCGGGTAACTTCGTCGGGAACACATCCAGGAACTCTTGGACTACAGGAATGTCCTCGAGTCCCAACACTTCCTTTCGGTCATCCACTACCGTCGCTAAGTAGGCAATGCAACCACTAGCAATAAGCTTTCTTGCTTGCGACGTGGACACCATTGACGCAAAGAGCGAACTCTTGCACCCACGGTACACAAACTCCTTGTGCCCGGATTCTCTAAACCTCACTATCCGGCTCTCACAGTCAATAGTAGCGTGATATCTCGAGAGCCAATCCATTCCTAGGATTAAATCATACTCATTCATTCGATTTAACACCAGCAAATCAGCTGGCATGATCCAGTTTTCAACCCTCACTGGACAATCTACACACGCGTGATGTACACAAAAGGTGTGTTCAGATACTTGCACAGTTCTTGCATGCGTGGCTTCTACAATTTTTATTCTATGTGCAATAGCAAATGATCGAGCAATGAATGAATGCGATGCTCCAGTATCAAACAAAGCTCTACAACGAATGCTATTAATTAACACAATACCTGCCACGACATCCTCCGAGGCAGAAGGCTCCTCCACCTGTGAGGCGAACACCCGTCCACTGGGCGCTGGCCGCTGGCCCTCAGCTGGTCTCGGCGGCGGTGTACGGCCAGCCGACATCGCCGCGGGTGGGATGCTTGCAAGCTGTCTCAGCGATGCAAATGCCGATGCCGACGACGGTGCCCGGCCATCATCCATCGGGCAATTGAACCGCATATGTCCCGGCTGTCCGCATTTGTAGCACCGGCCCTCACGGTAGTCACACTGTTGAGGGTTGTGGGGGCCGCTACAAATCGGGCGCACCGGCTCGATGGTCGGTTCCGCTAAGACCCTCGAGACTGATTCTGCGACTGCGAGTGCTTCGGGGGTCGCTTAGAGCTAGATTGACCACCCGAGCCACCCGCCGGTCGTTTCTTTCCTTTCTCCTTATCCTTTTCCTTCTCTCTTTCCCAGGATTCGCGCTCCTCGCGTGCACATGCATTCCCGTGCTCCACCCAAAGAGCACGGTACAAGACCTCTGCAAAGGTCTGCAGCTTGAAGACGTGAACCGCCCGAAAGATCTCCGGTCGAAGCCCGCGCATGAAGCAGTCGACCTTGTCCAACTCTCCGCGGACAACGTGCGGTACACAATTAATGATGTACGAGAACTCTCTCTCGTACTCACGCACGGTGCGGTTCCCTTGCTTCAATTTCCGGAACCTTTCTTGGAGTTTCCTTTTCTCACTATCGGGGAAGTAGGCGGCGAACACCATACCCCGAAACTCCTCCCACATCGGTGGCGGAAGGCTAGAGAGTCGATCACGCCTGACTCCCTTCCACCACACCTTCGCCAATCGCTCTAAACAATGAGCGGCGAGGTGCACTTTGTCCCTCTCCAAGGTATATAGATCCTCGAAGAGCGTCTCCATTGCATCGATCCAAGTCTCCACATCCCATGGATCCACGTTCTCCCCGTTAAAGATAGGCGGGTTGAACTTCTTAAACGTCATGAGAGCCGCAAGTGCGTGCTCTCGTTCCGCATACTCCGCCGCGGAGTCGGGCATAGGAGCACCCGACCCATCGGCCACAATCGGTGGTGCCTGTGGCGCCACAGCCGGCGCCGGGGTCACCTCCTCGGCCGGTGCCGAAGCAGAGGCCGGAGGCGCTCCCAATCTCTCCTCCCTAATCGCAGCCGCTTGCTGCGCCATCTCGTCTTGGAGCTTCTTAATTTGCTCCTCCTGTCGCTGCATGGTTTCGGCCTGTCGCCGAACCACGCCCATCAACTCGGTCAACTGATCATGAAGACCCGAGTTCTCGCCCTCCCCGAGTTGTTCGGGAGCCCGCTCGATCCTCCAAGCCCAGCCCTCGTAGGAGACCGTCCACGTACCATTATCTCCTGAAAACACAACGACTTTGGTCATTTCGTGACACTCAAAGTCATTTACGACATAACATTTCACGAACATAAACGTGAACCCAATCTAGGCGAAAGTCACACAAGGGCTCTTATTCCCCTCACTTGGTTTCATGTTGTCGGCCGCCAACATGAACTCTCTTGGTGAAGAATAAGACACACCTCGAATCTACCTCTACTTCCAACTAGAGGTATAAGGACATAACCCAATCACTTATCTTTCGCCACAATCGGAGATCTCGTCACTCACGAGCCTACACTCCTAGGGTCTTTTCCATCCTAGGGTTTCTTAGGTCCACCTAGACCGTTTCTATGCTCTGATACCACCTTAGTCTATCACGCCCCGTCGGGCCTTTAACACCAACTAGGTGGAAAGGAAACCGTACGGGCGCATGCCCCAGACCTGCCGAACGGATAGAGTCTTTTCTACCGGCCCAAGGCGTCACAACACAAGCATATCCACGATGTTCCAACTAGGAACGGAGTACAAGAGTTGCACAAGGAAAGCATCAACATAAAGAAGTTCTACTTCTATTTCATCACATTTGCATATTTATACATGCCCAAAATTTTCTTTTCTTTCATTTCCATTCCATACATCATGCTCCAAAATTATGGAATATACAAATTGCATACATTTAATAAAAACTCATATACTATCAATGTTCAAGACTAGGGGTACAACTCTATGTATCACCAAAATGGAAGGGCCGCTATCTAAAGAGCCAAACCCTTGCCTCGCTCCGCCGCCTCACTCGCGGAAGGACCTGAAAAATGTGGGGTGATAACTATAAACATAGTTCCCAGTGGGTAAGGCCACCCAAGAGAGAAGCTCGACCCACCAGGTCCAAAGAAACACCATAAGCATGAGTTAGATCATAAATAACTATGCAACCAATATTTACATGCTTGTAAATAAACTTAAAGGATGCAACCAAATGAAATGTAAATTTTCATTCTCTCCTAGGTTCATCCTATATCTCACGTTGACCAAGTTCAACTACTTGTCATTTACTTATGGTTTCGAAATCGCCGCATCACCATATTAGTTCCAACTTCCAAGGAGTGAAATCGTCACCTCCATGTTCGGGTAGCGAAATCGTCGCATACCCGGGATAGCGAAATCGTCGCATACCCTATTTTAACCCCGCCATCATGTGACACGGGTAGCGAAATCGTCGCATACCCGGGATAGCGAAATCGTCGCATATCCCAATCCGTCACCGCCAACTCATGGCACGGGTAGCGAAATCGTCGCATACCCGGGATAGCGAAATCGTCGCATATCCCCAATCCGTCACCGCCAACTCATGGCACGGGTAGCGAAATCGTCGCATACCCGGGATAGCGAAATCGTCGCATATCCCCAATCCGTCACCGCCAACTCATGGCACGGATAGCGAAATTGTCGCATATCCGGGATAGCGAAATCGTCGCATATCCCAATATTCACATTTCACTCTTGCCAACCTAAGTCCCATGACCCTAGGTTCAAGTCACTAAGTCTCACCTATGTTCAATGACACTAGGTTTACTTTACATTCTCTACCTAGGTTCCATGACATTAGGTTCCATTCTCATGTTCCAACCTATGTTCCATGACACTAGGTTCCATTTGCACTTTTCAACCTATGTTCCTCAACACTAGGTTCCAATTCATACATGCAATCACATAACAAGTATAGATAATAGAAATATACTTGAATTCTTTAACATGCAAGAGGAGCTTATGGCCCAATCTATCATGATTCTCATTTTTGCCAACATGCAAGTTCTAGGGTTTCACATTTACACACCATTTTATCTTTAAATAGTTATTTACCCTAGACATGGAAATGACCTAATCACTTCGGTACACACAAACCCACCTCAAGTGCTTCCAATTCCTTGAATTCTTTGAGCTCCTAAGTCTCCAAGCCTTGAGTTCTTGCTTCAACCCAAGCTTCTACAAAAAAATGGTTCGTTACTCGTTACGAACCCATAAACCAACTCAATACTTGAAATCATTTGTTCTAACATGATTTCCTATGCCTCAATAGCAATTTCCGAAGGTCCAAATATTTTTGGAACCTCCCATGGCAAAAGCCCCAAATCTACCTAGGGTTTGCATGCATGCAAGCCAAACCCTAGATTTTATGGCCTATCTTCCACCATTTGTGGTTTAGATTGCCAAGGGTTTTCAAAAACCTCATCTCAAAGGATTAAATTCAATGTTTAAACCCTAAATCACAAGAACTCACCTCAAAGCCCTAGCTCCCAAGCTTCTTCTTGCACCAAGAAGCTTCTTTGCACCTTGGGAGTCCTTTTCCAAACTCCAATCCACCACTTCTCCAAGCTTTGGAGAGATCTCTAGAGAGAGAAAGTGAGGGAGAGGGAGATGGGATGAGAGGAAAGTGAGGGAGTAATGAGGAGAGAGACCTCTGCCCTCTATACATAACCCTTCCACTGTGAAATTACCAAATTGCCCCTCACTGGGCATTCTGTCTCAGCCGGGTCCGGACCTTGCAAATGGGGTCCGGACCCCGTACGCGTAACAGCCCACCGCGCAGGCCGGGTCCGGACCTTGGCATCCGGGTCCGGAACCCGTACGCGCATCTCCGCGTGGTAACAGGTCGGGTCCGGACCGTGGCGTCCGGGTCCGGACCTTAGCTGCTCCACGGACTTCATTGTCCGGACCCCAGATCCGGGGTCCGGACCCCGTGAGCAGTTTTGCTCCAGTTGGTCATTTTCCAAAAAAAATCAACTTTTTGATTTTTGGGTTCCCACTCGCACCCAAAACGTTCCGAAACCCTCGGAACCCAATTCCACACCAGCCATTATCGGCTCTCTCCGAACTTCATCAAATTTGGTAAAGTTCGAAATGACGCACCGAAATTCAGAGTGCTACATACAGCAAGATCAATATTTATGATCGAAAATTTTAATGCTGCATCATAACTTTTTATAAGATTTTTATTTCTAGCTGCCCATTTTTAATCCTTTCGATTACTAGGTAAATGATATCGAAAAATCACAAAATTTATTTTCTAGATGCTACAAATAAACTAAATCAAGTCTAATAGAGCCGATCGTTGATTCGATCATTCAATCATCGAAAACGGCTTAGAAGTATGGAGACCTCCATGCTCCAAATAACACACAAGTCCTACTATATATATATTCGATGATCGGCTCCGTTAGACTTGATCTAGAGTATTTAAACTACCTTGAAAATAAATTTCGTATTTTTTCGATATTATTTACATAGTGATCGAAGGGGCCCAAAATCAATAATTTTAATTATTATTGGTAAACCGTTGTAAGTTTAACAATGTAGAAATATCCAAATTACGTGAAATTTTGATAATTTTTTTTTATACTATATAAAACAAGATCAATATTTTTGAAGTAAAATTTTAGTATCATTTCATCACTTTTTGTGAGATTTTTATTTTCAACCGTTCATTTGAGCCGTTTCGATCACTAAGTGAATGATATCGAAAAATTATGAACTTTACTTTCTAGGTATTTCAATTACTCTATATCAAATCTAATAAAATCGGCCATCAATTCGAAAGTTTCAGCACCGGACTATAAAAATAGTATAATAGAGTGTAATTAAGCCGTGCGCTAAACCAAAACACTACTTGACGTTTTCATTTAAAATAAAAAAAGAGTTAATTCCATACAGGTCCCTGCAAATATAGTGAATTACAAATATATCCCTACAAAGTTCAACTTTCATATATTGTTCCTATAAAAGTCCTGATGTTTTCAAATATGTCTCTCTGATTTGTTACCGTTAAAATACTGATTATTTTTTAACAGTAAATAAGTAAAATGACATTTTTACTATCACAAATATGTCCCTCCAAAAGCCACAACAGCTAATATAAGAGGGGTAAAAATGTCAAGTTATCTCATCGACTAATCATGGTTAAGTATTTAACCTATGGTTAACTAAATTTTTCTAACGGATTCTAACGGCATGGACATATTTGAAAATATTAGACCTTTTGCAGGAACAACATATGAAAGTTGAATCTTATAGAAATATATTTTTAATTCACTGTACTTATATGGACCTGTATGAAATTAACTCTAAAAAAAAACACAAAAAGGGAAAATGAACAACAATGACAGGTACAGATGCGTCACGTTGTCTCGATCGTAGTGCTTCGAATTCAGTGTACAAACCACGCCGTGCCGTTTCATTTTTACCTGGAGTCACGTTTCCTATTAGTTTTTGGCTCTTTGCCTCTAACCCTGTCATGCACTCTTCAATCTTCATTGGACAAAACTTTATGGGGCTTTTATCATTCATTTAACCCTAATTTAGCATTGCAGTTCAAAAAATTTCGAAACCACTTTTAGTTTTTTATCCCCTGATATTGTAAAGATTTTCGGATCGTTGGCGCTAATCATTAATCTCAAAAATTTGAGCCGTTAGAAATATACAACTAATTCACTTGAAGAAGATAAATACAGCGCCCACGAGTTTCAATTGTGACTCGGCCCAACCAGCCTCACGCCACTTCGAACATGACGCGGCTCAATCCAATCTCACGGTATTTTGAACGTGACTCGGCCCAACCTGACCTCCCGCCACAGGGCAGAATGCTGGCCCATTTAAGGCAACAAAGATAAAAATGTATAAAACTTATCTGAATTATAAACTATTTTGATTCGACTATCTAATCTTTCAAGATTTTAATTTTAGTATCCAAGAGTTAAGTAATTTGATGGCTCTTTGGATGCAAACATTTAGCTAATTGTTTACTTTAATTAATAAATTTATAGCCACATAAATTGCATAAAATATACTAATTAAATCCATAAAGATAAACGGTGCATTTAAATTTTGAAGTTAAAGGGTCATTAATTTGTTCAAATTGAATAAGTTGGTAAAATCAAAATTTTAAAGGTTAGATAGTCAAATCTAAATAAGTGATAGTTGGAATAAATTTTATATATATTTATTTATTATAAAATTATAGTAAAAACTGTCACCGAAAAAGGATGTCACCGTATTATTTTCGAAATGCTCATTTTGACAACTCAATTTCAAACTAGGCCTTGTGCCCAAGTGCACAAATATCTTCTCTTAGGTAGTGTTTGTATCGGGGATAAGGGAGGGGATAACCCCTTATCCCCATTTTATACCCAAACAAATATTTTTTATTCGAAAATAGTAGTTCTCGTGTATCTGAAATAAGCCAGTATAACTATCCCCACCTATACCTCAATTTTTTATATATAAAAACTCAGTATTCTTCTTATTCCATATTGTCTATCCAAACACTTTTTTTTTTTATCCCCGAAAACAATTCAATTTCCATCCAAACGTTATTTTTCTCATCCTCACACTTATACTTATCCCTAAAATAGCTAGTTCTTGCTTATAGCCGAACCAAACGAAGCCTTAGGATGCACAAGATATGTAATATTTCTGGTTCTCACTGAGCAAACATTGCTAATTTATTTGTGAAATTTAAATGGTTCTTACTGAGCAATAATTATGATTTAATTCTAGTTATCTAAATCTTTTATCTCTATGAATTGTTTCCTTTTTTATGTTATTTTATTTTAGAAGCAATTACTTATATATTCCTGAAAAGTTTCGGACTTTCTTATTTACTCCCTTTAAAAGGCTAATATAAAAAATACCGTTTTAACGTTCCAAATTCTTTCAAATATATATTTTTTACAGTTAAATTCTGATAATAAAATGTTAGGAACAGCCGTTATTTCTATAAAATTACTATTTTGCCCTTTCAAATATATCACCAACGTTTCTTATTTATTCTTAAGTTAGGGGCAAAATAGGTATTTTGATTTTTTGCCCTTTCAAATATACTCTTATTTGCCCTTAAGTTAGAGATAGAAGAGGTATTTTGACTTATTTGTAATTTTAGATGACTTAATGGATACTAACAGCGAAATTATTTTTGAATAACGGAGAAATTAATATACGGGAGATATATTTGAAACAAAAAAACAGGAGGGGTATATAAAATATTTTAAAAGTCTTGAGGTGTATATAGGTAATTAAACCTTTATTTTAATCTTTTTTAGGTATTTTACATTTTATTAATGTGAACGCAGGAATGCTAACGCAAAGTATTACGGCAGGATAGTAAAATTTGTATTCCCTGTCTCTTCTGAGTGGATTCTTCTTTCCATCATCATTAACAACTAACTATATACTAAAATAAGCACATAAATTCTCTTTTAATGCAAATTTATTTGTTTCTTATTTATATGTATATATATGTGTATATATATATACATATATATACTCCCTAAGCTGCTGCTGCTTCTTCTTCCTTGTTCATTAATTCTCTCATCCACAACAGAGATGGAGAATAAATGTATTCAACAAGGTAGCATCATCATCATCATCATCATAGAGCTCTTCTCTTTTCTAGGGTTTTGCCATGGTTGGGGAGTAGATGGCCACCTCATTACTTGCCAAATAGCACAGGTATTTTTTTTTTTTATTCCCCCACACACATTTATTTGTGCATGCTCCACCACCTAAAGTTCATTAATTATATGGTTTTTTTCCCAAAAAAAAAGAAGAAAAAAAAAGAAGAAGATCATGACTTAGTTAGAGATGCAAATATGGCGGATTCGGGGGTGGGAGGGGGCCTCCCGCTTCGTTTTCTTAGCGAGTCGGGGCAGATTGAAAGGGAAGCGGATTTTGATGGATTTTTAGCGAATTAGACCAATCAAAGGAAAGAAGGGATCCCCACCTCCCGCTCCATTTTCTTAATGGATTGGGACGGATTCGGATGGATTATTTTTTATTTATTTTTGGTCCCCCATTTACCGCTCCATTCAGGACGGACTGGGGCAGTAGCTCCATCGACCCGGATCCTGTTGCATCCCTAGATTTAGTCCTTGTCATGTTTAAACCTCTCAAAGTGCTCCCAACACTTTTCTTTTTTTTTAAATTTTTATATCTTACTGTATAAATCTTATTTTTCAATCTTACTCGTCCAAAACTCTTTTTTTGTCTACTTGTCTTATCACTTTTCTCCTTTTTTTTTTAGTGAAATCCTCCAAAAACGGTGAGTAAACCCTACAACCACTTGAACGAAGAGTTGTAGAGATTACAATCCATTTGGGTTGCAGACTTATTATTTCTCTTTAGTTTTAAAAAAAATGTATGGAGACCCCACAAGTGTAGCCTTTCTAGCATGGACCCCTCAACTTCTAATTATTTTGTTAAATTTCACGGCTCATTTTAGCTATTAGTATTATTTAATGTGGTTTTATTCACTATAAATAGTTTAAACTATTAAATTTGATGAGTTATCAATCAATTTATTTGATAAAATTTCTAATTTATTTGTCTAGCTAAAATCACTCGATTCCGAAAAAAAGTTAAAGTTGAGAAGGCCCCAATTGAGGAGATCTCCCTACACTTTTTCCTTTGGAATAACTTCAAATACTACCCCTGTGGTTTCATGCTTTCTCACTTTAGTGCCATGTGGTTTAAAACGTATCACTTTAGTACCCTGTGGTTTGATTATTCTTTTTTTGTTATCTTTTCGTTAATTTTTTTTTAAATTAATGAGAAAGTTAAAACTACAGAATAATAAAGTGAACATTCGATAAATCATAGGTGGAATATTTGAAAATTTTCTGTATAATTTAACGAAAAAATTAACGAAAATATAACAAAAAAAAGATAATAACAAACCACAAGGTACTAAAGTGATATGTTTTAAACCACAGGATACTAAAGTGAGAAAGCACGAAACCACAGGGGTGGTATTTGAAGTTATCCCTTTTCCTTTTATGCAGCAGCAGAAACTTTATTTTGCTTTTAGAACTGTGCAATTGAGTCAATATTTATATAATGTGCAAGAAACTGAGGCTTCTTTTGTTGGAAAAATCTCTAGTAAGATTATTTCTTTTTTAAAAATATTTTGAATAGCAAGTTCAAACAAGTATTTAGAAATGCATGCAAGAATTAATATTAGAAAGGTATAAAGATTAGATGAGCCCTGTGAATCGAGATGTGCTAGGCACTATCCTAAAAGCGAGATTATCCCTCCACGTGCGAGGCTCCGACAATCACCTCTAGCGATACAACGATCACTGTCCACCCCATCGGAACGTCTCCAGGGTGGTGTAATTCGAACCAAACGGACTTTCAGAGATCCAGCAAAATAAGTGCAATCAAAGAAACTTGGTTTAAAGCTCAGAGAAGAAGAAGTATTAGAGAGAAGATGAACTTAGGTAAACGGTACTTAACCTCTGCTCCCCATTCTCGTATATACTGATAGAAGCCGACAGGACATGCTACCTCGAGCAGTCAATGGGAGGTAGGGTCCAACGGCTCTGCCTTGGGTTAGCTGTTGGACCTTACCGAGTAGCAGCTCTCGGGTTACCGAGGTGACCCTTGGGTAGCCCGTAGGACCAATTCCCAGGTAAGGTTAAGTTAAAATATAAAATCCCAAAAAGAAAAATAAAAGATAAGGTGAATCAAATCGGATAGTCAAGACCATGCACGCATCGCCCCCACTCTGCCCGGCTCATGCCATGCGCACGTGTGTTTTGTGGGAAGCACTATTCTCATTCTCATCCAAGCAACAAGCTTGAAAATGATGGAATATATAATATGCAACAACAAGTTATAAGTTTTCAATATGAGACTAAACTCACATATAGAAATTTATGCACAGGTTCCTAAGCAAAGCCCATTAAATGTTGGGCCGCCTAGGTAGCCCACGGGCAAGTTTTAAATTACATAAACAAAATAAATGCTAACATCTTTAGATTTCATGGTCGTGTTTTATTTTTTAAAACATAAATTTTACGTAATCGGATTCGCTGACGATCGAACTTTTATATTTTTATCATTTTTGGTTAGCTCGCCATCCATCCCAGTCTCAGTCTGAAAAGAGAAGTAGCAAATAAGTGACCATTAAAAGTTTTTGCATTTTCGCCAACTAAAGGAGCACTGAATCTGATAGAATTTTTGTTTCCAAATTTAAAAAAAATGGCAACAATTCTAAACTTTTGAACATTAACTAGTTCCTTATTCTTTTGTTGTACTATTATAAAGCATGAGAAGTACAGCTGTAACTAATTTTGTTTTCAATACATTGCTCAGGCGCATTTGAATGATGCTGCAGCAGATGCTGTGAGGGATCTTCTCCCTGCATACGCCGAGAACGATCTAAGCAGCCTCTGTTCATGGGCAGATCACGTCAAGTTCCGGTACCCGTGGTCGTCGGCGCTTCACTACATCAACACACCTGACAATCTCTGCACCTACAGCTATGACAGTAAGAAACAATTCTAATACCATTCATCTCATTGTTTCAATCTGCGCCATCTACTGTAACATTTGTAATCAGAAAATGTACCGATTATTTCACATCTATTACGAAGCCAGATTCATGTATTTGCTTTTGTAGATGTGTAACAAGTTGAACAAAAAGTCTTAATCTGGAATATGATTTCATGTTTGTATAAAAAATCATCACTCTGGAATGCATATGAGCAGGAGACTGTAAGGATGACAGTGGAGAGAGAGGCAGGTGTGTTTCAGGAGCCATCAAAAATTACACTAATCAGCTTCTGACCTATGGAGAATCTTCCACTCAAAACCAATGTAATGCTGTATATAAATTTCTGAGCTTTTATTTGCTTATAATTTTCATTTTCACAAGTATGAAGTGCCATAATGAAGATCACAAATGAGACTAAACAACTGCTGCTGCTGCAGATAATCTTACAGAAGCACTTCTCTTCCTTTCTCATTTCATAGGGGACATCCACCAGGTAAAAAAAAAAGAAGCTATAATTTGATTGCCACTGTAGTTAATTTACTTTTGGCTAAATTACAGAAAACCTCTTTATAAATATTCGCTTTTCCACTTTTCCTCTCTAACTTTCGAAAGCCTATGCTAGTAAAGTAAATAGTGTTTACTACCAGTTTTTTATCCCTTAGATGCCTAGGATTTTGTGGTGGTAGGTGGAACAGTATTAATCCAAGGGCCAGAAAGCTGATAATAAATACTATTCATATAAATGTATAGAGTTCATCTGAAATACTACTGATAGTAAGGCCCTATTTGGATGCATGGTTAAAAAAACTCCATGGAGTTTTTATTCTGTGATTTTGGTCTAAATGAAATACGAAATCCTGTAACTACAAAAAAAAAAAAATCCCACGGCTTCATTTCTAAGCTGTTTGGATACGTATCGTACAATTCCACAAGATTTATAAAAATTAAAGTTCTACAATTTTAAAATTTAAAATTTAGATTTTTGAAAGTTAGGAACGAAAAGTAAAAAGGCGGATATTTATAAGAAGATTTTCTGTAATTTAGTCTTTACTCTTTTCTATAATTTTTAACTAATGATTGTATGTTTTTTTTTTTTTTTTTCAGCCACTACATGTAGGCTTTACCTCTGATGAGGGGGGAAACACAATTGATGTACACTGGTACACTAGAAAAACTGTGCTCCACCATGTGAGCCCCTAACATGCTTCTAGAAGAGCACATGTGTTTTAAACTTATCTTAGGCCTCGTTTGGAAATGCAGAAGATCAAAAAGTGCTTTTCAGCATCGCTTTTTTTTTATGCTACGGAAAAGTGGCAAGAGCATCCGCGCACTGGAAAAGCATTTGTTAAGATGCTTATCGCCACCACCATTTCATTCCTTTGGAGTTACGGAGCTCTAAAATACTCTCTTTTTTTAACATAACATTTCCAAACTATACCTACTATGTACACATAAATATTTTAGTAAAAGAGTATTTTTTTGACACCTCTTAACTGGTCCCTTATGCGGCCCACTAAGTGCTGCTAATATGCTGGCAATATCGTAAGATGCGTGCATGAATCAATTAATGCATGTCATTTGTGATTGCCAGTGCATCAGTGGCTTTAAAAGAGTATCTACGAGGATATCCATGAAGCACTTTTATCTCGTAAAACTAAATTCATACAAGAATTACTAATGGAACAAAAGCAATGCAGGTGTGGGATGATAACATAATTGAGACAGCAGAAGAGCAATTTTATGACTCCAATGTTGCAGAATTTATTGATGCCATTAACCTGAACATAACAGTAAGTAAATCATTTTTAAGTGAATATACCCATTAATTAGAGTAGGATTCAAATTACATATGTGTAAGCTACATAAGTTTCTACATAAGTGTAAATTCAAATATAAAGAACCCACAATTAAGATCTAGACCATTAAATGTGATAAAAAATGAATTTTAAAAACCGATTTCTAGCCATCATGTAGTGTTAAAATCTTCAACCGTTTAGATCTTCGTTTTGAAACTTCTATAATTAGATTTTTAGCTTATGTAAATAGTGTGTAACTTAAATGTGTGTAATTTGATCCCTACGCCATTAATTATTATATACATGTATATGATGATACTATGTTAAATTTGTATATAGTTTCATGCAAATTTCCTTTGATATTTGTTTCAACATGGATTTGTCACAGATTGATGGGTTTATTAATCTAATTACAGGGGAACTGGTCAAATCAAGTTAAGGAATGGGAGGGTTGCAGTAACAATGAAACCACTTGTCCAGATAAGTATGTCTAATAAGGCTTTGTTTGGTACTGTATAGGGATGTCAACAGATCTGATTCAGGGTGAATTTTCAAAAACCTGAACCCCAACCCGACTACAAACTCGAAACCTGAATCCGAATCAGACGGATTTTAAAATTCCATATCCAAATTCAAACACGGCTAAAAATTCGAAACCTGAAGCCAAATCCGAAACAATTATTTCTATTTACCATATTTCAGAACATATATTACATTAAATCTAAATTTTTAAAGTACAAATTCAAATATAACATCAAACATATATATATTATACTATCGGTAGCACGGAGACTTCCGTGCTACCAAGTTGTTTTCGATGATGCGGCTTCCAAATCGACGATCGGCTCCGTTAGACTTGATCTACACTATTAAAAGTATTTGGAAACTAAATTTTATAATTTTTCGATATCATTTACCTATCAAACAAGTAGTCTAAAATTGAACGGCTGAAAATAAAAATCTCATAAAAAATGATGATAAAATATTTAAATTCAAGATCAGAGGTACTGATCTTACGCTAAATAGTGAAAAAAAAATTCTATAAAAATTCTATTGGATTTGGATTGTTTTACACCGTTAAACTCACAAACATATCACATCGGCCATTAAAATTATCAATTTTGAGACCTTTTGATCACTAGTCAAATAATGCCGAAAAAAATTTGAAATTTAGTTTTCAAATACTTTCAATAGTGTAGATCAAGTCTAACGGAGCCGATCGTCGATTTGGAAGCCGCATCATCAAAAATAACTTGGTAACACGGAGGCCTCCGTGCTACCGATAGTATAGCAGCCAAGCTCTCTCTCTATATATATATATATATATATATATATATATATATATATATATATATATATATATATATATATATATATATATATATATATATATATATATATATATATATATATATATATATATAACTAGACTAGAATACTGTTAATAGCACCAAGTCATTAGTGCTATTAGGTTTTCGGCCCTTGGATGAAGGGATGTGTGGCTAGGATGATAGTGGTCCCCTAGGGTTGAGTGGGTTATTGGTTGAATAGTATAATCTAATTGATGGAAATGGTCAAAGGGGTAAATCTAACGGTGGAAAACTTAATAGCACCAAGTGCTTGATACTATCGATAGTGTAATAGCCGGACTCTATATAAACATAGGGGTGTTTTTTATTCCGTCGGTCATTGTAAGATTTTTCATACGCTTTTATATATAGTATAGATCATAATTGTTCGTTTTTATTTGAGATACTTTTTAACAAATTGATTATATCCGTTCGTAGGATTGAATTTATAGATGAATAGGAATGCTAAAAATTTACATAAAAATTATATTTTATAAATTTATAAATTATATTTTATTAGAAAATATCTACAATATCCTATATTATTTTTTTAATATATATTGAATAATATTATATATTTTTCGAATTCTGATGAATCTAAAATTTAAGCATGTGTTTTAAACTTAAAACATCAAAAGTTAATTTACATTTATTTTAATATTTAAAATTAATTTTGATCCACTATAATAAAAAAAATTAATTATTAATTCAAATTTAATATCTAAAATTAAATTTAATTCACGATTTAAACTCAAATTTTAATTTTAATAAAAAAATAGATGGATAAGAATGCTATCTTTTTAACAGATTGATCATAACCATTTATTTTTATTTGAGATATTTTTTAACAAATTGATTATAACCGTTCGTAGGATTGAATTTATAGATGGATAGGAATGCTATTTTTTAACTGATTAATCATAACCATTTGTTCTTATTAGAGATATTTTTTAACAAATTGATCAAAATCATGCATAGGAAATATTCTTTTATTCCTTTTTTGATTTTATCTGTCATTGTAAGAATTCCTATACTTTTTTTATATATAGTATAGATATATATTATATAATGTTAAATTAATTCGGATTTGGGTTGGATTCGGGTTCAGGTTCGGTTCGGATAAAAACAAAATCTATTCCCTAATCCAGCTCCATCAGATTTTCGTTTTGGCTAAATTACAGAAAACCCCTCTGTCAATACCCGCTTTTTTACTTTCTCCCCCTGTGATTCAAAAACCTACACTTTGCCTCCTTAAAAAAATGAAAAATGTTCACTTCGCCCCCCGCCGTTAGTGTTCCGTTAGGGTTCTGTTTATATCTTATTTTTATACCAAAAATACCTCTGAAACCCTCATCCATGCCCACACATATGCCCTCGGCCGCCGCCTCGCCCTCCGCCGCCTCGCCCTCGCACGAAGTCGGAGTTGGGGTCAAGAGAGGTGTGGGCGAGGGTGCGGGATGCGGGATGAACAAGATTGGGGAGGAGGAGATGAAGAAGATGTGGGCATTTTGGTCATTTTGTCACACCGTACCCCCTTATGAACATTTTTTATTTTTTAAGGGAGTAAAATGTAGGTTTTTGAATGACAGGGGGAGAAAGTAAAAAAGCGGGTATTGACAGGAGGGTTTTATATAATTTAGCCTTTCGTTTTTTATATCCATATTCGAAACTATATTCATTTAGTATCGAATAAATTCGGTCCGTTCGGGTACGTATATCCATATCCATTGACATCCCCAACTGTGTGCTTTTTATTTTTTTAAAATAAAATTTTATATGTCAAAAGATGCAGAAGTGGACAGTAAATTGCAAGCAATCTTTTCATCTAAGTGTTTATTTAGCAACAAAAAGTAAAACTTGAAACTAACTTTTTATAAAGTTGCTATTTTAAAAACGCAAAAAGAAAGACAATAATACCAAACGGGACCTAAACATTTGAAGCTACTACCGACCGTCCCTAGCGCAAGTGACAAAGGGCTTGGTGGTTGGTACCCGAGGTCCCGAGTTCGAATCCTAGTTGATTCACATTTCCAGCTAAGTTTATTTTCAAAAAAAATAAACGAAGCGGGTAGCGTGCTACCTTTCTCTCTAAAAAAAAATATATATTTTAAGCTACTTGAGATAATTTGCTTTTGCTGTAAGGTAATCTCATTACTGTTTGGGAATTATAATTAGTAGCAGCAAAAATGCAAGTTTCACCTTATGTTTAAGCATTATGTAGGAAAGGTCCTTAGAGGCACAAAACAACAAGGGGTAAATTGCACCACTAGCCCCCAAACTTTTAGCCGGGTTTCATTTTGGTTCTTAAACTTTCAATTTCGATATTAGATATCCTAAACTCTTAAAAGTATTTCATTTTGGCCCCTATACATATTTACTATTGAGGATAAACTGTTGCTTGTAGCGACTACATCTGAATATTTATATACTATGCGTTTATCGATACTTTATCACGTCACATATTTTAATTCTAGTAACTATGGAGTAATGATCTTTTTTTCTAGTTAGAATGGGTTTATTAAATTGAAAGTATCAGTTGCACAAAGGATCAGCGAAATTTGCGGCATACGAACATAAGATAAGCTAGATTGCAAGGAATAATTCTTACTCGAAGGTAATAAGGACTACAACGGAACATATTTACAAGTTTAGGGATTAAAAGAAAACATCGCTAAAAGTTTAGAAATTTAACTGTCGAATCTAAAAGTTTGCGGACCAAAATGAGACTTGATTGAAAGTTCACGGACTAATAGTGCAATTTACTCACTGATCCCCAACACTTTATCTTTGAATGCTGCTAGATTTACAGCTCTATTAGGATTGTAATCTTACAACTTAGCCCATCTAAAGACTATAATTAACACACTCGTTTTATTATTGTTATTATTATTTACTAAAAACCAAAAAAATTTGTTTAAACTCTTAAACCATTTGATTAGGAGTTGTAAAAGTTACAAACCTTTTGGGTTGTAGACAGTATGTTTCTTTATATTTTCGCAGTAGAGTTGCTAAAAGTTTTATTAGCTTTTTCAATCAAATCCTTTACATCCCAAAGTTAGTATGGAAGGCCTAGATTTTAAAAAAAAAATTAAAAAAATTAAGAACTAAAACAAGAACTCAAAAAAAAGTTAAGGCTAATGAGTGCAATTAACCCTATAATGTAGGCATGAACTATAAGTATTTATTGTTCCCATGTAACTCAACAGTAAGACTAATTGATTTTTATTTTTTTTAATTATGATTAAGGTATGCTTCTGAAAGTATCACTGCAGCTTGTGACTGGGCTTACAAGGATGTGACCGAAGGTTCAGTGTTGGAAGGTACAGGAAAAATGATCTATTACCTAAGTCCTAGTATTTGTTTCTTTTGGCTAAATTTCAGGAATTTTTTTTATAAATAACCGCTTTTTTATTTTTCCTCCCTAACTTTCAAAAATTTATAATTTACTTCTTCAATATTTCAAATTGTTACATTTAGGGCATATTTGTTTGGGTGGAAGTGGGGTGGAAGTGGAGAGGGGGGAAGTCGTTTTCGCCAAAAACGATCACTTCCATCGTTTGGTTCGCCGTAAAAAAGTACGGTCGAAACTTGAGTTAACCCGAAACGGCGTAATTAACTTCGGCCTACCGTGGGCCGAAGTCAATTACGGTGAAGAGAGATGAAGAAAAAATATTATTTTTAATTATATTAAAATATAATTATATTATTTTTAATTATATATTTAAAATATTATATAATTAAATTTTAATTATATAATTAAATTTTATATGATTAACTTTTATTTATATAATTAAAATATTATATAAAAATATAATTATATAACTAAATAATATTATATAATTAAATTTTAATTATATAAAAAATATTATATAATTAAATTATTTATTATATAATTAAATTTTAATTATATAAAAAAATTATATAATTATTTATTATATAAAAAATATTATATAATTAAAATTTAATTATATAAAAATATAATTATATATTTTTTATTTATTATTATTTATTATTTATACATAAATTATAATTTTACATCATACACTTCCTACCAAACAAACAACAGAACTAATGAAACTTCACTTCCATAACTACGAAACAAACAATGGAAAAGAAATAGTTTTCACCGAACTCCACTTCAACCCAAAGTCCACTTCAATCCAAAGTCCAGGGTTCCATCACTATTCCATCTATTTCTTATAATTTATACCGAAAATATCCTTTAAAATTATAAAAATATATTAAAAATTTATCTTTTTCTTATAAAAGAAGTAAGGGTAATTTGGTCATTTTGTCCTCTCCATTAACGCCGTACCCTTCTGAAAATATTTCTAAAATTTTAAGGAGGCAAAATGTAGGTTTTTGAAAATTAGGAAGGAAAAGTGAAAAAGCAGATATTTATAAAGAATTTTCTGTAATTTAGCCTTATTTTTAATTTTTTTAAATAAAATTTTTATATTAAATAATAGGCGTAGAAATTAAATATTTATAATTCTTACATTCAAAATATTTATTTGGCAGTAAAATTAACTTTTACGCGCTTAAATTAAGAAAATAAAATAATCAAAAGTTAATTACGAAGAGTCCCAATAAAAAGAAAAATAATTGATGATCTCCTTCAAAATAGCCTATTGGCAAAGGGGTTTCCCATACATTAATTACCTCATTATTATTATTATTAGGCTAAAATACAAAAAATCTCTTTGTAAATATTCGTCTTTTTTACTTTTTCTGACTTTCAAAATCTATAGTTTGCCTCCTTAAAATTTCAAAAGAAATCCAGAAGGTTACGATATTAATGAAGATGACGGAATGACTAATTACTTATTCTATACGTGAAAAAATAATTTTTTAATATATTTTTGTATTTTTAAGAAAATTTTGGTATAAATTATAAGAAATGGACGGGGCTGTGACGGAACTCTGACGGAGGGGGATCAAATAAATCAACTTAAAATTTTGAGGGGGTAAAATGTAAGTTTTTAAAAGTCAGAAAGAAAACATTAAAAAAATAAATATTTACAAAATTTTTTTTTGTATTTCAGTCTTATTATTGTTATTATTATTTTCATAATAATGGAAACTAATTACTCTTCAAAATGCACATGCATGGGTGCATATTGCAGATGAATATTTCCTGAGCAGATCACCTGTTGTGAACTTGAGGCTTGGTCAAGGTGCAGTTCGATTAGCTGCAACTCTAAACCGCATTTTTCGCCAAAGCTGAGATTAATTAATCGCGCTTTTCGCTTGTGTTTAGCTGCAAAATCAAATTTAAACCTCCTTCAAAAGTTTAGATATTTTCCCTATGTCACATAATATGTCAATGTTCATGATCATTTATTTGGGTAAACTTTAATTTGTCTTTCTGGTAGTTTAGCATATTTTTTTTTAACTTTATTATCAGGTCCGTGCGTTTTCAAAAAAATGCACTTAACTATTCTCTGATTTTTATTTTTATTCCACCGAAAAAACGTGTCATCAAATCGGATAGCAAAATAAAATTTTGTTGGAAAACCACTGATTGATATCTGGTTTAATGATAGGGTTAAGATAGTTAAATACAACTTTTTAAACCACGACGTGGCAAACGAAAACGTGCTATACTGTAAGATAGTTAAGCGAGGTAAATTATAGTTTACCCTATTTATTTCCTATAAATGTTTGTTGATATCTTGTTTATTGAATTTTTGTGGCTACAAAGATTATTGGGATAATTTCCTATGTATCCCTACAAAGTTTTAAACTTGCCGATTTATTCCAATAAAAATTTTGGTTATCAAGTATATCCCTATAAATCTCCCCAAAAACATAAATTTAAATATTTTTAGAATGTATAATTTATAGTTCAGGTAGAAGGACACCAAAAAAGATATTTATTTAAGAATAGAAGTATTATTATTTTATAGAAGAAATGTTTACTTTAATCGGTCAACTAGTAGGAAGAGATATATTTACAAACTACGCAACTTAGAAAGAATATATTTTATAACTATAAGAGATTAATCTAAACTTTTTTCATATCTATTATGCAGAATATTTTTTTATTAGTGTATATTTTAGTTATGAAGTGTGCAGCAATTAATCATGTAGATGCACATACATATAGCTGGGAGATGGTATTGCATAGTTTTTTTTTTTCTTAATTTTTATTTTGGTAAAACAGTATGGAGACCCCCTCAACTATAGGGGATTCAGAAAAGGCCCCCCCAATTTTTTTGAAAACTTAAAATACTACCCCTTCGTTTATCACTTTTTCACTTTAATATCTTGTGGCTTAAACTCTATCACTTTAGTGCCATGTGGTTTCATATTTCTCTTTCTGTCGAGCCTTCGTTAACTTCTCCGTTAAAGTATATAGAAAAAACTTTAGACACTCCCCCTTTGTGGTTTACTGATTTTTCATTTTAGTACCATGTGATTTTAACTTTATTATTAGTTTAACAGAAAACTTAACGGAGGGGTAACAAAAATAAAATAAAATTACAGGATACTAAAGTGATACACTTTACACCGTAGGATACTAAAGTAAAAAAGTGATAAACCACATAGTAAAGCCGTCCAAAATACCTGACATCCCTACCCGACCCGGACCCTAGCCGGATCCTATCCGGACCTGAACCGGACGCGATAAAAAATGGATAGTACACAGGTAAAGAAAATTATCCATTAAAAGTTTCGGGTATGGGTCCGGATACTTTATACCCATATCCGACTTGGACCCGACCCGAACCCGACCTTTTAATGGGTAGAGTCTAGAAGAGTTTTCAAATTCGGATCTGGACCCGGATCCGGACCCGGTGAAATACCCAGTAAATTTAAAAGAAATTTAAAGTTGAGAGATCAATTTCAATAGGATTTATAGATGAAGGGTCTCTGTGTATTTTCATCCTAGTGAAAACTCTAGTCGCTCTGTTTACTTCTTTTTTATTTTTTTTTATTTTACACCTTATTTTTTTAACCCTAACTATTTACTGCTTAAATCTTTCTTATTTTACTCCTTATTTTTTTTAACCCTAACTGTTTACTTGTCACGCCCCGCCGTGCCTTAGCACCAAGTAGGTGGAAGGACAAAACGCACGGGCGCATGACCAGATCCGCCGAACGGACAGAGTTTCCCCTGTACGTCCAAGGCGTCACAACCAGTATAATTCAAGAGGTTCCAAACAGGAACAGAATTCATACAAAGATTGCATAAGGAAAGCATCAACTACTATGCTATTACAAGCATTCGCAAAACAACCACATATTACACTTTTTTTTTTGTGTCTTTGTTCTTTCTTTCCAAATACAATCGAATTATTATTACATTTCCATTCATTCGAATACCCCTAAAGTACGTAGTAGAGGGTACTTCTATTCTGGTCACAGTGGTAGGACGCTAACTACTGAGTTACGCCCTTCCCTCGCGCCGCCGCGCCGCTCACGTAAGGACCTGAAAAACAGTGGGATGTGAACTATATAAAATAGTTCCCAGTGGGTAAGACCACCCAAGAGAGGAGCTCGACCCACCAGGTCCAAAGAAAGCATACGAGCATGGGTTAGTACATATACATAACCATAAGCATATAACTTTACTATATAACTTAACTGCTATTCCACTATCCATTTCATAATCAATCTGCTCCTAAGGTTCATTTACCTTAGCTAAGCCGTACTTGACTCGCTCTCGAGTCCATCATTAACAGGTTACCACCCTCCTAAGGTTTACTTATTTTAGTCAAACCTTACCCGACTCACTCTAGAGTCAAACATCCTTGGGCCACCGCCCAACTAAGGTTTGCTTATTTAGCCAAACCTTCACCGACTCACTCTTGAGTCATATATCCTTGGGCCACAGCCCAGCTAAGGTTTACTTATTTAGTCAAACCTTCACCGACTCACTCTTGAGTCATGTATCAGCGGATTACCGCCAATGTCTAGGCCTGAGGAGATGAACATGCCACATACACCTCAGCCTACAATCCACTCGGCAGGTGAGGGATATACCACAAACACCTCCGCTACTCAAATCACTGCCGAGCGAGGAGAACCACACATACCCGCAGTTATGAGTCACTTGCCGGGCGAGGAGAACCACACATACCCGCAAGTATAATCTGCTGCCGAGCGAGGAGAACCACACATACCCGCAGCCACAATCACTTGCCAGGCGAGGAGAACCACACATACCTGCAAGTATCAGTCTAGGGATTCCGGAATCCATTCCAAAGTCTCAAAGGGTTCATCTTTTACCCTAAGATATCAACCTCTACTAGGTTCATATTCTCATGCCCAAGTGGTTAGCCTACCACTGTGTTTTCCAACCTATGTCCAATGACACTAGGTTCAATGTCCTGTTTAAGTGATCTTCCTATCACTATGTTATCTCAACCTAGGTTCAATAACTCCAGGTGCACATACATTCCAACCTATGTTCAATAACACTAGGTTCATTTCACGTTCCAACCTATGTTCAATGACACTAGGTTCATTTCACATTCCAACCTATGTTCAATAACACTAGGTTCATTTCACGTTCCAACCTATGTTCAATGACACTAGGTTCATTTTTCACATTCCAACCTATGTTCAATAACACTAGGTTCATTACACACATTCCAACCTATATTCAATGACACTAGGTTCATTACATATATTCCAACCTATGTTTAGTAACACTAGGTTATGTACCATCACATTCCAACCTATGTTTAGTAACACTAGGTTATGTACCATCCCATTCCAACCTATGTTTAGTAACACTAGGTTTAACATGCATGCATCATCTCTCAAGTATATATATTATTATGAAATACTTAGATTCTTTTACATGCAAGGTGAGCCCATGGCTCAAATCATTTTGATATATATCTAATGCCAACATGCACATTATAGTTCTTTCTTATCCTAGTTGTCCACCGCTAGGATTTCCAATTTACGTGGCCTCTAGCCCTTGTTTAACCACATGTCAAGTTCTCTATCATGTAGAGAAAACTAGCTCACCGCTATGTTCTCACCTAGGCATACACACGTCCATTTGTAACAATGTGTTCCACATGCCTACAATTCCAATCTATGGTAGGTATGATATTAACATCATATGATCTACACATTCATATATATATACCACTTGCCAATTAACCTACCATTACATGCATCAAGTAAAATAAAATATACTTTACTCTTTCGACATGGAAGTGACCTAATCACTTCGGTAAACACAAACCCACCTCACAAAGATCCCTAATTGCTTGTAGACACTTGCAATTAGGCTCTTTTCCTTGGCCTCAACACACATGAAGGATTCGTTAATCCGAGTCGAACTCATAACGATCCCATCTCTTGGAATCACTCAAAATAGAGTTGTCCCACATGTTCCACTAACCCCCAACTAGGGTTCTATGGGGTCAAAATATTTTTAAACCCCTCCATAAGAAAATCCCTCTTTCAACTTAGGGTTTACATGCATGCATGTATGTAATAGCCTAAAATCATATGGCCAATCCCCACCATTTGTGGTCTAGATTGCCAAGTGTTTCCAAAAACCTCAAAACAAGAGATCAATTCCAAGGTTTAAACCCAAATCATCAAGAACTCACCTCTTGCCCAAGCTCCTTTAGCTTATTCTTGCTCCAAGAAGCTTCTTTCCCACCTTGGATTTCTTTTCCAAACTTGAATCACTCTTTTCTTCAAGCTTTGGAGAGCTCTCTAGAGAGAGAAAGTAGAGGAGAGGGAGAGGAGAAGTAGAGGAAGAAGGGGGAAAATGAAGAAGATAAGCCCCCAACCTCCCCTCATAAGCCTACCACATGAAATGACCAAAATACCCCTATTCTGGAGTTTCTGGGTCCGTGGGGTCCGGACCTTGCATCCCGGGTCCGGAACCCGTAAGCAATTTTAGCATTTTCGCAGCTGGGGTCCGGACCCCAATCCCACGGTCCGGACCCGGACACTGTGAACAGTGTTTTCAGCCTTTTTATTTTTCTTCTCATTTTCGCTCTAAAACTCCGTTTTTCATTCCGTTTTCTCTCCAAATCAAATCCAACACAACCGAAACCCTTTTACACATAAGAACACTTCCTAAGTTGGAGAATTATAGTTTATCCCTTACGGAATAATTATATTCCAACATACAATCGAAATCTCAAAATTCTCCCAACTTTTCCCTAATCATTCCAACACTTTCGGGACACAACGTGGACTCACCAAATCCACTTCTAATCGTTCTGAAATCCTCGGAACTCAATTCTAAACACGTTCAACTTGCTCTTGAACTAAACTTTGCCCAACTTGGCCAAAGTTCAATATGCTTCCGAATTGCGGTTCTCTACATTCTTCCCTCCTTAAAAGGAGTTTCGTCCGCGAAACTAAGATCACACCTCAAATCTATTTACCAATTAGATGAGGGTATCCATTTTTCATCGCGTTCTCTGGTTCCTGTTTACTCAGGAGTACACTCCATAATTCGCGGGGTCTTATCTTCCCGACATTCCATAAGGAGTATGTCCCGTTGCTTTTCCTTACGGGGTCGACATCACATCATCTTCGCGATGTTTCCGCTCGAACACTTTGTTCGTAAACCCGATTTCACTTCACCGACAAAGCCAAACTTGGCAATTGGTGACTTCACCAATCAGGTGAAAGGTATGACCGAGCTTCTGCTTCTCAGGTCACAATCATAATTCTCTTACACATGACCAATGCTCTTATACTTCCAGAGCCGTCGGTCAAACCGCTTATCTCGGTTTACAACAGATGGTCCACAGACCAAAGCTCTCACGTAGGCCTATTGCCTAAACCCGTCTCAACGTTGCGTAACATCTCTTGTTCGCAAACGTACATCCGATCGTTACCCAGCGGAGTCCTCACTTAGGACTTTGCGCACATACTCCAACCAGGAGTAACCAAGACCCCAAACCTCTACTAAGTCCTAGAGTTGGGTCACACCCACACTCTCGGTGTACTACCATTCATATGGTCTCACAGGTGGCATTCCACATTCTTGGGTCATCACTTGGACTACCGCCCCGACCATAAGTCTCTGCCCTACCCTCAGGTCTCGGGCTGCTGTCACACACAGCTGACTGCGCCTGTCCCTAAGGCCCCCAGGCTCCACAGTCCACAATGGTCCGGCCACGGATCGTCCCCAAGCAATACCCGATACCGTCGCTATACGTGTCCCGCACGCTATACCAAGCGACAACAGTCTCTATCGGCTCCTAAGCACCCAGTGCGAGCCACAAGCCCTCAAGCGGTTCTTGGCCTCCTTCACACCTAGCAATGCCCAAGTGCTACTGCCAACAAACCCACTCGGCTAACCAGAAACCAATACTCCACGAGTACATACACCCGAGCGTCCCACGCTACTATATTCATTCGTGTTATCCACAAGCACTAAGCTACCACGCTTATGCTCACTCGCATTGCGAGCATGACAATCTACCTCAATTGGAGGTATAACAAGGCTCACTCGCCACTCTTGGCGATTACCTTATCAACTTCACAACTGTCATCGATCCTCTATAACAATGTTCGGGATCTGCGAACTATTAACACGTTTTTAAACGTCATAACTCGACTCTTGCAATTGGCTACTCACATTGCCCTAATATCGAGAGTCAGCTCGCCTACAATCATTGTTGCCTCAAGCCGTCAACTAGGCGCAACGCCCGCAATTTGCCGGTATCATCAAAATCTCTAGCCGCTCCAGCGGCAATACATGTGCCTCCACGACACGAGCATAGCTGGGTATCTATCCTTACCCATAACCTTGGTCCTGGCTACAATTACACTTGCATCATAGTAATAGACCACAACAATTGCATGTAATGCTCCAGTGTCACATTATGCTCTACATATGTTTTCAGCAATCAAAACATACCTGCTACGACGCCGTCGACAGCAGTAGATTCCATCACCTGAGTCGTGTGCCCATGGCCACTTGGCGCCCGACGCGAACCCTCAGGTTGCCTCAACATCATCGCATGCTCCCCAGACCTCACCGCAGGTGGCACACCCGCAAACTGTCTTGGAGCGGAGGATGCTGTCGTAGCCGGTGAGGCTCGACTATCTCCCAAGGAACAGTCATACTTTGTGTGACCCGATTGTCCACATCGTATGCACCTTCCTTCTCGCTGCACGCACCGGCGCGCCCAATGGGGTCCGCCGCAAATAATACATCCAGATGAGGATCGGGTGGTAGATGATTTCTGGGCTAGGGATTGTGATTGCGGTCGTTTCGGGCGCCGCTCGGAACTCGACTGTCCTCCCGAACCACCCGTTGATCGCTGTCTCCCCTTCTCGCCATAATCCTCGCACCCTTCACGCAAGGTGACCAGGCCTTGTTCCACCCACAAGGCGCGATCCAGCACCTCAACAAAGGTTTGCAGTTTGAAGGGATGCACAACCTCAAAAATCTCTGGCCGAAGTCCGCGCACAAAGCAATCGGCCCTGTCCTTGTCGTTCCGTGTCACATAAGGGATACAACTTACAATGCGAGAGAACTCTCTCTCGTACACTATCACCGAGCGATCACCTTGTTTCAGCTTCCTGAACTTTTCCTGAAGCTTTCTCTTCTCACTATCAGGGAAGTAGGCAGAGAACACCAGTCCTCGAAATTCCTCCCAAGTCGCCGGAGGGAGACTAGAAGGTCGGTCTCGCCGGACTCCCTTCCACCACGCCTTTGCCGACCCTTGCAAGCAGTGTGCGGCAAAATGCACCTTGTCCCGCTCCAAGGTGTACAAGTCCTCAAACAGGGACTCCATAGAATCGATCCACGTTTCTACGGTCCACGGGTCCATTTCTTCCCCGTCGAAGGTAAGCGGATTGAACTCCTTGAACGTCATGAGGGCAGCTAAAGCCCGCTCCCTCTCCGCCTCCAATTCCACAGAATCAGGGGCCCAGGTACCAACATCTATTTGCGAGGTACCCGCTGCGGCTCCTGGTGGTACTCGACGTGCTAATCGCTCCACGGTCTCATGGAGTCTCCTGATCCGCTCTTCCTGGCGCACGGCAGCCTCCTGCTGTCGCTGTGCCATCTCAGATTGTTGTTGCACCACTCCCACGAGTGTGGCCAACTGTTCACGAAGCTCCGGGTCTCCACTTGCCCCAGATTGCACAGGAACCCCACTAGGTCCACCCCGCGTCGATCTCATCGGAGGTCGCCCACGTGGCGCCATCGTATCCTGAAACACGACAATCTTCGTCAACATTCCCGACCTTTTAGGCCAAGTACAAACGCGATGTTAATTACGGACACAATTTAGGCGAAAGTCACATAAGGGCGCCTATTCTCATCCCTTGGGTTCATGTTGTCGCGCGCCAACATGAACACACTTAGCTGAGAATAAACCACGCCTTAAATCTACCTCTAACATCCTATTAGAGGCATAATCAATACACGACCCAATCGATTACCCTTTCGCCGTACATCACAAGTCATCGTCTCTCACGAGCTTACACTCCTAGGGTCTTTTCCATCCTAGGATTTCTTAGGTCCACCTAGACCGTTTCTACGCTCTGATACCACCTCAATCTGTCACGCCCCGCCGTGCCTTAGCACCAAGTAGGTGGAAGGACAAAACGCACGGGCGCATGACCCAGATCCGCCGAACGGACAGAGTTTCCCCTGTACGTCCAAGGCGTCACAACCAGTATAATTCAAGAGGTTCCAAACAGGAACAAAATTCATACAAAGATTGCATAAGGAAAGCATCAACTACTATGCTACTACAAGCATTCGCAAAACAACCACATATTACACTTTTTTTTTGTGTGTCTTTGTTCTTTCTTTCCAAAATACAATCGAATTATTATTACATTTCCATTCATTCGAATACCCCTAAAGTACGTAGTAGAGGGTACTTCTATTCTGGTCACAGTGGTAGGACGCTAACTACTGAGTTACGCCCTTCCCTCGCGCCGCCGCGCCGCTCACGTGAGGACCTGAAAAACAGTGGGATGAGAACTATATAAAATAGTTTCCAGTGGGTAAGGCCACCCAAGAGAGGAGCTCGACCCACCAGGTCCAAAGGAAGCATACGAGCATGGGTTAGTACATATACATAACCATAAGCATATAACTTTACTATATACGAAAAGTAAACATGCTATGCTTCAACAAATGCGATAATGAAATCCATGCAATATATTTTTAACTGCTATTCCACTATCCATTTCATAATCAATCTGCTCCTAAGGTTTATTTACCTTAGCTAAGCCGTACTTGACTCGCTCTCGAGTCCATCATTAACAGGTTACCACCCTCCTAAGGTTTACTTATTTTAGTCAAACCTTACCCGACTCACTCTAGAGTCAAACATCCTTGGGCCACCGCCCAACTAAGGTTTGCTTATTTAGCCAAACCTTCACCGACTCACTCTTGAGTCATATATCCTTGGGCCACAGCCCAGCTAAGGTTTACTTATTTAGTCAAACCTTCACCGACTCACTCTTGAGTCATGTATCAGCGGATTACCGCCAATGTCCAGGCCTGAGGAGATGAACATGCCACATACACCTCAGCCTACAATCCACTCGGCAGGTGAGGGATATACCACAAACACCTCCGCTACTCAAATCACTGCCGAGCGAGGAGAACCACACATACCCGCAGTTATGAGTCACTTGCCGGGCGAGGAGAACCACACATACCCGCAAGTATAATCTGCTGCCGAGCGAGGAGAACCACACATACCCGCAGCCACAATCACTTGCCAGGCGAGGAGAACCACACATACCTGCAAGTATCAGTCTAGGGATTCCGGAATCCATTCCAAAGTCTCAAAGGGTTCATCTTTTACCCTAAGATATCAACCTCTTCTAGGTTCATATTCTCATGCCCAAGTGGTTAGCCTACCACTGTGTTTTCCAACCTATGTCCAATGATACTAGGTTCAATGTCCTGTTTAAGTGATCTTCCTATCACTATGTTATCTCAACCTAGGTTCAATAACTCCAGGTGCACATACATTCCAACCTATGTTCAATAACACTAGGTTCATTTCACGTTCCAACCTATGTTCAATGACACTAGGTTCATTTCACATTCCAACCTATGTTCAATAACACTAGGTTCATTTCACGTTCCAACCTATGTTCAATGACACTAGGTTCATTTCACATTCCAACCTATGTTCAATAACACTAGGTTCATTACACATTCCAACCTATGTTCAATGACACTAGGTTCATTACATATTCCAACCTATGTTTAGTAACACTAGGTTATGTACCATCACATTCCAATCTATGTTTAGTAACACTAGGTTATGTACCATCCCATTCCAACCTATGTTTAGTAACACTAGGTTTAATATGCATGCATCATCTCTCAAGTATATATATTATTATGAAATACTTAGATTCTTTTACATGCAAGGTGAGCCCATGGCTCAAATCATTTTGATATATATCTAATTCCAACATGCACATTATAGTTCTTTCTTATCCTAGTTGTCCACCGCTAGGATTTCCAATTTACGTGGCCTCTAGCCCTTGTTTAACCACATGTCAAGTTCTCTATCATGTAGAGAAAACTAGCTCACCGCTATGTTCTCACCTAGGCATACACACGTCCATTTGTAACAATATGTTCCACATGCCTACAATTCCAATCTATGGTAGGTATGGTATTAACATCATATGATCTACACATTCATATATATATACCACTTGCCAATTAACCTACCATTACATGCATCAAGTAAAATAAAATATACTTTACTCTTTCGACATGGAAGTGACCTAATCACTTCGGTAAACACAAACCCACCTCACAAAGATCCCTAATTGCTTGTAGACACTTGCAATTAGGCTCTTTTCCTTGGCCTCAAGCTTAGTCTTCAAGCTCCTTGCCCTAACACACATGAAGGATTCGTTAATCCGAGTCGAACTCATAACGATCCCATCTCTTGGAATCACTCAAAATAGAGTTGTCCCACATGTTCCACTAACCCCCAACTAGGGTTCTATGGGGTCAAAATATTTTTAAACCCCTCCATAAGAAAATCCCTCTTTCAACTTAGGGTTTACATGCATGCATGTAATAGCCTAAAATCATATGGCCAATCCCCACTATTTGTGGTCTAGATTGCCAAGGGTTTCCAAAAACCTCAAAACAAGAGATCAATTCCAAGGTTTAAACCCAAATCATCAAGAACTCACCTCTTGCCCAAGCTCCTTTAGCTTATTATTGCTCCAATAAGCTTCTTTCCCACCTTGGATTTCTTTTCCAAACTTGAATCACTCTTTTCTTCAAGCTTTGGAGAGCTCTCTAGAGAGAGAAAGTAGAGGAGAGGGAGAGGAGAAGTAGAGGAAGAAGGGGGAAAATGAAGAAGATAAGCCCCCAACCTCCCCTCATAAGCCTACCACATGAAATGACCAAAATACCCCTATTCTGGAGTTTCTGGGTCCGTGGGGTCCGGACCTTGCATCCCGGGTCCGGAACCCGTAAGCAATTTCAGCATTTTCGCAGCTGGGGTCCGGACCCCAATCCCACGGTGCGGACCCGGACACTGTGAACAGTGTTTTCAGCCTTTTTATTTTTCTTCTCATTTTCGCTCTAAAACTCCGTTTTTCATTCCGTTTTCTCTCCAAATCAAATCCAACACAACCGAAACCCTTTTACACATAAGAACACTTCCTAAGTTGGAGAATTATAGTTTATCCCTTACGGAATAATTATATTCCAACATACAATCGAAATCTCAAAATTCTCCCAACTTTTTCCTAATCATTCCAACACTTTCGGGACACAACGTGGACTCACCAAATCCACTTCTAATCGTTCCGAAACCCTCAGAACTCAATTCTAAACACGTTCAACTTGCTCTTGAACTAAACTTTGTCCAACTTGGCCAAAGTTCAATATGCTTCCGAATTGCGGTTCTCTACATTACTGCTTGAATCTTTCTTTTGAATGACTTTTACTGGACTGTGCAACTAATTAGAACGCGAGTTTTCTATAGTGAGAGGTTTATGGTTTGTCCATAAACTGTTTAATAAAATTTATAAAAAATATATGCATACATGTATCCGTACCCGATCTAGACCTGACTTGTATTCGATCCATATCCGGTCTTAAGAGGGTAATATATGGGTAGTCACTATCCAGACCTGCTCAAATAGACCCGATGAGTATATTATTAACTTAAGTACTCTGATCCGGATCCAATCTGAAGTTAAATGGTTAAGGTATATATATTTTTTTCTACTCATTTCTTTTTAGGGTACGGATACAGTATATCAACTCTACATATCCGATCAGGTCCACGACACCTTTACCACATAGTGGGTATTTAAAGTTTTCCTTTTTTTTAAAAAAAAGACCACAAAACTTCTATTTTTTTCATTCTAACTTTTATACTTAGTTAAATTAAAAAATTTATAAAATTTAATGAATTAATTCATTGGTTATTAACCGTTATTTGATCTAGTTTTATTTGCTAAAAAATAATTAAAGTCACTAAATTGGGTAAAATCTCAAATAAATTTGATAAAAATTCCAAATTTTTTTGACGAAAATCAGTTTATTCGAAAACATTAGAAGTTGAGGGGGTCTTACTCAGAAAGAAAAAAAAAGTTGAGGGGACTTTTCCAAAATGGCCTATCTTTGAGGGGTTATCTATAAATTTTTTACTTAGAGGGTGCTTATTTTCTGTGAAAATCGTAAAAAACTGTTTTGCAAAAAAGAAGTTTTTCATGAGAAAAAAAAAAACTCTTTCCATAGTTATTATTATTTTTCAGATAAAAATTAAAAAAATGAAAGAAAACTTTTCCATAAAAACTGAATTTTTTTTAAAATTTTTTTACTTTTTCTGAAAACCAAATTGTCACCCATCGTAGAACTATTCTAGCGCTAACATACTTAACCCTCTTAACCTCTTGGGCAGGGCTGGCAAATGAGCGAGCTGGCTCGTGTTCGGCTCGCGTTCGGCTCGGTATTCAGCTCGCTCGAGTTCGACTCGAAATTAAATGAGCCGAGCTTGAACAGAAAAAGAAGCTCGAAATTTATTTCAAGCCGAGCTTGAGTATTACTGGGCTCGCTCGAATTAAGCTTGAAAAGCTCGAATATATATATATATATATATATATATATATATATATATATATATATATATATATATATATATATATATATATATATATATATATATATATATATATATATATATATATATATATATATATATACACACACGTACATACATATATATATATATATATACACGTATACATACATATATATATATACGTATACATATATATATATATGTATACGTATACGTATATATATATATATATATATTAAAAATATTTATAAATGTATATATAATTATGTATAATATATATTTTAATTAAATATAATAATATGTATTGTGTATTTTAATATATTTATATAGAGTTTTGGTTATGGGGCATATTTGCTACTTTAATTACTCTCTCTCTAGTCTCTCCCCCTCTTTTTCACTTGCTTATATATTTATTTTGTATGTTGAACTATTAAACGTGTTTTTGTATCAAATTTAGATAATGTTCTATAAAAATTAAACTATAAATTATATAATATTAAGAATTTCAAACGGCTCGTTTAGAGCTAGAGCTCGCTCGATTCGAAATTATGCTCGCTCGAGCTTGGCTCGAATTAATTTCAAGCCGAGCTTGAGCCTAAATTTAGGCTCGAAATTAATTTCAAGCCAAGCTTGAGCTGAGGTAAGCTCACTCAAGCTCGGCTCGTTTCCACCCCCTACTCTTGGGCATATCAACCGTCCAAAATTCTATAGCCGGGTTAAAAGCTTTAGTCCTATTATACTTTATATATAGGACTATTTTATATCCTACTGATGTCTTTATTAGGCTCAAGCACACTCACATATACTAGGCAATATGAAACTCGTCATGCTAGCCTTAGCCAATCTTGCGGGAAGTCGCACTTCACTCACAACGGCCGTCAGCTGGAGACCCGCGTTCTGTCCGCTGTATGACCGTAGTTCAGTCGAGATTAATCTCGCACTTCTGGTTGGCGATTGAATTTGGTACCAACCATGACGCTCTGCTTTCCAGGAGTCACTCATTCTAGAACTATTCTAGTCCTAACACGCTTAACTCTCATAACCTCTTGAATCTAGCCTTGCAGTCATGAAATTATTTTCTGTGTTTTTCTTTTTCTTTTTCAAAGAACTAAACAACCCTTAATTACTGTCAGGTATAGAAATGTGTGGAAACATTCAAAAGTTGGACTAGTTGGTGGTCTTCACATGGTTTGGTATTAGAAACTTAGTAGCTATGCTGTCTGTTGGATTTTTGTGCTTGGGTTGGTTAGACTTTGATTCTTTCTTGCATTTTCAGCTTCAACCAAATAAACTCATCTATATATGTTTTCATTTGACCCATGGGTTATTGTTTCCAATGTGTCCCTTTTATCCTTTCCATATCATCATAGAATGGAGATCCCAATGAAAAATATCCTTCTAGTCTTAGTAAATGATTTCCTAGTCAAAACATCTCAATCATGTGTTGTTTGTGATGTGTTTCTTATTGGAATTGCTTGTTCATTTTGACCAAGAAAGTGACCAACAGAATAACTTAAACTCAAGACCATTAAAAAAAATTAAATTTTTTTCTCAATATTCAAAATATTCTTCTAAAATTTATTCCTATTAGTAAACCCTAGAGAAAAAATAGTTATTTGAGAAATTCAATCAAAATATTTTGATCATCTAGAGGTAAATAAGAAATTTTTAAAGTTTGGAAGAATATATTAGATATTATTTCTGTACTTTTATTTGTCCATTTTCTGCGCACTTTATTAATAGAATAAAAAAAACACATACACACGCGCACAGAATGCACTCGCGTTCAGACACAATTACTATCCAGAAGGTCAGGATTAGCCCAAATGAATCTAAAAGCCGGAAAAAAAAGGTGTCGTCATGTGAAGAAAAAACAAACTCTATGTAAAAGATACAACAGTCTGAACTTTTCTTAATTTAATTTACACCCCTATTTACTAAACTTTTGACTTACCTTCTTCCCTTAGCAATTTTGGTAATTTCGTTAGAATCAAATCAAACGCCCCAGAAAGATGCATGCGATCAAGAATTGCTTTAGTCAAAAGGAGATCACGTGCATATCTCGTAAGCGTTTGATTTTACCAGAATTGTGATACCTCAATTAGTCCTATATATAAGATATAATAGGGCTAAAACTCTTAATCCGGCTATGATATTTTGGGTGGCGGCTAGGCTCAAGAGATTAAGAGAGTTAAGCGTGTTAGGTCGGGAGTAGTCCTAGGATGAGTGACCCCTGGAAAGTTGGGGCGTCGCAAGAATCCTTAAAATTACTAATAGAAGTTAAAATGGTTACTAAGTAGAGGGGGGTGTAAATCAAATAAAAAAAATTCCAGAGGGTCAATTTCAAAACTGGTTAAAATTTAGAGAATGTATATATATTTTAACCAAAAATTGCAGGATAAACCAATATTCAAGTTGTAGCGTCTCATCCCGCAAGTATTAGCAACTTAGGGGCCGTTTGGTTCGACATAATTATAAATACATGGTGTAGTTAGAGACGCATGTAATTACAAATACATTAATTCTAATTACATGTATCTTATTTAGTCAAATGCAACAAAAAGCGTTGTATCTATAAATACTTTGTTTAGTTGCATGTGGTTGAGAAGTACATTTACAAATTTTTATCATTTTATATATGGGGTGGTAAGATTACCCTTTATATAGGAAAAAAAATAATAATAATTAAAAAGGTCATTAGAGAGGTAAGCATACTCTTATTTAAAATTACTGTTTTTACATATTGCAGTTGGAATTACAGCTAATTTAGGCGTAGTTCCAACCACAGCAATTGAGCCTCTTAATGTCGACTTGAATCTGAATACAGTTACAACTATATGCAACCAAACGGCTCCTTAGTTTAGACTCAAATCATCTGCTCAAAATATGTAAGCCTGATTATAGAAAATAGAATGTTAGTTTTTATAAACCCCAGAACAATCTCTTTTCTATCCAATATGGGAACATCAGAGTATTACACAAGTGCCAAACCTTAAGGCCTAGTTTGGTTCGGGGATGCTGAATTTTGTGATAAATTCTTATAATCCCTAGAATAACTTACTATTCCGAAATAATTAAGAATAAAAGTAAAATTGTATTTAGTTTGTGATACTACTATGTTTAGAAATAAATAAAATTACGTTTGATTAATTTTATGTAACAGTATAGGATAATGAAAACAAAGTGATGGTTGAATTTGATATAAAATATAATTTAATAAAAATAATTTATTATAAAAATAATTTAATAAAACTAATTTATTATAATATATTATAAAAATAATTTATTATAATGTTTAAGTATAATTTATTACAATATTCAAGCACAAATAATATATATTAATATGAGTCCGGCTACTATGCTATCAATAGCATAAGTACTTGATGCTACCAAGTTTTCTGCCACCCATTTGACTATTTCCATCCGTTAGATCATACTATTCAACCAACCACCCACTCAACCCTAGGGGGCCCGCCCACATCATCCTAACCGCATATC
Source organism: Puya raimondii (assembly GCA_016920855.1). NCBI lineage: Eukaryota > Viridiplantae > Streptophyta > Magnoliopsida > Poales > Bromeliaceae > Puya > Puya raimondii. Next base: position 59,561,461 of record JABWPP010000049.1, read on the forward strand.
TCTTAATCCAATGGCCGAAAAACTAATAGCACCAATGACTTGGTGCTATTAATAGTATAATAGTCTAGTTCTATAAATATAATATAATTAATAATTTTTATAATAAAAAATTTATTATAATATTGAATATATTATGTCTACATAATTTACTTTAATTTAATTTATAATCTTAATAAAACTTGGAGTTAAATTCCGAAATAGCAGTATTCCACTAAAAAGATGAAATAGTTTATGTTAAACTATTCCGGAATAACTAAGAGTAATAATATTTGACCAAAATAAAATGTTTCGACCAAAAAGTATTTTGTTTGGCGACCAAGATGCATTCCATTTGATGGAACAGAGAATAACTTTCGTCATCCTCGCTTTATCTCCGAATCAAACGGGGCCTAAGAAATCCCGTGGAGGAGAGTTCATGTAATATATACGCTTCCGCGTTTTGCCAATTTCAACGGATTGATCGAGATTCAAAAAGCACCAAATCACCTGATGGCACCAAATACTTCTTCTGGTTGACCTGTAAAATGACAACAAGGGCACGTTTGGTTTAGAAGAGAAATCGAAATTGAATAGAAATGAAAATGGATCGGAATCGAACGCGGAATGATAAAAACAACAATTTGTTTGGTTTATAAGAGGAATTGAAATCATGTCCAAATTAAATTTCAAAAAATATTAAATTTTTATAAAAAATTTAAATTTGTTATTCAATTTCTTAATCAAATTTGAATATGAATTTGAGCTTAAAATTTAAATTTATAATTCAAATTAAAGGTCAAAGTCAAAATTCAAATTTAGAACTATTAAATTAAAATTTAAAAAGTTAAAATTTGAATTTAAAATTTAAATTTATAATTTATATTAAAGGCCCAGCCAAATTTTAAATTTAGAACTATTAAATTAAAATTTTAAATATTAAATTTTAAATTAAATTTAAATTTAAATTATGATTTAATCTAATGAATTTACATGATTGATATTGAATTCAAATTATTATTAATGAAAAAAATATCTTTTTTCAATCACTCTGAATCAAAGTTGACTCCCACCGTGGAGGTAGGAGTCACTTTTGATGGATTCGAATCCCTCCGAAATGGGAATCCGGATATCAATCTCTCAATCCGAACACTAATAATGGGAATGACTTATTCAGCTTCTCTTTTCAAGTCCTAAATACTTCAAACCAAACATGTTCTAAAAATAGTAGAAACAAGAGTTGGGCTATCATCAAACCGCTTTTTCTAAATCTTTTCAAGGGCATGTTTGGTATTGAGGTCCATCTAATGCTAATAAATAAAATAAGGTCGGAGAGAAAGTATGTAGAAATATAATTCTGCATTTTTCGGTGGGCCGGCAGAAAATATATTATAGCCATTGCGATATGAGAAACGTGATATAGCATACAGAAACAAACATGGTAATTTTCTATCGTACTTTTTTTACCACACGTAAACGCAATCTCTCCACAATTCCAAACGGACCCAAGTAGCTAGGCCTGCTTTCGAGCAGGAATGTCCACAGATCGGATTCGGGGCGGTTTTCAAAAGTCCGTGCCTGAACCAAACAACCAAACCCGAAATCCAAACCCGGACCCAAATCCGACGAGCTTTGAAAATTCATATCCAAACCCGTCAAAACATTCGTAATCTGAACCCTAATCCGAAAACTTTAACCCGAAACAATTATTTCTTTGTACCATACTTCAAAATATATTATATTAAAATTTAAATTTTAAAATACAAATTCATATTATAACATCAAATATTCATAAATATAATATAACATAAAATCTATTCGGATGCAGGTTCGGGTCAGATTCCCAAATCTATACCCGAATCCTAATAAAAAATCGTCAGCTTTTCCTTTTATATTCATATTCAACACCATATCTGTTTAATATCGGATAAATTCATCACGTTCGATTTTAAATTATATAAAATTTAGAATATCCGTATCCATCGACATCCCTACTTTCGGGTAAAAGTTTTCTTAACACAACCGCGTTATCGCTTTCATTGAATTTTCTAGAGTCTTGTGAAAGGTTACTACCATGTCTTAAACTTTCTTTTATGAAAATATAGATAGAGTGACGTCATTTAAGAAAATGTCTCCTAATTTTAATGCAACCATTTGAATAATAGAGTTTGAATAAAAGACTAGTCAAGGAATGTTACTGGGTCGGCTTCAGAGAAGCTTTTTGCAAAAATCAAAATTAAACTCAAATACAAAATCAAAATCCGAAACCGTACCCGAATATATAGAATAAAATTAGAATATATTTAATAGTAAATAAATAATATTTATTATTTACTTTTTAGCCTTTAAATATCTAGAATTTAGTGGTGGTAAGAGGAATAGTATTGATCCAGGCGTTAAAAGATTTATTAGTAAATACTGTTCGTTTATTATTAGCAGTATTCCAGATGAGCTCTACACACATATACATATAAATGAATAGTTTTTACTGTCAACTTTCTATTCCTTGGATTAATACTGTTTCACTTACCACCACATCCTAGATACTCAAGGGATAAAAAATTGGTAATAAACACTATTACCTTATTAGCATAGGCTCTAATACTATTGGTAGTGCGACCTCCATGCTACCTTTGTTAGTTAATTCGTAAATTATTCACGAATTATTCGTGAATTATTCGCGAATTATTGAAAATCTGAATTAAACGGTCCGTTTACGAATTTTTTTCCAAAAAAACGGAATTGTTCGCGAATTTTTGGGCCAGCCGAATTATTCGCGAACTATTCACGAATTATTCCCGAATTATTGAAAATCTGAATAAAAACTTATAATTTTTTTGTTTAAATATAAATTATCTTATATTTTATATTTAAATATGAGTTATCTGTTCATTCGCCCTAAATTTTTTTTATATATTTTATAATTAATTATGGGCTATTTTAATCTATTTTTGCTTGATTGTTTATAAACCACAGTGTATAATATAATTCTCTATAGCTTTTTTTTTATTTAACCTACTTTATTTTGTAGCTTTCTATTCTTAAGAATTATAATTATTTACGATAGTAGTATAAATCTAGAATTTTTTTTTAAGTTTAATAGGCAAATTTTTGATCCCGAATTTTTAATTGATGAACGTATAATTTTCGTATAAATCGTATATCCGAATAATTACCGAATCCGTTTTTTAAGTCGAATTTTTCAACGAATTTAAAAATTAGGAGACGAATTTTATGCGTATTATATCCGTACCGAATTTTTGCCGAATTCGAATTAACTAACTATGTATGCTACCAAGTTATTTTTGGTGATAAGACATTCGAATCGACAGTCAACTTTGTTAGATATGGTCAACACCATTGGAAGTATCTCAAAGAATACTATCGATAGCACAATTTTCATGCTACCAAGTTATTTTTTATGATGAGACATTCGAATTGAGCTCTATTTAGATATAATCTACACCATCGAAAGTATCTAGAAACATTTTTTTATGATTTTTCTATATCATTCCCTTTAAAGCGATGAAAGGATAAATGAGTCATTTAGTAGAGTTAACAACTACTTTTACTAGTAAACTAAAGAAAAGTTAATTTTAAGGTTATATTTGAAAAAAGTTGAAACTTCAAAAATATAGATTTTAGGGTAAATATAAAAGTCGCGCACTTTTGAGGGAGTAGTAGATATGCAATTGCATATAAAATTTAAGAACCAAAATGTCACACTCCTCATAGTTTGAGTGCATAAGATGCAACTTAGCTGAATATATTTCTACATATTTTTGTTCCTTTTCTGTTTATTTGAAGGTCCTGTGTGGATGCAAGAATATCTTGTCCGGCAAATCATGGTGATTTATTTATTCGAATAATTTGTAATCTTTTGTAGATGAAAAGTATGATCAAATGTCTAGCATGACATACTAGTTTCGACCTTTAATGCATTTTTTTTTTCAAACACGATAGATAAACTGCCTCATATGTGAAATTAATATATTTTTCTACTGAATAATGGATGTTACTTCAAACAGTAAAATCAAACTCCTATCTGCTAATTATACAAAAGTACTTTCATGCCGAATAAATTATTACCAGATAAGTTATTCTGACATCCACATGATCATAAATATGTTTTTGTTTTAATTAACTTTTTTTAAGTTTTATTTTATAAGATCGAACTGAGAGTGTGTGACACTTCAAGATATAGTTATGACTAGGGGTGTCAACGAGCCGAACACGAGCGAGCCAGGGTCGGCTCGTGTTCGGCTCGTTTAATAAACGAGCCGAACACGAGCTGGCTCATTAAAGTATCGAGCCGAAAAATTCAGCTCGTGTTCGGCTCGTTTATTAACGAGCCGAACAAATAAACGAGCCGAACACGAGCTGGCTCACGAGCTGACCCACGAATAATAAATTTTAAAAAATAGTTTGGATATATATACAAAATAAATTTATAAAATCCTGCCTATTAAACTTTAATCTAATGATTAAAATTTTATATATAAATGAGTCTTTTTATAATTAAATTTGATTTTATATTTTAATAAAGTTAAATAATAAAAATATATATATTATATATATATATATATATAAATATAAAATATATAAATTTTATAAATATATATATATATATATATATATATATATATATATATATATATATATATATAGTTAGGCTAGAATACTTGTGGAAATACCGGGGCTCCGGTACTTCCACGTCGTTTTCGATGTTGGGACTTCCGAATCGACGATCGGCTCCGTTAAACTTGATCTAGAGTATTTGAAGTATCTAGAAAATAAATTTCGCGATTTTTCGATATCATTTGCCTGGTGATCGAAAGGGCTCAAAATCAGCAATTTCAATGGTCGTGGTGAGCCGTTTGCAAGTTTAACGGTGTAGAAATATCCAAATCACGTAAAATTTTGATAGAAAATTCTTTATACTATATAAAACAAGATCAATATCTTTGATCTAAAATTTTAGAGTCATATTATCACATTTTGTGAGATTTTTATTTTCAGCCATTGATTTTGAGCCCTTTCGATCACTAGGTAAATGATATCGAAAAATCGCAAAATTTATTTTCTAGATACTTCAAATACTCTAGATCAAGTTTAACGGAGCCGATCGTCGATTCGGAAGTCCCAACATCGAAAACGACGTGGAAGTACCGGAGCCCCGGTACTTCCACAAGTATTCTAGCCTAACTCTATATATATATATATATATATATATTCGAGCTGTTATCGAGCCGAACACGAGCGAGCTGACCCCAGCTCGTGTTCGGCTCGTTTATTAAACGAGCTGAAAAACTCAGCTCGTGCTCGGCTCGTTTACTAAACGAGCGAGCCGATCTCGAGCTCATTTCGAGCCGAACACGAGCTGGCTCGCGAACGGCGAGCCGAATTGCCACCCCTAGTTATGTCTAGATGTGAAAGTATATATATAAGCCTGAATAAGATAGACTTAACAACTTGGCTATAACATTTTGAACTAGCAAATTGGGTCTAATAAGTTATTAGATTCAGTTAATCGAGCCGCGGACTCAGCGATGCGATGAATGACTCCTCTGGAAAGCAGGTCGTAACTGAGTATTCAGCAGTTGCTGCTTTGCCAATTATCCACGATAACAAAATTATCCACGGAACCAAATTATTCAACCTTCTAAGTTCATTTCATTTCTAGTCCCTGAACTTTGAGTCCGTTTCATATTGGTCATTAAATTTTTGATTTCAACATTCGAAAAACTATTAATAAAACTTTAAGTTAGTGTCCAAGTTTTAAATAGTGTTTCATTTTAGTCTTTAATTTAGGTTAAAAATTATCATTTGCACCAAGTTTATCTATACTATATTTGTTATTTATATTTTTCTATATTGTATTTTTTTCCAAAGACATTTATGGTATTATTGTATTTTATTAATCTCTATATTATATTTTAGATTTATTTTCGTTTTCTATCTTGTACTATTTTCTTTTCTCGTAGGTATCATTAAACTTTTTTTTTTCTCATCAATTTCTGTACTATTAGTGACGATTCTATTGTTTAGATAAAATCTAACAACTTTATTAATAAAATACTGGTTAAATAGTAGAATACAAAATGAATCTCTATGATAGACTCATTATAAGTTTCTAACAAATTATTCTTAAAGGTAAAATGAATGGAGGCCCCCCTAAACTTTAGCTATTTTGCAGACAACCGCTTGAACTTTCAGTTTTGACATTTAGATTTTTTAAACTTTATCAAATAATTTATTAGACTTCTTTCCTCAATTAAAGTTATAAATTATACAGTTGTTTTGGTTGATGTTAGGCATATTATCTAATAAAACTTCAAAATACAAAAAAATATTTGTCATATTCACAAAAAGTAACAAAAATTGAAATTAGGCTCACCTTACTCTTCAATTCTTATGCATAATTATCAAAATTAGAATTTTTTTATTTATATACTTTGTAGCCTTACAAGATTATTTGCATGACAGTGATCAAAATAATTGTATAATTAGTAACTACAGCTGAGGAGAGGAGCTTATTAAACAATTTATTAAAATTTAGGGGATCTGATTGCCAAAATTGAAAGTTTATATGCCTATTTATAAAAAAGCTAAAGTTTACCGGGAGTCTCCATACATTTTTCCCTATTTTTAATTGTTTTTTGTTCTTTTTATATATTATTTATTTTATATACCAAAATGAGCTGAATATATGGTCTATCACTTTTAACCAGTATTTTTAACAGCTTTTATAAAAAATATAATTTTATTGCTTACAGTGTACATATTGAAAAAAAAAAAGTTAAGTGGTGCCTATGAAAAATAATTACTACATGTCACGCCCCGCCGGGTCCTTAAACACCAACTAGGTGGAAAGGATAACCGCACGAGCGCATGCACCAGACCCGCCGAATGGATATAGTCTTTCCTATCCGCCCAAGGCGTCACAACACAAGCTTATTCACAATGTTCCAACTAGGAACGGAGTACAAGAGTTGCACAAGGAAAGCATCAACATAAAGAAGTTCTACTTCTATTACATCATATGGCACAATATACATGTCCCAAATTTTTTTCTTTTCCATTCCATACATTATGTTCCAAAACTATGGAATATACAACATTCATACAAGAATGTAAATCCCCTATACTATCATATTCTAAAAATAGGGGTACAACTCTACATACAACCAAAATGGAAGGACCGCTATTTAAAGAGCCAAACCCTTGCCTCGCTCCGCCGCCTCACTCGCGGAAGGACCTGAAAAATGTGGGGTGAGAACTATAAACATAGTTCCCAGTGGGTAAGGCCACCCAAGAGAGGAGCTCGAGCCACCAGGTCCAAAGAAACACCATATGCATAAGTTAGATTATATATAACTATGCAACAATTATTTACATGCTTGTAAATAAACATAAATGATGCAACCAAATGAAATATAATTTATCATTCTCTCCTAGGTTCATCCTATGTCTCACAATGACTAAGTTCATTTACTTGTCATTTACTTATGGTTTCGGAATCGCCGTCTCACCATAATTATTCCAACATTCGAGGAGTGAACTCGTCACCTCCTAGTTCGAGTAGCGAACTCGTCGCATACTCGGAATAGCAAAATCGTCGCATACCCCGTCTCAACACGGCCACCGCATGGCATGGGTAGCGAACTCGTCGCATACCCGGGATAGCAACCTCGTCGCACATCCTCTCTCGACACCGCCAACTCAAGGCGAGGTAGCGAAATCGTCGCCTACCCGGGATTGCAAACTCGTCGCACATCCCGTGTCGGTACGGCCAACTCATGGCATGGTAGCGAAATCGTCGCCTACCCGGGATAGCAAAATTGTCGCACATCCCGTCTCAATACGGCCAAGTCATGGCATGGTAGCGAAATCGTCGCCTACCCGGGATTGCAAACTCGTCGCACATCCCGTCGTTCACGTTTTTCACTTGCCAACCTAAGTCTCATGACCTTAGGTTCAAGTCACTAAGTCTCGCCTATGTTCAATAACACTAGGCTTACTTTCTCATTATCAACCTAGGTTCCATAACTCTAGGTTCCAATCACATGTCCAACCTATGTTCAATGACACTAGGTTTCAATCATCATGTTCCAACCTATGTTCAATAACACTAGGTTTCAATCTCACATGTTCAACCTATGTTCCATAACACTAGGTTCAATCATCATGTTCAACCTATATTCAATGACACTAGGTTTAACCATACATGCAACCATGCAACAAGTATTAATAATTGAATTATACTTGATATGTATATCATGCAATAGGATCTCATTGTTCAACCTATCATGATTTTTACCTTTGCCAACATGCAAATTCTAGGGTTCACAACACATACCATTTTATCTTTAAATGGATATTTACCCTAGACATGGAAGTGACCTAATCACTTCGGTAAACACAAACCCACCTCAAGAGCTTTCAAATTCTTGTATTCTTCAAGCTCCTAAGTGTCCAAGCTTTGAGTTCTTGCTTCAACCCAAGCTTCTACAAGAAAACGGTTCGTTACTCGTTACGAACCCTAAATTCAACTCAATATGTGAAATCAAGTGTTTCAACATGATTTCCTATGCCTCAATTGTAATTATCGAAGGTCCAAATATTTTTAGAACCTCATATTGCAAAAACCCCAAATCTACCTAGGGTTTGCATGCATGCAAGCCAAACTCTAGATTTCATGGCCAATCTCCCACATTTTGTGCTTTAGATTGCCAAGGGTTCCCAAAAAACTCATTTCAAAGGATTAAATCCAAGTTTTGAACCCAAAACGTGAGGTACTAACCTTAATCACGAAATTCCCAAGCTCCTTCTTACACCAAGAAGCTTCCTTTCTCCTTTGGAAGCCTTTTCCAAGCTCCAAATCCACCACTTCTCCAAGCTTTGGAGAGATCTCTAGAGAGAGAAAGTGAGGGAGAGGGAGAGGAGAAGTAGAGAGGAAAAACAAATGAGAAGGGGAGAAGGTCTCAGCCATTCATACACCCCTAAGTCATGTGAAAAGACTATTTTGCCCCTATCCACAAACAACACAACAACCAGCCTAAATCTGGACATTGCATACCGGTATGCGCATGTGCATACCGGTATGCCTCAGAAATTCCGCAGAATCCCGAGAGCTGGATTTACTGTTTCGGCCATCGCGTACCGGTATCCTATTTCACATACCGGTACATAGTGACATTCCGGTATTTCCCGGAGAATTCCGCAAAACCCGAGAGCTGGGTTTTCGGTTCAACCACGGCATTCCGGTATTCCTTATGCACATACCGGTACTATTCACTTCAGTACCGGTATGAGCTCCACATACCGGAATCCAATGCAGAGTTTACAATTTCTGCAGTTTTCAACTTGTCGAAGTCCTTTTCGCGCCTCGCTTGCGCCGAAAACTCTTCACACAAGTCCCAAACTTGGCCGAAGCCTCACATATAGCCTCTCATGCTATTTTTCCACTGGAACTCTACATTTTGCAGAAGTTCGGTACGATGCACTGAAATTCAGTGTACTACACTACACTATAGTAATTAGTAAGTAAAAAAAATTTATGAAGTACCGTGTAGTGTAATTAAGGCTTAAATATATCTTACAATTAGTTATCAAATTTAAATAAATAATACTCAAGATAAATTTCTGTTTGGCCTCTGTCCCTGTCTTTATCCATCTTATATTTTTATTTCAGAGGTCGAAATTTTATATAATAAAATAATAAAAATTACTCATTTAAATGTAAGGTCCATTCAGTTCAACGTAAAACCGTAAAAATTTTTTTTTTTATAAAAAGAGATTTACATTTTACAGTATTTGATTTTTAGAAAAAAAAAAAATTTCATGGACATATTTTTGGTTGAAAGAAAAAAAATTTACGATTGTTGGTTCGGTGGGAAAAAAAAAGAAAGAAAAAAATTTCATGCGGTTTGAGTTTTCGTTTTCCGCCAAAAACAGCGAAAACAAAAATTTTAATTTTTTCCCAAACCCGTAAAATTATGTCGAACCAAGCGGAAAAGCATTTTTCATACGGAAGATAATTTTTCGATTTGTTTTACGCCGTACCAGACGCCCCCCCCCTAATAAAGGCAAAATTAAAAATTTGAGGACTGAGGTCAAATTAATGAAAGGTAGGGGGACCGGCAGTGCAATTTACCATTTCCTTTTCCTACGCCGAGACTTCTTATAGCAGTTGTCGTTGCTGTTGTTGTCGAACAACGCCGGCCCAAGAACTTTCCCTACAACCCTACTCCCCCCCCCAAAAAAAAAGAAAAAAAGAAAAAAAAGAAAAAAAAGGAGTTGATCATCGATCGATCGATCCTCTTCCCCGCGCACGCACCGACTCGTCTATGCGGCCCCCCGCATCGGCGTCGATGCGGGGCGGCGCACGGTGGTGGCTGTGCGGGTGCTGGGCCGGGGGAGGAGGAGGAGGAGGAGGAGGAGGAGGAGGAGTCGGCGACGAGAAGCGGGAGGGGCCGGACTCGGCGCCGACTTCGTGGAATCTGTTTATCGAGCTCACCACGCTCGAAGTCGCCACCGACAACTTCTCCGACGCCAACCTCCTCGGCCGCGGCGGATTCGGCCCCGTCTACAAGGTAAACCCTAAACCCTACCTCATCCTCCTTCTCCTTGTACGAAGAACCCCTCAACTATGTCGGATCGTTGGCGCCAACCATTAATCCCAAAAAGCTCGAGCTGTTAGAAATACGCAACCAATTCACTTAAAGCGTACAGATACAGCGCCAACGGGTCTCGATTGTGACTCGACCCCACCAGCCTCACGCCACTTCGAACATGACTCGGCCCACCCAGTCTCACGCCATTTCGAACATGACTTGGCTCAACATGACCTTCCGCCACATGGCAGGATGCTGGCCCATTTAAGCCAACAAACTATTGCCTCTTTTGAAATCGCCCCCTCATTATTTTCTCTCTTATTATTTGTTTTTTAAAATTTTTAATCTGAAAAATAAAGACGTTCGAAAACGGCGTTTTTTATGATTTTTTTTTCAGACAAAAAGTTCTTCAGAGTTTTTCGAAAAATTGGTTTTTTTTTGCTAATTATACATTCAAAAGTGTGTTGTGTGTATATTTAACACTCCATTTATTTAAAAGATAACTTCAAATACCACTCATGTATTTTTGTGTTTTCTCATTTTAGTGCCCTGTGGTTTAAAACGTATCACTTAAGTATCCTGTGGTTTGATTATTCCTTTTTTTGTTAATTTTTTTGTTAAATTATACAGAAAAAATTTCAAATATCCCACCTATGATTTATCGAATATTTATTTTATTATCTAGAGTTTTAACTTTCTCATTAATTTAACCAAAAAATTAACGAAAAGATAACAAAAAGAGAATAACCAAATCACAGGGTACTAAAATGATACGTTTTAAACCATAGGGTACTAAAGTGAGAAAACACGAAACCACAGGGATGGTATTTGAAGTTATCCCTTTATTTAATTTATAATGTTGACTCACTTTAAAGCTACGTTATTGGTGAGACTGGTGGAAAAAAAATATTTTTCGAACTTTTGATTTTTATAAAAATATTTTATTTTAAGAAAGTTTTTTTTTTGAATTTAATGGAAAAGTTCTTTTTTACCGTTTTTCGAATTGTTTTTTATCGGAAACAAAAATAATTTTTTTTGCCCCCCTTTCTAGAAGACATTTCCAACGAACCAAAAATTCACTGAATTAAAATTTGGCTAAATTACAGAAAACCCTCTTAAAAAACTTTTCACTTTTTTTCTTTAACTTTTAAAAATTTATATTTTACCCCCTCAACATTTCAAGTTGTTGCATTTAACCCCCTCCGTTCAGGGTTCCATTCCTATTTCGTCCGTTTCTTATAATTTATACCAAAAATATCTTAAATGACGGAAATACATTAAAGATTATTATTTTTCTTATAGAAGAAATAAGGATAATTCGGTCATTTTGTCCTTTCCATTAACGCCGTTTTCTCTGAAAATATTTCTGAAATTTTAAGGGGGCAAAATATAAGTTTTTGAAAGTCAGGAAGGGAAAGTAAAAAAGCAGGTATTTACAAGAAAATTTTCTGTAATTTAGCCTTAAAATTTTTGCTAACTTTAATGTTTTAATTATAGCTATTACCACTTTAATAATCTAGTTTCATTTTTTTACTAGGTAGTTAAAATTATTAAATTTAATGAAATTATCAAGAATTTTGATAAAGTTGTAATCACTTCATTCTGAAAAAGAAAAAGAAAAATAATTCGGGGGCTACTTGAGAATTCCTTATTGCTAAGGGGTCTCCATACAATTTTATCTATTTTGCTCTTATTATTTTCTCCTTATTCGAATTCGGCCGTTCGATGTTAATCAGACGGTGACAAAAACGCCGTGCTGGTTTGTCCAACTACTGGCAGTGGAAAGCAAGAAGATCAAAATAAAGCAAGCACCCAAACTTTTTTAAATTTATAATTTTATTATTTGAATTTAAAATATTTTTATTTATTATGATTCTGTTGCAATCCATCGCATGAGCCTCATTTTTTTTCTCAAATCGATGTTTTTGAGATCAAATGGTGAATTGCAAATTAGGTAAATTTTAGATTTTTTTTGGCTGAATTATAAAAAAACCCCTTGCACTTTAGTGCTTGTATTAATTAATTACCCCCTACATAAAAGTTTTATCAATTGCCCTTCTACACTTTGTCGTTATCTCAAATACGTCCAATTATTTAGAATAATTGTTGAATTCAGTTATAAACTCTGTAAAACTAAATTTGTAGTTGAAGTTATCTATAAGTAATGCAATAAAATCATAGAAACTGAATAAATTGTTCAATAAACTATCAATTTTTATAGTATTAGTGTGAGACCTCAGATAGTCCTATATATAAGATATAATAGGGCTAAAACTCTTAACCCGGCTTAAGCATTTTGGGCGGTGGCTAGGCCCAAGAGGTTAAGAGAGTTAAGCGTGCTAGGACGGGAGTAGTCCTAGGATGGGTGACCCCCTGGGAAGTTGGGGCGTCACAGTTAGCAAAATAGGAAATTTTTTCTTTATCTATTAATTTTATATATTTTTTGAGCTACAAATTAGATATATGTTGAGATGTGGAACAATGTGATATGCCCATTTGTTTTAGTTAAGTTTTACAGTCTAATTTGCCATTTTTTAAAATTTTTTGGATCTATCTTAGACGATGACAAAGTGTAGGTTGGTAATCAATGCAATTTTTAATGGAAGGGGGTAAGTGAGACTACGGCTAAAGTGTAAGAGGGCTTTTTGTAATTTAACCTTTTTTTTAGCGCAATGCTATCGGTATATCTTACACCCTTTCCTTCCGAAGGTTATCATCTACTACTGGTCACATCAATTTCTCTTTATTTTTACTAAAACCCAGTTGGGTTTTTGTGAATTCTAGGATGGAGAGTATCAAATCTGCATCCCTTTTGGGGTGCATAAGTGGAATTTTTCTTTTTTTTTTTTAAGTTGCCTTTTTGTTTTTTAGTTTTTCTTTTCTTTTTCAAGTCAAAAGTTTAGGTAGTGACATGATGACTTTTGGGTCAATTGAGTTGACCCTGTTGGCACATCAAATTGAGCACTACCAAATCTCTTTTGTGGCCCTTCTTCTTTCTTGTAGTAGAAGCTTAAGAATTTAGTACTAAAAAAAGAAATTGATTAGAACTACATGATTGTGCAAGTTATAGTTTCATACTTGGACAACCAAAAGATTTGATTACACTTACATCATGTCGAGTTCTATGGTTGTTTTCGTTTTCTACACCTCATTTTGGCATTCTTTATAATTTTTTTTATTTTTTTAACAGTAATTCTATATAATTTGATATACTGGTGGAAGAACTTTCCCCCTGTTGTCGTTGTTAGTTAGCTTACGATGCATTCCAGCGAATTGATGAATGACAACAACTTTAAAAAGATTTGGAAGAAAAAAAAAACGTTGCTTTCAAGTTTTTATTTTTTATGCCAAACAAACACTTCAGATGTAACCATTGCAAGCAATCCATCATTCCCTCCTTTAATTTTCATGTAGAACTTTTATTAAAAGAAAAACCAAAAAAGGGCAACGATGAGCCCTTAGTATCTCGCGTTTCGTACTTTACCTCTATCGATTTTTAAAATATACAGAAACCCGCCCTCATTTTTTGTGTTTGCTATCACTTGACTCCCTTCCGCAATTTCGTCCTTTATAAAATACTGGAATATATTAAAAATATAATTCTAGGTACCAACTACCAACTATTGATGTTGTATGGTAAACAAGTAGAATCTGAATATTACTTAATTGTCCATTTAAGGTAATTTACAGTTATCTTCTTGTCCTTTTTATGTTCAGCAAACTAATTGCTAAAAATCAATTGTAAGAAAGTTAGAAAGGGCAGGAAATGATATCCAAACATCCCTTTCTTATCATCCAACGTATATAGCTGGTATTGAAATTGTATTTTAATTATTTTTCGAATTTTATGGATGATAAAATTATGGAAGGGGTTTAAGTAATTACATCTCAAAGATTGAGGGAGGTTTTCTACATACTTCAAAAATCACTGAGGGAGAAGTGCAAAACCCAATATATTAGATTTTTTTTTAATTCTGCAATATAATCTAATTCTTTTTCCTTTTTTTACCACATTCTCCTTTCGACTTTATATTTCATAGCTATCCTTACACTTCACTAACAGATGGTAGCTGACGCTGGGTACGGTTAATAGCGATTTGCATTTTTATCTTCTTGATTTATTAACCTTTCTTTTAAACAACAAATGTCGTCTAGCTGCTTCGTCGAATAGTCTAAAAAATTCTCGATTTGTTTTGGGAAACTTCGAGATTTCAAACTCTTGTATAGTCAACCTTGGCGGCAAAACTATAGAAGAGAGTGGTTCGCAAAGTAATGTATGAATTTTCATACTATTTGTTTAGCGCTACCGCTTCTTTCCATTTTTCCTCAAATCAACAACGCCTTACATATCAAACTAGGTATTTTGTTAGTTTTACAATGGATCAGGGAAGCTGTTTGTTAGGAATGCGCTCGGTTTTATTCAAACCTTTGAGTGTAGGAATTATTTGATTTGACACAAATTTTGTCTCACAAAACCGTCCCAAGTTGTCAGGGGTTCCTCGTTTTCAGCCTAATCCGGAGGTAAACTTTAAGGGAATATTTGGATTTTAGATCAAGTGTTATGGTGATTATTCATGCTTTATGCGACTTTCTTCTTCTAATTATTATTTTATCTAGGTTTAACTTTAGTCAGTGGTTAAGTTCTAGCAATTCTAAAATTTTCGGACGGAAGAGTTCATATATTATATGATTTGCTATCCAACTAGCGAACTCTCATGAAAGAGAGACTCTAGAAGTGATATTTTAGAACTTACTGAGCCGATCAACTAACTTCAGTGTCGCAGAAGTTAAAGTACACTTTTGAATTGGTTACATGTCTATGAAGTTGGATTTTTCCAAGGTGTTGCCAGGAGCAAGACCTGAATTTGTTCCATTTTTCCCTTCTTCCTCGTCTCACTACCGTCTCGTATGTATCAGTCCTGTTTTCTTGGACTACTATTATTTGCGCTCTGTTGTTACTTAATAGGCCATAGATGTATGCAAAGAGCAGCTAAGTGACAACAAAATATTGCCCCTCTTCGACCCCCTGAAGCTGCGGAGTTTCTCAAGAAGCCGCAACTGTTCTTCTCGTTGGAAACGTAGAACCACCTTAGAAACATTCTGCTGAAGCTCGAAGCAGAAGCTTTAAGCTAAAGCTGCTTTTGTGTCCAGAAGCTCGTCTCACTTTCCAGATTTAGCTAGAAGCTCTAGTTCTTTCTTTGTGAATGCCTGATTTTTGCTTTTTTGACTAGAGAAGACAATCTGGATTCTGCGAAAAAATTATGCACTGTATCTAGGTATTTAATCAGTTGCTTACGAAGCTGAGAAGAGGGTCACTAGGTTGATGCGAAGCAAATTTGCAAAAGAGCAAGATTTCTTTTTTTGCAAAATGTTGCATTTCCACATTGTCGATATCAATGTGAGAAGACTTTTATGTTCTCCCCTTCAATCTGATGACAAACATCAATATCCTAAGAACTAGTCCATGCCGTTCCCTTCGAGGTGATACAATCGAATGTTTATCATATTTACCCATGTAGTTTTGCTTAGATAATGTCTCAGCGTGGTCAAAGATGTAATAAAAAGCAAGCAGTGCATTATTTGATATATGTATTTAAGCTTTGTAATAATTTGGCTTTTGTTGCAGTAAAATGTGGATGAACCAAAACAATGTAGGCTTGAACTGATATGAATGAAATTGGTTTTGCATACATGCAGGGGGTATTGGAAAATGGGGAAGCGATAGCAGTGAAGAAGCTATCGCTAGAGTCACGACAGGGGTTGAAGGAGTTCATCAATGAGGTCAGGCTTCTGCTTAAAATCCAACACCGTAATTTGGTCTCGCTGCTCGGCTGTTGTACCTCCTCCGGACAAAAGATGCTCGTCTATCCTTACTTCCCCAACCGCAGCCTCGACCACTTCCTATTCGGTTCTCTCTCTCTCTCTCTCGCCCATCCATTATTAGTGCTTGATTTTCGATAAAAAATTCCACATTGAGGTCTTTATAGGATTGCCGTATGTTTTGATTGTTCCATCACAACCGAAACTTTCAATGATTCAATCCAACCATCTTATTTAAACGAAAAAGAACCTGAAAAGGGTACAAAATGTGATCATTTAAGAATGTAAAGGAGTACCACTCTACATGCATCACGTGACTCTCACGGTGATTCTATATGAGTTTCTTGAAGAACTTTAATTCTCTTGTTGTTCTTTTCCGTCTATTTTTGGTATCTAGGATTGCGAAGGTGTGGTGCAGTGTTATGTCTTATATGTCTCAACTATAAGATCTAACTCTCTGTTGTTATCGGGCACTCACGACTCTTTAACCCTTTATGTGAAACCTCCTTTAATTCAATGTGTTCTGCATATGGATGCCAATGCCAATTAGCAAAATGGTCATATCAAAATACATGATTGGCATGGATGCTTTCAAACCTCATAATATATGTGTGCGCTGTAATATTCAGCAAAAATGGTTTTGATGTAAAAAAGAAAAATTAAAAGAAACTGAAAATAGGGTTTTGACTCTAGATACAGTGATGTCTTATGCCCCGCTCTTACTTGGTCTTTTAGTGACTGTTACTTTTATAGTCAGTAGAAGAGTCAGAATGGGCATTAAGGAATTTCTTAACATCGCTCTCAGAGCCGTTTCCTTGAAGTTTCTCATCCTAATTAAACATATCTATGTTGTCTCTAGGTTTCGTCAATAATATGGACTAATTTTAAAGGTTATGCAAGTGGAGTAATATTTATTACAATGCCCTAAAATAGTTAAATCAGATAGGGTGGTAGTTGGTTATTGTTTTATTTGTTTATTTCTCATACTTTTGTTGGTATTCTTGTCCTTAAACTGACCATTTCTGATTTCACTTTCTCAGATGAAGATGAGTTTGTTAATCCTTTTCTTAATTCATATCTGGGTTATCGCTAGTCCTTGTCGACAATATGGACTGAGTTTGAAGGTTATGCAAGTGTATATTGTTTAGTACAACAACCTGAAATAGTTGCATCTAATTGGGTCGGAATCGGTCATTGCATCATTATTTATTTGTCAACGAGTTTGGTTTAGTTGACACTGAACTGATCTTTCCTGATTGACTGCATCTGTTGAGCAAGTGGGTGTTGTTTAGTACAACAACCTAAATTAGTTGCATCTAATTTTTTCTCTCAAAAAATTGGGTTGGAATCAGTCATTGCCTCGTTTATTTATTTGTCAACGAATTTGGTTTACTTGACGTTGAACTGATCTTTCTTGATTTGACTGTATCTTTTTAGCTGCGGATGAATTAACTACCGGTACCGATAACTCTCTGGAAACTTGAAACACTAGTCAACTTTATTACAGTATCGTTTCCTCGTTGCCTCCGAATCAATATATCAGGAAAGCCATGTTCTCTTTGGAATTAAGACATCCTTCATTCAACAACCGTTATTAAACTTTTTTGACAACTGTCGTTATATATTCCCCATGATAATGTTTCATAAAAGTTTACTACAAATTATCTGAACAAGTATAAGAAAGAAAGAAAAATAACTCCATGGAGCTACAATACATGAGAAACCATATTGAATACTCCTTTGTCTTTTTTGTTTTTTTTAACCATTTTGGATACTACCATTTAGAAACTCCAAGTCCTCGAAGGAACAATAGAATACCACAGATAAGTTGAGAAATAGACGCTAGAATGCTGTAACCGAAATAAATCATCAGGTTTAATACGTGGATAGTCATTGAACTTGCCACGAATTGTCGATCTGGTCCTTTTTCCTTTTCACTCAAACAGGTTGGTCCCTGTCAGTACCTTAATTTAGCAATGTTATCTCCTAATACATTTCCAGATCAAAACTCCATAAAATCTAGCAGGGATCATGTGTAATGTGACTATCGTCATGCTCATGATTCCTTTACTTCAAAGAGAACCTGCAGTATACGTTGGGTAAAACTATAAACTTCGTTTCTCATATCAGAATTGATCGCATGTATTCTAGCAGAATATTGATGGAAAATTAATCTAGAATTGCCATTGGGAATAATTGGGTAAGATCAAGAACCTAAGTGAAGTAATTACAGTAATTACGGGCCATATCATAATTAGTCAAAAGTTCAGAAACTATCAACATTCAAATCTAGTATTCTTTGTCACATCATAGCCTATTTGAGTGAACATCTGCTGCGAAATGTCACTAACTTGAATCAAATATCTTCATCAGTTACTTGCCATGTTATTCTCGAAAAAGATTATTTGATAGCATCTTATACTTGTTGGGCTTTCTCCTTCGAATTTCAGATAAGAAGAAGAGTGTATCGTTAGATTGGCCGAAGCGTTTTGAGATAATAGTTGGAGTGGCGAAGGGTCTGCTTTACCTTCATGAAGAATCTCCAGTTAAGATCATCCATAGAGACATAAAGGCAAGTAATGTCTTGCTTGATGACCAATTGAATCCGAAGATCTCCGACTTTGGCATGGCAAGGCTTTTCCTCGAGGATGATACCCATGTCAATACATTTAGGATTTCCGGCACCTAGTGAGTTTTCCCTCGTTCAATTATAATTTTCCATTCGTTGTATTTTGATCACATGTAGGAAAATTGTGTTGTTGGAGTGATTTTGAGGAGAGAAATATATGATGCTTTGCAGCGGTTATATGGCTCCAGAATATGCCATGAATGGTTACTTGTCAGCAAAGACGGATGTGTTCAGTTTCGGCATGTTGGTGTTGGAGATTGTGAGCGGGAGGAAAAATATTGACCGGCATCTGGATGAAGGGAAGATTGACCTTTTGAACTACGTAAGTTGCGAAATTTTAATCTGCTAATTTACTTCGAACTTTCTAAATGATGTTTACAGTATATTTGAAGATACTTTTCTCTTGTTTGTTTTTCTTTAGAAAGTAACTTCATGCAAGCACAGTAGCAACTTAGCTACATATCAAATGAATTAACTCATGCGTTTTGGATCAACGCACATTTTTGATGGTACCGATGTAACTTTTCTCCGGGGCATACAACAATGCCATTTGTTTTTCGGACTTCGCCCGCATAATTTTGAGACGGTAACAGGAGATGGAAATGGTTGCCTAAAGTTAGATTTTGTGTCACAAACTAGTAAGAAATTAAATGAGTTACATTATATGAAGCAAGGATTTAAGTGTCGTGGTACGGGATCGTGCCGGAAACTTGCCGGCACGGTACGGCATGGTGCGTGCAGGGCCATGTCGATGCGTGCTGGTCACAAAAAATATATGTGTGCCGACATGTAATGGTATGAAATATTTATTTTCTTTAGCAACAAAATATGCCAATTATTTATTATGTATTTTTATCAAATCTTTTGAACTTTATTGCAAAATTACTTACTGATTTAAAGAATAGAGAGTTTTGAGTTGTGCCATCGGGACGGAGACTGTATCGTATCGATATCTTGCTGGCACGATACGGGACGGTGGATACGGCTCATACCGATGGGCACTTAAATCCTTGATATGATGCAAGATGACACATAATAAGGCATCTAGTTGAATTTTCTATTCACACGTTTATTTTGCACCTGAAATTATGTTAGTATGTGTGAAGTTACAGTTTTTATTTACCGTCCTTAGAATATATATATATATATATATATATATATATATATATATATATATATATGTATGTATGTATGTATGTATGTATGTAGATAGAAGATTGTTAGCTCCATTTTTTCAAATTACATGCATTACATGCATTTTCAACATGCATCCATTTTTACTAACAACATATTAACTTCACAAGTAGTATTAACCGTTAATCCTTCTATTTTTTCATAGACATGGAAATTATCAGAAGAGGGAAGAGCTTCCGAGATCATAGACCCGACTCTCTCAGAATGCAACGCCGACGAAGTTTTGTTGTGCATCCAAATTGGCTTGCTATGTTGTCAAGCCATAGTCTCCGATCGGCCCGATATGAACAGCGTCCATCTGATGCTCTGCAGTGGCTCTTTCACGTTGCCAAAGCCCGGTAGGCCCGCGATCCACGGCCGGGTCGGACGATGGACCACTACCAGTTCCACCGCAATGAGCTCTAACACCAACAACACGAATAGCACTTTCGGTACCACCGACACAACAAAAGCCTCTACTTTGTTTAGTGTAGCCGAAGAATACTCCAGGAATTCTATATCTGTTTCATTTACATCAGAAGGTCGGTAAATCAATACGTGTATCTGTTTTATTTTTCTTTCTTTCCTTTTTGTTTGTAAGTAAATTTTTTAATGTTGGATTTGATAATTTATGTACTAATTGAGTTTAAATTGGTTTGGTGAGAGTAATTTTTCCCACCAACATAGTAATAGGGTCACGTCCCGCCGGGCCTTTAACACCAACTAGGTGGAAAGGATAACCGCACGGGCGCATGCCCCAGACCCGCCGAACGGGTAGAGTCTTTTCTACCTGCCCAAGGCGTCACAACACAAGCATATCCACGACGTTCCAACTAGGAACGGAGTACAAAGTTGCACAAGAAAAGTATCGGTGAAAGAAGATTCTACTTCTATTACATCACATTCTTTTCTACCCGCCCAAGGCGTCACAATACAAGCATATTCATGATGTTCCAACTAGGAACAGAGTACAAAGTTGCGCAAGGAAAGCATCGGTGAAAGAAGATTCTACTTCTATTACATCACATAATTTCACTTACATGTCAATTTTTTTTCTTTTTTTTTACAACATTCTATACAATAAGTTTCAAAATATGGAATTACATTTAACATGCATTACATAACCCCTATACTGTATTGTCCAAAAACTGGGGTACATCTATACAAGAGACCAAAAGGGGAGGCCGCTATCTATTTACGCCAAACCCTTGCTTCGCTCCGCCGCCTCGCTCGCGGAAGGACCTGAAAATGGTGGGGTGAGAACTATAAACATAGTTCCCAGTGGGTAAGGCCATCCAAGAGAGAAGCTCGACCCACTAGGTCCAAAGAAACAACTCAAGCATCGGTTAGTAAATACAAATAACCATGCATAATAAGTCTACAACTTGTAAATAAACATAAACAGATGCAACCAATTAAATGACATATATCATTTTTCCTAAGTCCATCCCGTA
Organism: Puya raimondii; assembly: GCA_016920855.1. Taxonomy (NCBI): domain Eukaryota; kingdom Viridiplantae; phylum Streptophyta; class Magnoliopsida; order Poales; family Bromeliaceae; genus Puya; species Puya raimondii. Next base: position 59,583,129 of record JABWPP010000049.1, read on the forward strand.
GTATGTATTACATTTACATTTGTAAATTCTTTTATAGGCATTGGTGTCGGAATCGCCGCCCCACCAACCCAGTTTGTCTTTTGTGCGGACTTACCGCCTTGCGATGGCGTTGGGGTTGGCACCGCCACACCACCAACCCATCATTGATTTCTTTGGCATTGGTTTCGGAATTGTCACTTCATCAACCCATTTATTTATTTTGGCATTGGCTTCGGAATCGCCACTTCACCAACCCATTTGTTTATTTTGGCATTGGCTTCGGAATCGCCACTTCACCAACCCATTTGTTTATTTTGGCATTGGCTTCGGAATCGCCACTTCACCAACCCATTATTGTTTATTTTTGGTATTGGCTTCGGAATCGCCACTTCACCAACCCATTTGTTTATTTTGGCATTGGCTTCGGAATCGCCACTTTACCAACCCGTTATTATTTATTTTTGGTATTGGCTTCGGAATCGCCACTTCACCAACCCATTTGTTTACATTTAACGTTTCTAACCTATGTCCAATGACACTAGGTTCACACACCGTTTTTCAACCTATGTTCCACAACACTAGGTTCATGTCAAGTTCCAACCTATGTTCAACAACACTAGGTTCATGTCAAGTCCCAACCTATGTTCAACAACACTAGGTTCATGTCAAGATCCAACCTATGTTCAATGACACTAGGTTCATGTCAAGTTCCAACCTATGTTCAACAACACTAGGTTCATGTCACAATTGTACTATTACGCACATTTCATGCATGCACATGTCTATAACCTTTCATTCACTTAGAAGCACAAGTTATACATACATGCAAATATTCTTTCATGGTATTTAATATGTTACATATGATTCTACTCACATGCAAGGTGAGCTCATTGCTCGTTTTACTTACCAAAGCACTTTAACCCACATGTACAATTTCATTCTAGGGTTTCTTACACATGCACCATTTTAAATTCTTAATGGTTATTTACCCTAGACATGGAAGTGACCTAATCACTTCGGTGCAACACAAATCCACCTCAAGAGCTTTCAAATCCTTGTGTTCTTTGAGCTCCTAGGTCACCAAGCCTTGAGTTCTAGCTTCAACCCAAGCTTCTACAAGAAAATGGTTCGTTACTCATTACGAACCCTTAAACCAACTCAATACATGAAATCAAGTGCTCTAGCACGATTTCCTATGCCTCAATGGCAGTTCCCGAAGGTCTAAATATTTTTAGGACCTCCCATGACAAAAGCCCCAAATCTATCTAGGGTTTGCATGCATGCAAGTCAAACCCTAGATTTCATGTCCAATCTTCCACCATTTGTGGTTTAGATTGCCTAGGGTTTCCAAAAATCTCATATCAAAGGATTAAATCTAAGGTTTAAACCCTAAATCACAAGAACTCACCTCAAAGCCCTAGCTCCCAAGTTTCTTCTTGCACAAAGAAGCTTATTTGCACCTTGGAAGTCCTTTTCCAAGCTCCAATCCACCACTTCTCCAAGCTTTGGAGAGATCTCTAGAGAGAAAGTGAGGGAGAGGGAGAGGGAATGAGAGAAAAGTGAAGGAGTAATGAGGACAGAGGTCTCAGCCCTCAATACATAGCCCTTCACTGTGAAATTATCAAAATACCCCTTACCGGGCATTCTGCCTCAGCCGGGTCCGGACCTTGCAAGTGGGGTCCGGACCCCGCACAGGTGACAGTCCACCGCGCAGGCCGGGTCCGGACCTTGGCATCAGGGTCCGGAACCCGTACGTGCCATACAGTCTTGTGCCGGTCGGGTCCGGACCTTAGGTCCCGGGTCCGAAACCCGTACGCACCCCAACGCGGAAATCAGCTCGGGTCCGGACCGTGACATCCGGGTCCGGACCTTAGCTGCCCGCGGACTTCATTGTCCGGACCCCAGCTTCCAGGGTCAGGACCCCGTGAGCAGTTTTGTTCTACTTGGTCCCTTTTTTCAAATTTTTTTGATTTTCGGGTTTTCACTCGCACCCACAATGTTCCGAAACCTTCGGAACCCAATTCCACACCAGCCATTATCGGCTTCCATCGAACTTTATCAAATTTAGTAAAGTTCGATACAACGCACCGAAATTCAGAGTGCTACAAATAGATATTAGTCTAAGAAAAATTTCAAAATAATATTGTATTTATTTTGTTCTTTGACTCTTAGTGAATGGATGTAACTCATAGTGAATGGATATGACTTTAATCAAACGGTGTGACTCTTAGTGAATGAATATAAAATGATGTGACTTTTAGTGAGAGGATCTATACAAATAGATTAATTGACAGTTTCTAAAGGTATACGTGGCAGGATTTCTTGCTTCCACACCTGCCTCCTCCCCTCTACACCTCTCTCTCTCCTACCAAAAGATAATTTCACCCTTCCCAAAAGGCAATTTCATCCATTCACGAGGTAAGATCTTTATTGGAATTTCAAGGTTTCTCAATACATGTCAAGATCTTAAAGGATCTCATCCCTTCCCAATGCAAGACCAAGATTTGGTCAACCCTTCCCAAAAGGTAATTTCATCCCTTCACGAGGTAAGATCCTCATTGAGATTTCATCGTTTTCCAATGCAGGTCAAGATCTTAAAGGATCTCATTCCTTCCCAACGCAAGACCAATATTTTGTCAAATAAAAAAAAAAAAATTTAAATAACTTTTAAAAGAATATAATTAAAAATATTTTATACCATCTCATAAGCAATAATACCAAACTACCTAAAATATCACCCAACAAGATCCCGAATAAAAAAAAAAAAAAAAGGGGAGAAGCAGTTTTTCTTTTTTTTTTCTTTTTTTTTAAGTACACTAATTTGTACCCTCAAATTAGCCTTCCAATGAATTGAATTTTCTCAATTTTCTTTCAAATTATTTTGTTTGGAACATAAACTCTTAATATTGAGTTGGCAAATATTTTGATGTTGAGAAGAACAATGTTAACAATTTTTTCCGAATAGAATATGTATTATATCAAATAGATTAATTGACAGTTTCTAAAGGTATACGTGGCAGGATTTCCTGCTTCCACACCCCCCTCCTCCCCTCTACACATCTCTCTCTCCTACCAAAAGATAATTTCATCATTCCCAAAAGACAATTTCATCACTTCACGAGGTAAGATCCTCATTGAGATTTCATCGTTTTTCAATGCAGGTCAAGATTTTAAAGAATCTCATCCCTTCCCAATGCAAGACCAAGATTTGGTCAACCCTTCCCAAAAGGCAATTTCATCCCTTCACGAGTTAAGATCCTCATTGGGATTTCATCGTTTACCAATGCAAGTCAAGATCTTAAAGGATCTCATCCCTTCCCAATGCAAGACCAAGATTTGGTCAACCCTTCCCAAAAGACAATTTCATCCCTTCATGACGTAAGATACTCATTGCGATTTCATCGTTTCCCAATACAGGTCAAGATCTTAAAGTATCACATCCCTTCCCAATTCAAGACCAAGATTTGGTCAAATAAATAAAAAGAAAAGTTTAAATCATTTTTAAAAGAATATAATTAAGAATATTTTATACCCTCTCATAGACAATAATACCAAACTATCAAAAATATCACACAACAAGATCCCGAATAAAAAAAAAAATGGGAGGATAAGCCTTTTTTTTTTTTTTTTTTTTTTTTTTTAAGTACACTAATTTGTACCTTCTAATTAGCCTTCCAATGAATTGAATTTTCTCATTTTCTTTTAAATTATTTTGTTTGGAACATAAACTCTTAATATTGAGTTGGCAAATGTTTTGATGTTGAGAAAAATAATGTTAACGATTTTTTCCGAATAAAACATGTATTATATCAAATAGATTAATTGACAGTTTCTAAAGGTATACGTGGCAGAATTTTTTGCTTCCACACCCCCCTCCTCCCCTCTACACCTCTCTCTCTCCTACCAAAAGATAATTTTACCCTTCCCAGAAGGCAATTTCATCCCTTCACGAGGTAAGATTCTCATTGGGATTTCATCGTTTCCCAATGCAGGTCAAGATCTTAAAGGATCTCATCCCTTCCCAATGCAAGACAAAGATTTGGTCAAATAAACAAAAAGAAAAGTTTAAATCTAAAGGTATATGTGGCAAGACAAAGATTTGGTCAAATAAACAAAAAGAATAAAGTAGCTTTTTTTTTTTAAGTACACTAATTTGTACCATCTAATTAGCCTTCCAATGAATTGAATTTTTTCATTTTTTTTCAAATTATTTTGTTTGGAACATAAACTATTAATATTGAGTTGGCAAATATTTTGATGTTGAAAAGAACAATGTTAACAAATTTTTTCGAATAGAACATGTATTATATCAAATAGATTAATTGACAGTTTCTAAAGGTATACATGGCAGAATTTTTTGCTTCCACACCCCCCTCCTCCCCTCTACACCTCTCTCTCTCTCCTACCAAAAGATAATTTTACCCTTCCCAAAAGGGAATTTCATCCCTTCAGGAGGTAAGATCTTTATTGGGACTTCATCGTTAAACAATGCAAGTCAAAATCTTAAAGGATCTCATCCATTCCCATTGCAAGACCAAAATTTGGTTAAATAAAGAAAAAGAAAAGTTTAAATCTAAAGGTATATGTGGCAGGATTTTCTGCTTCCACACCCGCCTCCTCCCCTCTACACCTCTCTCTCCTACCAAAAGAGAATTTCACCATTCCAAAAGGCAATTTCATCCCTTCACGAGGTAAGAACCCTATTGGGATTTCATCGTTTTCCAATATAGGTCAAGATCTTAAAAGATCTCATCTCTTCCCAATGCAAGACCAAGATTTGGTCAACCCTTCCCAAAAGGTAATTTCATCCGTTCACGAGGTAAGATCTTCATTGGGATGTCGTCGTTTTCCAATGCAGGTCAAGATCTTAAAGTATCTCATCACTTCCCAATGCAAGACCAAGATTTGGTCAAATAAATAAAAAAAATGTTTAAATCACTTTTAAAAGAATATAATTAAGAATATTTTATACCCTCTCATAGACAATAATACCAAACTACCCAAAATATCACCCAATAAGATCACGAATAAAAAAAAAAAGAAAAAGGAGAAGTAGCTTTTTTTTTTCTTTTTTTTTTAAGTACACTAATTTGTACCCTCTAATTAGCCTTCCAATGAATTTAATTTTCTCATTTTTTTTCAAATTATTTTGTTTGAACATAAACTCTTAATATTGAGTTGCCAAATGTTTTGATATTGAAAAGAACAATGTTAACGATTTTTTCCGAATAGAACATGTATTATATCAAATAGATTAATTGACAGTTTCTAAAGGTATATGTGGCAGAATTTTCTGCTTCCACACCCCCCTCCTCCCCTCTACACCTCTCTCTCTCTCTCCTACCAAAAGATAATTTTATCCTTCCCAAAAGGCAATTGCATCCCTTCACGAGGTAAGATCTTTATTCGGACTTCATCGTTTTCCAATGCAGGTCAAGATCTTAAAGGATCTCATCCATTCCCATTGCAAGACCAAAATTTGGTCAAATAAACAAAAAGAAAAGTTTAAATCTAAAGGTATATGTGGCAGGATTTTCTGCTTCCACACCCGCCTCCTCCCCTCTACACCTCTCTCTTCTACCAAAAGACAATTTCACCCTTCCCAAAAGGCAATTTCATCCCTTCACGAGGTAAGAACCTCATTGGGATTTCGTCGTTTTCCAATGCAGGTCAAGATCATAAAGTATCTCATCCCTTCCCAATGCAAGACCAATATTTGGTCAAATAAATAAAAAGAAAAGTTTAAATCACTTTTAAAAGAATATAATTAAGAATATTTTATACTCTCTCATAGGCAATAATATTAAACTATCCAAAATATCACCCAACAAGATCCCGAATAAAAAAAAAAGGGGAGAAGTAGCTTTTTTTTTTTTTTTTTTTTTAAAGTACACTAATTTGTAACCTCTAATTAGCCTTACAATGAATTGAATTTTCTCATTTTCTTTCAAATTATTTTGTATGGAACATAAACTATTAATATTGAGTTGGCAAATGTTTTGATGTTGAGAAGAACAATGTTAACGATTTTTTCCGAATAGAACATGTATTATATCAAATAGATTAATTGACAGTTTCTAAAGGTATACGTGGCAGAATTTCCTGCTTCCACACCCCCCTCCAACCCTCTACACCTCTCTCTCTCCTACCAAAAGATAATTTTATCCTTCCAAAAGGCAATTTCATCCCTTCACGAGATATGATCATCATTGGAATTTCATCGTTTTTCAATGCAGGTCAAGATCTTAAAGGATCTCATCCCTTCCCAATGCAAGACCAAGATTTGGTCAACCCTTCCCAAAAGGCAATTTCATCATTCACGACGTAGGATTCTCATTGGGATTTCATCGTTTCCCAATACAGGTCAAGATCTTAAAGTATCTCATCTCTTCCCAATGCAAGACCAAGATTTGTTCAAATAAATAAAAAGAAAAATTTAAATCACTTTTAAAATAATATAATTAAGAATATTTTATATCCTCTCATAGACAATAATACCAAACTATCTAAAATATCATCCAACAAGTTCACGAATAAAAAAAAAAGAAAAAGGGGAGAAATAGCTTTTCTTTTTTTTTTTCTTTTTTTTAAGTACACTAATTTGTACCCTCTAATTAGCCTTCCAATGAATTGAATTTTTTCATTTTCTTTCAAATTATTTTGTTTGGAACATAAACTCTTAATATTGAGTTGGCAAATATTTTGATGTTGAGAAGAATAATGTTAATGATTTTTTCCGAATAGAACATGTATTATATCAAATAGATTAATTGACAGTTTCTAAAGGTATACGTGGCAGAATTTCCTGCTTCCACACCTCCCTCCTCCCCTCTACATCTCTCTCTCTCCTACCGAAAGATAATTTTACCCTTCCCAAAAGGTAATTTCATCCCTTCACGAGGTAAGATTCTCATTGGGATTTCATCGTTTCCCAATACATGTCAAGATCTTAAAGGATCTCATTCCTTCCCAATGTAAGACCAAAATTTGGTCAAATAAACAAAAAGAAAAGTTTAAATCTAAAAGTATATGTGGGAGGATTTCCTGCTTCCACACCCCCTTCCTCCCCTCTACACCTCTCTCTCCTACCAAAAGACAATTTCATCCTTCCCAAAAGATAATTTTATCCCTTCACGAGGTAAGATCCTCAATGGGATTTCATCGTTTCCCAATGCAGGTCAAGATCTTAAAGGTTCTCATCCTTTCCCAATTCAAGACCAAGATTTGGTCAACCCTTCCCAAAAGGCAATTTCATCCCTTCACGAGGTAAGATCCTCATTGGAATTTTCATTGTTTCCCAATGTAGGTCAAGATCTTAAAGTATCTCATCCCTTCCCAATGCAAGAACAAGATTTGGTCAAATAAATAAAAAAGAAAAGTTTAAATCACTTTTAAAAGAATATAATTAAGAATATTTTATACCATCTCATAGGCAATAATATCAAACTATCCAAAATATCACCAAACAAGATTTCGAATAAAAAAAAAAAGAAAAAGAGGAGAAGTAGTTTTTTTTTTTTTTCAAGTACACTAATTTGTACCCTCTAATTAGCCTTCTAATGAATTGAATTTTCTCATTTTCTTTCAAATTATTTTGTTTGGAACATAAACTCTTAATATAGAGTTGGCAAATGTTTTCATGTTGAGAAAAATAATGTTAACGATTTTTTCCGAATAGAACATATATTATATCAAATAGATTAATTGACAGTTTCTAAAAGTATACGTGGCAGAATTTTCTGCTTCCACACCCCCCTCTACACCTCTCTCTTTCCTACCAAAAGACAATTTTATCCTTCCCAAAAGACAATTTCATCATTTCACGAGGTAAGATCATCATTGGGATTTCATTGTTTTCCAATGCAGGTCAAGATCTTAAAGGATCTCATCCCTTCCCAATGCAAGACCAAGATTTGGTCAACCTTTCCCAAAAGGCAATTTCATCACTTCACGACGTAAGATCCTCATTGAGATTTCATCGTTTCCCAATGCAGGTCAAGATTTTAAAAGATCTCATCCCTTCCCAATGCAAGACCAAGAATTTGGTCAAATAATCAAAAAGAAAAGTTTAAATCTAAAGGTATACGTGGCAGGATTTCCTTCTTCCACACCCGCCTCCTCCCCTCTACACTTCTCTCTCCTACCAAAAGATAATTTCACCCTTCCCAAAAGGCAATTTCATCACTTCACGAGGTAAGATCCTCATTGGGATTTCATCGTTTTCTAATACAGGTCAAGATCTTAAAGGATCTCATCTCTTCCCAATGCAAGACCAAAATTTGGTCAACCTTTCCCAAAAGCCAATTTCATCCCTTCACGAGGTAAGATCCTCATTGGGATTTCATCGTTTCCCAATGCAGGTCAAGATCTTAAAAGATCTCATCCTTTCCCAATGCAAGACCAAGATTTGGTCAAATAACCAAAAAGAAAAGTTTAAATCTAAAGGTATACGTGGCAGGATTTCTTGCTTCCACACCCACCTCCTCCCCTCTACACCTCTCTCTCCTACCAAAAGATAATTTCACTTTTTCCAAAAGGCAATTTCATCCCTTTACGAGGTAAGATACTCATTGGGATTTCATCGTTTTCCAATTCAGGTCAAGATCTTAAAGGGTCTCAACCCTTCCCAATGCAAGACCAAGATTTGGTTAAATAAACAAAAAAAAAAGTTTAAATCTAAAGGTATACGTGGCAGGATTTCCTGCTTCCACACCCTCCTCCTCCCCTCTACACCTCTCTCTCCTACCAAAAGACATTTTCACCCTTCCCAAAAGGCAATTTCATCACTTCACGAGGTAAGATCCTCATTGGGATTTCATAGTTTCCCAATGCTGGTCAAGATCTTAAAGGATATCATCCCTTCCCAATACAAGATCTAGATTTGGTCAACCCTTCCCAAAAGTCAATTTCATCCCTTCACGACGTAAGATCCTCATTGAGATTTTATCGTTTCCCAATGCAGGTCAAGATATTAAAGGATCTCATCCCTTCCCAATGCAAGACCAAAAATTTGGTCAAATAAACAAAAAAAAAGTTTAAATCTAAAGGTATACGTGGTAGGATTTCCTGCTTCTACACCCGACTCCTCCCCTCTACACCTCTCTCTCCTACCAAAAGATAATTTCACCCTTCCCAAAAGGCAATTTCATCACTTCACGAGGTAAGATCCTCATTGGGATTTCATCGTTTTTCAATGCAGGTCAAGTTCTTAAAGGATCTCATCCCTTCCCAATGCAAGACCAAGATTTGGTCAACCCTTCCCAAAAGACAATTTCATCCATTCACGTGGTAAGATCCTCATTGGGATTTCATCGTTTTCCAATGCAGGTCAAGATCTTAAAGGATCTCATCCTTTCCCAATGCAAGACCAAGATTTGGTCAAATAAACAAAAAGAAATGTTTAAATCTAAAGGTATACGTGGCAGGATTTCCTGCTTCCACACCCACCTCCTCCCCTCTACACCTCTCTCTCCTACCAAAAGATAATTTCACTTTTTTTAAAAGGCAATTTCATCCCTTTACGAGGTAAGATCCTCATTGGGATTTCATCGTTTTCAAATGCAGGTCAAGATTTTAAAAGATCTCATCCCTTCCCAATGCAAGACCAAGATTTGTTCAACCCTTCCAAAAAGCCAATTTCATCATTTCACGAGGTAAGATCCTCATTGGGATTTCATCGTTTTCCAATGCAGGTCAAGATCTTAAAGGATCTCTTCCCTTCCCAATGCAAGACCAAGATTTGGTCAACCCCTCCCAAAAGGCAATTTCATCCCTTCACGACGTAAGATCCTTATTGCGATTTCATCGTTTCTCAATGCAGGTCAAGATTTTAAAGGATCTCATCCCTTCCCAATGCAAGACCAAGATTTGGTTAAACAAAAAAAAAAGTTTAAATCTAAAGGTATACGTGGCAGGATTTCCTGCTTCCACACCCGCCTCCTCCCCTCTACACTTCTCTCTCCTACCAAAAGACAATTTCATCCTTCCCAAAAGTCAATTTTCATCACTTCACGAGGTAAGATACTCATTGGGATTTCATCGTTTTCTAATGCAGGTCAAGATCTTAAAGGATCTCATCCCTTCCCAATGCAAGACCAAGATTTGGTCAACCCTTCCCAAAAGTCAATTTCATCCCTTCACGAGGTAAGATCCTCATTAGAATTTCATCGTTCCCAATGCAGGTCAAGATCTTAAAATATCTCATCCATTCCCAATGCATGACCAAGATTTGATCAAATAAATAAAAAAGAAAAGTTTAAATCACTTTTAAAAGAATATAATTAAGAATATTTTATACCCTCTCATAGGCAATAATACCAAACTATCCAAAATATAACCCAACAAGATTGCGAATAAAAAAAAAGAAAAATGGGAGAAGTTTCTTTTTTTTTTTTAAGTAAACTAATTTGTACCCTCTAATTAGCATTCCAATGAATTGAATTTTCTCATTTTCATTCAAATTATTTTGTTTGAAACATAAACTCTTAATATTGAGTTGGCAAATGTTTTGATGTTGAGAAGAATAATGTTAACGAATTTTTCCGAATAGAACATATATTATATCAAATAGATTAATTGACAGTTTCTAAAAAATTACGTGGCAGAATTTCCTGCTTCCACACCCCCCTCCTCCCCTCTACACCTCTTTCTCTCCTACCAAAAGATAATTTTACCCTTCCCAAAAGGCAATTTCATCATTTCACCACGTTAGATCCTCATTGGGATTTCATCGTTTTCCAATGCAGGTCAAGATCTTAAAAGATCTCATCCCTTCCCAATGCAAGACCAATATTTGGTCAACCCTTCCCAAAAGGCAATTTCATCTTTTCACGACGTAAGATCCTCATTGAGATTCATCGTTTTCCAATGCAGGTCAAGATTTTAAATGATCTCATCCCTTCCCAATGCAAGACCAAGAATTTGGTCAAATAAACAAAAAGAAAAGTATAAATCTAAAGGTATACGTGGCAGGATTTCCTGCTTCCACACCCGCCTCCTCCCCTCTACACCTCTCTCTCCTACCAAAAGATAATTTCACCCTTCCCAAAAGGCAATTTCATCACTTCACGAGGTAAGATCCTCATTGGAATTTCATCGTTTTCCAATGCAGGTCAAAATCTTAAAGGATCTCATCCCTTCCCAATGCAAGACCAAGATTTGGTCAACCCTTCCCAAAAGGCAATTTCATCCCTTCACGAGTTAAGATCCTCATTTGGATTTCATCGTTTCCCAATGCAGGTCAAAATTTTAAAGGATCTCATTCTTTCCCAATGCAAGACCAAGATTTGGTCAAATAAACAAAAAGAAATGTTTAAATCTAAAAGTATACGTGGCAGGATTTCCTGCTTTTACTCCCACCTTCTCCCCTCTACACCTCTCTCTCCTACCAAAAGATAATTTTACATTTCCCAAAAGGCAATTTCATCCCTTTACGAGGTAAGATCCTCATTGGGATTTCATCGTTTTCCAATGCAGGTCAAGATCTTAAAGGATCTCATCCCTTCCCAATGCAAGACCAAGATTTGCTCAACCCTTCCCAAAAAGTAATTTCATCCCTTCACGAGGTAAGATTCTCATTTGGATTTCATCGTTTTCCAATACAGGTCAAGATCTTAAAGGATCTCATCCCTTCCCAATGCAAAACCAAGATTTGGTCAACGCCTCCCAAAAGGCAATTTCATCCCTTCACGACTTAAGATCCTTATTGCGATTTCATCGTTTCCCAATGCAGTCCAATGCAAGACCAAGATTTGGTTAAATAAACAAAAAGAAAAGTTTAAATCTAAAGATATACGTGGCAGGATTTCCTGCTTCCACACCCGCCTCCTCCCCTCTACACCTCTCTCTCCTACCAAAAGATAATTTCACCCTTCCCAAATGGCAATTTAATCACTTCACGAGGTAAGATCCTTATTGGGATTTCATCGTTTCCCAATGCAGGTCAAGATCTTAAAGGATCTCATCCCTTCCCAATGCAAGACCAAAATTTTGTCAACCCTTCCCAAAAGTCAATTTCAATCCTTCACGAGGTAAGATCCTCATTAGAATTTCATCGTTTCCCAATGCAGGTCAAGATCTTAAAATATCTCATCCATTCCCAATGCATGACCAAGATTTGATCAAATAAATAAAAAAGAAAAGTTTAAATCACTTTTAAAAGAATATAATGAAGAATAGTTTATACCCTCTCATAGGCAATAATACCAAACTATCCAAAATATCACCCAACAAGATTCGGAATAAAAAAAAAAGAAAAATGGGAGAAGTAGCTTTTTTTTTTTTTTTAAAGTACACTAATTTGTACCCTCTAATTAGCCTTCCAATGATTGAATTTTTTCATTTTCTTTCAAATTATTTTGTTTGGAACATAAACACTTAATATTGAGTTGGCAAATATTTTGATGTTGAGAAGAATAATGTTAACGATTTTTTTTCGAATAGAACATGTATTATATCAAATAGATTAATTGACAGTTTCTAAAGGTATACGTGGCAGAATTTTCTGCTTCCACACCCCCCTCCTCCCCTCTACACCTCTCTCTCTCTCCTACCAAAAGACAATTTTACTCTTCCCAAAAGGCAATTTCATCCCTTCACGAGGTAAGATCTTTACCCACTTCATCGTTTTCCAATGCAGGTCAAGATCTTAAAGGATCTCATCCATTCCCATTGCAAGACCAAAATTTGGTCAAATAAACAAAAAGAAAAGTTTAAATCTAAAGGTATACGTGGCAGAATTTTCTGCTTCCACACCCGCCTCCTCCCCTCTACACCTCTCTCTTCTACCAAAAGATAATTTCACCCTTGCCAAAAGGTAATTTTATCCCTTCACGAGGTAAGATCCACATTGGGATTTCATCGTTTTCCAATGCAGGAAAAGATCTTAAAGGATCTCATCCCTTTCCAATGTAAGACCAAGATTTGATCAACACTTCCCAAAAGGCAATTTCATCCATTCACGACGTAATATCCTCATTGAGATTTCATCGTTTCCCAATGCAGGTCAAGATCTTAAAGTATCTCATCCCTCCCAATGCAAGACCAAGATTTGGTCAAATAAATAAAAAGAAAAGTTTAATCACTTTTAAAAGAATATAAATAAGAATATTTTATACCCTCTCATAGGCAATAATACCAAACTATCCAAAATATCACCCAACAAGTAGGGGTTGTCACGCCCCGGGCTAGTTCAAGATGCGGAAAAACGTGCTAAATTTTTTTTTGAAAAGTCTAGCCCGCGCCACGTACAGACCCGCCACAAATACAGGGTCCACTGTACACACGGACAGAGCCTTCCCTGTATTTGCACGGCGTCCAACAACAAACAACAGGATCACAACCACCATTCATTCATCCTAACAGCACATCAACACAACGAGAGATTCATACAGCTAACAGTCCTTAAACCTGTATGAATCTAAGCAAATCCTTAAGCGAAGGATGATGCAATGCACAAGCAACAATCATTCTAGAAAGCTGCTCCTTACCCAGAAGCTTTAGTTTGAAACCCTAATCTCAATCATTGAAGAAGCCTTTGAAAACTGTTCTCCACACGAGAACTCTCTTTTTTGAAATCACAAAACCGAGCAATCAGAAATCCATTTGAAAACCGTTTCCCACACGGAAGCCTTGTTTTACGACGCTACCACGAGGGGTAGTAAACCAAAATGCTCGATAAATAAAACGACTGGAAAACAAGGATACAACCAATCAATCCAAGCATGCTATCATCACATAATCATAAGGAGTAAATTCACAACACATAAGCATGCTAGAGTAAGCTCAAAGAATAACTGAACCACAAATGACATCTAATAGGCGAAAGTAGGGTGATAACCAAATCTGGGGATGTAGCCTCACGAGTCGGAACCTCTAGAGCTACTATCTAGGCGTGCCTCGCAGCGTCCCGACACTCACCACCCTGCTCACCTGAAACCTGTAAAGGGGGTGGGGGGTGAGAACATGCACGCATGTCTCCCCTCCCAGTGGGTACCGCAAGCCGACGAAGGCGAGGTGTACACACCGGCACGAGGGTCAACAAAAGATAGATATGGTATACAGTAGCACAAGTAAGTATGAGGCTAACATACAACTGAAATAACTATGCTACTGTAAGCAACTAGTATGCATCAAAGGGAAAACCACAAAGTAAACCCAATCTAAAACCACCGGGACGCATCCCATGCACTGTCACCTGCTCATCTATAGGCACATAAACCTTCTGGACGCACTGCATCAAGGCTCACGGGTCGGCACAAACTCAACGACCCTTTTCCGGAAAAGAACACCTCCAAACGGTGGATCAGACCGCGGTGTACGTGAAGTGCTAGAAGAGCTGTGACGATCGATGCAAATGCTCAATCCACAGAACGGCAACAAGCCGAGAAGCAACCAATAAACCACAACTCGGATCGCTCGGAACAACAGGCGATCACCTCCGACCAACTGGGTCGTCTCAAGAAACATGCAAGCCACTACTAGGATCGCTCAGAAGGACAAGCGATCACCTCCGACCAACTGGGTCGTCTCAAGAAACATGCAAGCCACTACTAGGATCGCTCAGAAGGACAAGCGATCACCTCCGACCGACTGGGTCGTCTCAAGGAACATACAAGACACATTGGGGTCGCTTGGAATGATAAGCGATCCCCACCGACCGACTGGGTCGTCTCAAAGAACATGCAAGACACACTGGGATCGCTTGGAATGATAAGCGATCCCCACCGACCGACTGGGTCGTCTCAAAGAACATGCAAGCCACGCTACTCTACTATCCAAGAACGCATAAAAGTAGAGTCTACGGGAGTCAAGTGAACTACTAACTGAAATACGAAAGAAGGGATAGAAAGGTATCACCGTAGTCCACTGAACCGACTCCGGATCGAAGTACCCACCTGAAGGTAAGATCCAATCTAACACCGACGGCTCTCGGGAACCGCGACAAGACCTACGAAAGACTCACAGGGTCAAGGTCCACCAAGTCGACGCTAAACACTAATCTCTCGCATCCCGAAACCGACGGATCGCCCGGGAAACCCACCGGGACGATCCCGAAACCACACAAAGCCCCAGAGGGGTACCAAACAGCCAACAAGGCCCCTCGCCGTCCCCGAACACAACAAACCAAGTGACGGGACAGCGAGCACAAGCACGGGGTGCCACGAACATCACACGCACCCGTAAAGGCTTCCCGGGTTCCCGAAAAGTGCCGATTTGGCACCGGAACCCCACATCACTCATCCGCTGTCCTCGGAACTTCGGGACAGCGATGAGGAACAGCCAACGAGGCCACACGATGAAGCCAAGTCGCTCGCGAAAACAGCGAATGAGTCACACAACTAGAAACGTGCGTTTTGCCGATTATTTCATCAAAAAACGCGTCGGAAACAAGTCCGAAACCACACGAAGGGCGAGGGGGTAGGACAAACAGTCCACAAGGTCTCCAAGACCTTACCCTTGCTGCCCACAGCGTCGCTACGCTGTCACAAACGCCTAAGTCCCCAAACATGCAACATACACAAACATACAATCACTAAATTAGGCCGTTCGAGCAATCCGTTCGTCCGCTCGAACTTCCGCAAGTACCAGCGGATAGGTATCGTCGTCACGGAGACCGTGCTCACTGTCCCGCTGCGACAGGACCAGTCGCAAGCCGGGAAAACCCATAAAAACAGTGGGCGCGCGCACAAAAGCAAGCTTAACTAGGGCCGCGTGAGCAAGCCGTACATCCGCACGACCTTCCGCAAGCACCAGCGGATCGGCAACGACGTGACGGAGGCTATGCTCACAGCCCCACTGCGACAGGACCAGTCGCAGTCCGGGAAAGTGCATAAAAACAGCGAGCAAAAGGCAAAAATAGCCCGACAAAGGCCGCACGACGCAACGGCTCAACCAAAACCAGAACTAGGGTGAGCACGGTGTTCAGCACATCGCTGCGATCGCCGGGCTCACCCTCCCGAGCTTCGGGGGTCAGCAGGGAGCTCAAACATCCCAACAAAACAAAAACACCACAATGCAAGGCCCCGGCCGGAGCAACCAGCTCCGGCCGGCTGCCGGCCGGCAGGCAGGGCCAGCGGCGGCCAGCATCGGCAGCGGAGGTGCCAAGGAGAAGGAGGCTCACCTCAGCCGGCGGCGGGAAGCGGCGGCGGCGGCGCGGGGAAGAGGATAGCTCTCGGGTTGGCTGCCAGGGGCTAGGGCACGGCGGCGCCGGCAACGAACGGCAACGGCGGCCGGCGGCGATGCGAGCACCGGCTCGAGGGCCCCGCCGGACGTCGCCCTGTCGGTGACCGCGACAAAAACAGAGGCGGGTGGCGGCGGCGGAGCAGGGAGACAGAGGTTGCCCTAGCCGAGCCCGCGGCGGCTCCGGCGGCACGGCGATGGCCGGGGAGGCAGGAGGCGGCGCCGGAGGTCGCGGGGGAGGTGACGCTCACCTTCCCAGGGTGCGGGAGGCGGCGGCGGCAGGGGCTCACCACCCTCGGCCAGCTGCTGCTCCAGCAGCTGGCCGCAGCAGCTCAGGCTGCTTCCGGCGGCCCTCCGGCGGCAGGGCGGCGGTCCCCCGCGTCACAGAAACCTCAGGGGGAGCTCGGCGTGGGTTTCCCCCTGGGTGCTCACCTCAGAGAAGAAGAAGAAGAAAGAAGAAGAAGAAGAAAAAGAGAAAAAAGGGGAGAGAGGGGGTGGCCGGAGCTGCTCCGGCCAGGCAGTGGCCGGCGGCGGCCGGCGCTGCACAGGGAGGAGGCCGAGGGGCAGGAGGAGCTCGGGCTCCACTCTGGGAGCAGGGGGAGAGAAGGAGTGAGAGAGAGGGAGAGTGAGAGAGAGTGAGGGGAGAGGTGGAGTGTGAGAGGGACAAAGAGAGGGGGTGGGTGAGGTTCCATAAATGCACTCACCTACCCTCTCAGCCAAAGTTCCTCCCCCCCCCCCCCCCTCCCACAGCTGGAAAAAAAAAAAAAAAACCCAATTCACCCCTCCAAAATCGAAAACGCGCGAAACGGTGCGAAAAAAAAAACGGGGTCCAAAACGCGAAACGATAAACGTGACATACGACCTCTCGGCGATCAAGTTGGGATAACTTTTTATCCGCTCGCCGCACGACGACGCAGATCGCGCCATCGCGTTCAGCACTGCCGAGACATCGAACTCACCATTTTGGTTCGTCAGATTCGGACTCCGGATCGCGCCGTTAGCCGTTCACTCTCCGCGACGAAAAACCAACAACTATTAAAATCCACTAAAATCACTTATATACATATATATATATATAAATACCGGTATATATATACGTATACTGATCAAAAACACAGTAATGGGGGAGAGGAACACTGAGGATTTCAAATTCCCAAAATTCGGATTCTCACATCACTCCCACCTAACAAGAAGTTTCGTCCCCGAAACTTACCCACACACTATCCGCGAACAACAGCGGATACCGCTCACACGAAGCAGACTCTAGCTCCCAAGAAGTCTCGCGCTCCTCGCGACTCATCCACCGCAGTCTCACCAACAGAAAGCTCCGGTTCCTCAACTGTTTCACATTGCGAGCCAAAAACCTCACAGGCACCTCACCAAAATCCAAACGCATGCCCGGAGCATAACTTCGAGAGTCTAGAAGACTCGCTCCGACTGCCCAACACTCTGAGGGTGGTAAACCGAGCTGAAGTTGAGCCTCGTCCCCAGTGCCTACTGCAAGCACCTCCAGAACTGGGAAACGAAGCGAGAATTCCGATCCAAAACGATCGACACTGGCACTCCAAACAGCCCGACGAACTCATCCAAGTAGAGCTGCGCCAGTCGATCCCAAGACTAATACGGATGTACCGATAGGGAGTGAGCTGTTTTCGTCAGACAATCCACCAAACCCAGATCGCAACATGACCTCGTAGAGAACGAGGCAACCCGGTGACGAAAACCATGGTGATCCGCTCCCACTTCCCTACAGGTATAAGTAACGGTCGAAGCTTCCCTGATGATGCACAGCCTTCACTTGCTGACAAACCTGGCACAGTGCCACATGCTGAGCCACAACCAGACACTCTACCTCAAGTCGCGGTACATCTTCGTCCCTCCAGGATGAACGATGTGCGGCGACCGGTGTGCCTCAGCCAAACTCTCACCTCAAATCCTAAACTCTGGGCACACGACTCCGTTCTCAAAGGAAACCAACAGCATGTAGCACGAAGTCACCTTCTCTGTCCTGCTCGCATCCTCAGCCAGTGCGAATCCATCAGTCGTCCACCGAAAATCTGATCCGTCAAGGTGGGTAGCACCTCCAAGGGCAACAACCAAGCGGTAGCTCCACAAGGTACAGTCTCAAAAGCTCGAGAGCGTACACCACTGCTGCTAACTCAAGATCGAGCGCTAGATAGATCTTCTCACAGTCCATCAACTAGCGCGGAGCACAAGCGATAACCTTCTCATGCTGAATGAGCACGCACCCCAATCCCATCCAAGATGCATCGCACAAGGCCACGACAACCTCACAAGGCTGTGTCGATGCTAAGATAGGGGCACGGGTCAAACAGTCCATCGGCTCCTAGGCGCTCCACAGACAAGCGGGAGTCTAGAGAAACAACGTGCCTTACCTCGACAGCTCACTCAAAGGGGCGGCGATTTTGAGGAGAACCCTCAACAATTCGCCGACAACGACGCCCAAGCCGAGGAAGTCCCCAAACTCGGTCACAGGAGCCGGAACAGGCCAAACCACTACAGAGTCCTCCTTCCTTGGTTCCTCCACAAAACCAACCCACATCACGATGCGAACCAAGGAGGAAACTCCTCGAATAGATCAGTATGTCGGCAAAGGAGACCACGACAATTTGATCCGAGAACTACCGAAAAACCAGCTCATCAAATCCAAAAGGCTGCCGGGACGTTCGTCGAACCGAACGGCAAAACCGTTACCTCGTAAAGCCCGCAACGAGTCCGGAGGGCCGTCTAACGCAACGTCCGCGGCCTTGATCCTCAACTAAAGATAACCAGGCTGCAGAACACACTTCGAGAAAACCGAGGCTCCCTGGAGCCGGTCGAAGAGATCGAAGGTCTGCGGTAGAGGGTACAAAAACAACACCGACCAACAGGTAGCTCGACTCACAATCCAACCAACGGAAACCTTGCGAGTCCAACACTCAGGCGTACAGGGCTGCCAATCGCAACAAGCGATACAAGCACCAACGATGCCGAACCTTAGATCCAAAGATCGGACACGCGCTCCAAAGCGAAACTATACGAAGATACGGCGAAAACCCTGCACGCAAACACAGCTCGGAGCCAACAACCAGGCTCCCGTCATCCCGAAACCGAGCTAAGAGGGCACCTGACTCACCCTGACTCAACCGGAGTCAAACCGACGGCAGTGATGGCAAATCAACTGCGCAAAACCACGCCAGGATTAGCTCAAGGCTCACCACTAGATCGGGGATGACCAACACACAGCTTTCCGCAAGACGACAAGGGCGAGAATGTCTTGCAAGGGGAAAGCACCGACCCAATCCAGAAAGTCCCCAAGAAGGGATAGGGTATTTCGTTCTAACTTTCGACACTACGTTGTCTGCAGCCAACGTACTTATCAAAAGAAAACGAAATATCCCAAGGTCAAGGCCAACAACCAGTCGGCAACACCACGAAGGTACCGGGTCAACCACTCAACAGCTGGACCAAGGTCACAGACGAGTCACCGAATTAACGGGAACAGCAAACCGACCCACAAAACAAAGTCTGCCCTGAGCCAACTCTCTAGGAGTCATCGGCTTCCAACAACGAACCGGCGGCTACGGGCGACAAAGGGTCGTCAACCAAGCGAACCAAACCGGAGGCAGAACAAACCCAGCGTCGATTAACCAACGTCGACGCGGTGAGATTTCCAACAAGAACCTGGAAGATCTCGCGGCAACACGGAAACCTACAAATACCACCCGGAATCCCATAACACACCAATTTAGGCATTAGGATAGCCGCAAGCCACGTAGGCACCAACAAACACCCGACACTCAACAGTGTCCACTCAGTCTAGTACACGTCAGTTCGACGCCAGAACTAGCCAATGGTCAAAAGACCAACACTGACGATGCACCCGCAAGACGTCAGAGGGGTAGGCTTCACCGCCCTACCCAACCAAACAGAGGGGAAAACACCCAACTGCGGTCGAAACCGCTCAAGGCACCGTCTCCGTAGAGACGCTCGCAGGGGCCCTCGTGCTCAACACGGAAAGTGGGGACAGGGCGAGAACAGCCCTACGACACACAGATCCACCAAGTGACGTTCCCAAGCCCACAAGGGCCACCACTTACCAACGAGTGGTTACACAAGGGAAAAACACCCGGCCACTTGGGATCTGTCTGGTACTCCACCACCACTACCAGAAACAGCACGAGCCTGCGAACTAGGGCAGATCAAAACTCAGGAGATCCGCCCCAACACGCTCAGATGTGACCACCACCCCCAAACACGGGGTCGGCGTCCACGCGCGAAACAGCCGACGAAGTCGCTGTCGTCGTCACGGTCGTCGCACAACGGTGTGGGTGCCACAGGAGGGTCTGCAGTCATCGGGGAACACGGCGAAGGAGTAGGAGGGGCTGGAGCGGCAGCTGCCGTAGCCTGTTGCAAAAACTACCGGAACAAGCCGGAACATGCCGGAACATGCCGGAACATGCCGGAGAGGGTCGCCAACTGACCCCTCGCCTCGGCCTCAAGCACACAGGGTACGGTCCACACCAGGCTGTCCGCCTCCTGCCAGCTCCTCACTCGAACCGGCCACACGGCCCGAAACAGAAAACCAGCAGACAGCTCCACAGGCGCACGCCCACCACCACGACCCGGACGAGGAGGTCTACCAAGACCACAAGCCAACTGCAAAACGCAGAAACCAGCGCAAGAGAAAAGGGGTCGGCAACTCCCACAAAACACAAGCCGAAAACAAACCCCTCGAACTCGCGCGCCTATACATCCTAGGTCTTCCTAGGGGTCAGCCTAACCAGTGGTTCAGTTACAAGTCAATGAATGAATGAGTGTTTGTTCCCTTTACGCTCTGATACCATCTTAATCTGTCACGCCCCGGGCTAGTTCAAGATGCGGAAAAACGTGCTAAATTTTTTTTTTTTTTTTTTTTGAAAAGTCTAGCCCGCGCCACGTACAGACCCGCCACAAATACAGGGTCCACTGTACACACGGACAGAGCCTTCCCTGTATTTGCACGGCGTCCAACAACAAACAACAGGATCACAACCACCATTCATTCATCCCAACAGCACATCAACACAACGAGAGATTCATACAGCTAACAGTCCTTAAACCTGTATGAATCTAAGCAAATCCTTAAGCGAAGGATGATGCAATGCACAAGCAACAATCATTCTAGAAAGCTGCTCCTTACCCAGAAGCTTTAGTTTGAAACCCTAATCTCAATCATTGAAGAAGCCTTTGAAAACTGTTCTCCACACGAGAACTCTCTTTTTTGAAATCACAAAACCGAGCAATCAGAAATCCATTTGAAAACCGTTTCCCTCACGGAAGCCTTGTTTTACGACGCTACCACGAGGGGTAGTAAACCAAAATGCTCGATAAATAAAACGACTGGAAAACAAGGATACAACCAATCAATCCAAGCATGCTATCATCACATAATCATAAGGAGTAAATTCACAACACATAAGCATGCTAGAGTAAGCTCAAAGAATAACTGAACCACAAATGACATCTAATAGGCGAAAGTAGGGTGATAACCAAATCTGGGGATGTAGCCTCACGAGTCGGAACCTCTAGAGCTACTATCTAGGCGTGCCTCGCAGCGTCCCGACACTCACCACCCTGCTCACCTGAAACCTGTAAAGGGGGGTGGGGGGTGAGAACATGCACGCATGTCTCCCCTCCCAGTGGGTACCGCAAGCCGACGAAGGCGAGGTGTACACACCGGCACGAGGGTCAACAAAAGATAGATATGGTATACAGTAGCACAAGTAAGTATGAGGCTAACATACAACTGAAATAACTATGCTACTGTAAGCAACTAGTATGCATCAAAGGGAAAACCACAAAGTAAACCCAATCTAAAACCACCGGGACGCATCCCATGCACTGTCACCTGCTCATCTATAGGCACATAAACCTTCTGGACGCACTGCATCAAGGCTCACGGGTCGGCACAAACTCAACGACCCTTTTCCGGAAAAGAACACCTCCAAACGGTGGATCAGACCGCGGTGTACGTGAAGTGCTAGAAGAGCTGTGACGATCGATGCAAATGCTCAATCCACAGAACGGCAACAAGCCGAGAAGCAACCAATAAACCACAACTCGGATCGCTCGGAACAACAGGCGATCACCTCCGACCAACTGGGTCGTCTCAAGAAACATGCAAGCCACTACTAGGATCGCTCAGAAGGACAAGCGATCACCTCCGACCAACTGGGTCGTCTCAAGAAACATGCAAGCCACTACTAGGATCGCTCAGAAGGACAAGCGATCACCTCCGACCGACTGGGTCGTCTCAAGGAACATACAAGACACATTGGGGTCGCTTGGAATGATAAGCGATCCCCACCGACCGACTGGGTCGTCTCAAAGAACATGCAAGACACACTGGGATCGCTTGGAATGATAAGCGATCCCCACCGACCGACTGGGTCGTCTCAAAGAACATGCAAGCCACGCTACTCTACTATCCAAGAACGCATAAAAGTAGAGTCTACGGGAGTCAAGTGAACTACTAACTGAAATACGAAAGAAGGGATAGAAAGGTATCACCGTAGTCCACTGAACCGACTCCGGATCGAAGTACCCACCTGAAGGTAAGATCCAATCTAACACCGATGGCTCTCGGGAACCGCGACAAGACCTACGAAAGACTCACAGGGTCAAGGTCCACCAAGTCGACGCTAAACACTAATCTCTCGCATCCCGAAACCGATGGATCGCCCGGAAAACCCACCGGGACGATCCCGAAACCACACAAAGCCCCAGAGGGGTACCAAACAGCCAACAAGGCCCCTCGCTGTCCCCGAACACAACAAACCAAGTGACGGGACAGCGAGCACAAGCACGGGGTGCCACGAACATCACACGCACCCGTAAAGGCTTCCCGGGTTCCCGAAAAGTGCCGATTTGGCACCGGAACCCCACATCACTCATCCGCTGTCCTCGGAACTTCGGGACAGCGATGAGGAACAGCCAACGAGGCCACACGATGAAGCCAAGTCGCTCGCGAAAACAGCGAATGAGTCACACAACTAGAAACGTGCGTTTTGCCGATTATTTCATCAAAAAACGCGTCGGAAACAAGTCCGAAACCACACGAAGGGCGAGGGGGTAGGACAAACAGTCCACAAGGTCTCCAAGACCTTACCCTTGCTGCCCACAGCGTCGCTACGCTGTCACAAACGCCTAAGTCCCCAAACATGCAACATACACAAACATACAATCACTAAATTAGGCCGTTCGAGCAATCCGTTCGTCCGCTCGAACTTCCGCAAGTACCAGCGGATAGGTATCGTCGTCACGGAGACCGTGCTCACTGTCCCGCTGCGACAGGACCAGTCGCAAGCCGGGAAAACCCATAAAAACAACAGGGGGCGCGCGCACAAAAGCAAGCTTAACTAGGGCCGCGTGAGCAAGCCGTACATCCGCACGACCTTCCGCAAGCACCAGCGGATCGGCAACGACGTGACGGAGGCTATGCTCACAGCCCCACTGCGACAGGACCAGTCGCAGTCCGGGAAAGTGCATAAAAACAGCGAGCAAAAGGCAAAAATAGCCCGACAAAGGCCGCACGACGCAACGGCTCAACCAAAACCAGAACTAGGGTAAGCACGGTGTTCAGCACATCGCTGCGATCGCCGGGCTCACCCTCCCGAGCTTCGGGGGTCAGCAGGGAGCTCAAACATCCCAACAAAACAAAAACACCACAATGCAAGGCCCCGGCCGGAGCAACCAGCTCCGGCCGGCTGCCGGCCGGCAGGCAGGGCCAGCGGCGGCCAGCATCGGCAGCGGAGGTGCCAAAGGAGAAGGAGGCTCACCTCAGCGGCGGCGGCGGGAAGCGGCGGCGGCGGCGCGGGGAAGAGGATAGCTCTCGGGGTTGGCTGCCAGGGGCTAGGGGGCACGGCGGCGCCGGCAACGGCGGCCGGCGGCGATGCGAGCACCGGCTCGAGGGCCCCCCGCCGGACGTCGCCCTGTCGGTGACCGCGACAAAAACAACAGGGAGGCGGGTGGCGGCGGCGGAGCAGGGAGACAGAGGTTGCCCTAGCCGAGCCCGCGGCGGCTCCGGCGGCACGGCGATGGCCGGGGGGAGGCAGGAGGCGGCGCCGGTCGCGGGGGAGGTGACGCTCACCTTCCCAGGGTGCGGGAGGCGGCGGCGGCAGGGGCTCACCACCCTCGGCCAGCTGCTGCTCCAGCAGCTGGCCGCAGCAGCTCAGGCTGCTTCCGGCGGCCCTCCGGCGGCAGGGCGGCGGTCCCCCGCGTCACAGAAACCTCAGGGGGAGCTCGGCGTGGGTTTCCCCCTGGGTGCTCACCTCAGAGAAGAAGAAGGAGAAGAAGAAGAAGAAGAAAAAGAGAAAAAAGGGGAGAGAGGGGTGGCCGGAGCTGTGGCCGGCGGCGGCCGGCGCTGCACAGGGAGGAGGCCGAGGGGCAGGAGGAGCTCGGGCTCCACTCTGGGAGCAAGGGAGAGAAGGAGTGAGAGAGGGAGAGTGAGAGAGAGTGAGGGGAGAGGTGGAGTGTGAGAGGGACAAAGAGAGGGGGTGGGTGAGGTTCCATAAATGCCACCCCACTCACCTACCCTCTCAGCCAAAGTTTCCCCCCTCCCCACAGCTGGAAAAAACCCAATTCACCCCTCCAAAATCGAAAACGCGCGAAACGGTGCGAAAAACGGGGTCCAAAACGCGAAACGATAAACGTGACATACGACCTCTCGGCGATCAAGTTGGGATAACTTTTTATCCGCTCGCCGCACGACGACGCAGATCGCGCCATCGCGTTCAGCACTGCCGAGACATCGAACTCACCATTTTGGTTCGTCAGATTCGGACTCCGGATCGCGCCGTTAGCCGTTCACTCTCCGCGACGAAAAACCAACAACTATTAAAATCCACTAAAATCACTTATATACATATATATATATATATATAAATACCGGTATATATATACGTATACTGATCAAAAACACAGTAATGGGGGAGAGGAACACTGAGGATTTCAAATTCCCAAAATTCGGATTCTCACAGGGGTGGAAACGAGCCGAGCTCGAGCGAGCTTACGTCAGCTCAAGCTTGGCTTGAAATTAATTTCGAGCCTAAATTTTGGCTCAAGCTCGGCTTGAAATTAATTCGAGCCGAGCTCGAGCGAGCCTAATTTCGCTTTCAAGCCGAGCTCGAGCGAGCCTAATTTCGAGTCAAGCGAGCTCGAGCCCTAAACGAGCCGCCTTGCTTGAAATTCTTAACATCATACAATCTATAGTTCAATTTTTATAAAAATAAGCACGGTGTTCAGCATCTAAAATTGATACAAAAAATGTTAATAGTTCAACATACAAAATGAATGCAATGAAATACGGTATTATAATATTAAAAAGAAGGCCCCGGGGGGAGCAACAACTTCCGGCGGCTGCGGCCGGCCGGCAGGAAAGGAGCGGCGGCCAGGGCAGCGGAGGTGCCAAGGAGAAGGAGGCTTTTTGGTTTGGCGGGGGGAAGCGGCGGCAATAACCTAAAACGGCGGGGGAAAGAGATAGCTCTCGGGTTAAAATTATATAGGGCACGGCGGCGCCGGCAACGGCGGGCCGGCGGCGATGCGAGCACCGGCTCGAGGGCCCTAGCGCTTCGCCCTGTCGGTGACCGCGAAAAAACAGAGGCGGTTAGGTGGCCTTTTGGAGCATTTCCACAGAGGTTGCCCTAGCCGAGCCCGCGGCGGCTCCGGCGGCACGGCGATGGCCGGGGAGGCAGGAGGCGGCGCCGGAGGTCGCGGGGGAGGTGACGCTCACCTTCCCAGGGTGCGGGATTAGGCGGCGGCGGCAGGGGCTCACCACCCTCGGCCATAGCTGCTGCTCCAGCAGCTGGCCCGCAGCAGCTCAGGCTGCTTCCGGCGGCCCTCCGGCGGCAGGGCGGCGGTCCCCCGCGTCACAGAAACCTCAGGGGGAGCTCGGCGTGGGTTTCCCCCTGGGTGCTCACCTCAGAGAGAAGAAAGAAGAAGAAGAAGAAGAGAAGAAGAAAAAAAAAGGGGGGAGGAGGGGTGGCCGGCTGTGCACGGTGGCCGGCGGCGGCCGGCGCTGCACAGGGAGGAGGCCGAGGGGCAGGAGGAGCTCGGGCTCCACTCTGGGAGCAAGGGAGAGAAGGAGTGAGAGAGGGAGAGAGAGAGAGAGAGTGAGGGGAGAGGTGGAGTGTGAGAGGGACAAAGAGAGGGGGTGGGTGAGGTTCCATAAATGCACTCACCTACCCTCTCAGCCAAAGTTCCCCCCTCCCACAGCTGGAAAAAAAATTCAATTCACCCCTCCAAAATCGAAAACGCGCGAAACGGTGCGAAAAACGGGGTCCAAAACGCGAAACGATAAACGTGACATACGACCTCTCGGCGATCAAGTTGGGATAACTTTTTATCCGCTCGCCGCACGACGACGCAGATCGCGCCATCGCGTTCAGCACTGCCGAATGACATCGAACTCACCATTTTGGTTCGTCAGATTCGGACTCCGGATCGCGCCGTTAGCCGTTCACTCTCCTCCGGACGAAAAACCAACAACTATTAAAATCCACTAAAATCACTTATATACATATATATATATATATATAAATACCGTATATATATATACGTATACTGATCAAAAACACAGTAATGGGGGAGAGGAACACTGAGGATTTCAAATTCCCAAAATTCGGATTCTCACAGGGGTGGAAACGAGCCGAGCTCGAGCGAGCTTACGTCAGCTCAAGCTTGGCTTGAAATTAATTTCGAGCCTAAATTTTGGCTCAAGCTCGGCTTGAAATTAATTCGAGCCGAGCTCGAGCGAGCCTAATTTCGCTTTCAAGCCGAGCTCGAGCGAGCCTAATTTCGAGTCAAGCGAGCTCGAGCCCTAAACGAGCCGCTTGAAATTCTTAACATCATACAATCTATAGTTCAATTTTTATAAAATATTATCTAAAATTTGATACAAAAAATGTCTAATAGTTCAACATACAAAATGAATGCATGAAATACGGTATTATAATATTAAAAAGAATTAGGGGAAGCAACTTCTGCGAGCAAGTGAAAGAGAGAGGGAGAGAGCAATTAGAGTAGAATTTTTTTGGTTTGATTTTGTGGGCCAGCAAATATACCCAATAACCTAAACTCTATACATATATGATTAAAATATATAATATATATTATTATATATAATTAATATAGAGTCCAGCTACTATGCTATCGATAGTATCTAGCGCTTTGTGCTATCGAATTTTTCGCCGTTAGATCTACCCTTTTGATCATTTCCACCCGTTAAATCATACTATTCAACCAACCACCTACTCAACCCTATGTGACCACTATCATCCTAACGGCACATCTCTTCGTCCGATGGCCGAAAATCTAATAGCACCAAATGCTTGGTACTATTATCTAATAGCCTAATTAGGCTACATACTATTAATAGTATAGTAGAGTACAGTAGCCTAATTAGGCTATTAGATAATAGTACCAAGCACTTGATGCTATTAGATTTTCGGTCCTTGGATGAAGTGATGTGCGGTTAGGATGATAGTGATTTTCTAGGGTTGAGTGAGTAATTGGTTGAATAGTATGATCTAGCAGATGGAAATGGTCAAAATGGTAGATCTAACGGCGGAAAACTCGATAACACCAAGCATTTGATACTATCAATAATATAGTAGCCGGACTATATATATATTCAAGCTTTTCGAGCCTAATTCGAGCGAGCCCAGTAATGCTCAAGCTCGGCTTGAAATAAATTTCGAGCTTTTTTTTCTGTTCAAGCTCGGCTTATTTAATTTCGAGTCGAGCACGAACGAGCCGAATATCGAGCCGAACGCGAGTCGAACACGAGCCGGCTCGCTCATTTGCCAGCCCTACCAACAAGATCACGAATAAAAAAAAAAGAAAAATGGGAGAAGTAGCTTTTCTTTTTTTTCTTTTTTTTAAGTACGCACTAATTTGTACCCTCTAATTAGCCTTCCAATGAATTGAATTTTCTCATTTTCTTTCAAATAATTTTGTTTGGAACATAAACTTTTAATATTGAGTTGGCAAATGTTTTGATGTTGAGAGGAATAATGTTAACGATTTTTTTCGAATAGAACAAGTATTATATCAAATAGATTAATTGACAGTTTTTAAAGGTATACGTGGCAGAATTTCCTGCTTTCACACCCCCCTCCTCCCCTCTACACCTCTCTCTCTCCTACCAAAAGATAATTTTACCCTTCCCAAAAGATAATTTCATCCTTTTACGAGGTAAGATCCTCATTGGGATTTTATCGTTTTCCAATGCAGGTCAAGATCTTAAAGGATCTCATCCCTTCCCAATGCAAGACCAAGATTTGGTCAACCCTTTTTAAAAGACAATTTCATCCCTTCACGACGAAAGATTCTTATTGGGATTTCATCGTTTTCCAAATGCAGGTCAAAATTTTAAAGGATCTCATCCCTTCCCAATGCAAGATCAAGATTTGGTCAAATAAACAAAAAAAAAAGTTTAAATCTAAAGGTATACGTGGCAGGATTTCCTGCTTCCACACCCGCCTCCTCCCCTCTACACCTCTCTCTCCTACCAAAAGATAATTTCACCCTTCCCAAAAAGCAATTTCATCACTTCACGAGGTAAGATCCTCATTGGGATTTTATCGTTTCCCAATGCAGGTCAAGATCTTAAAGGATCTCATCCCTTCCCAATACAAGACCAAGATTTGGTCAACCATTCCCAAAAGATAATTTCATCCCATTACGAGGTAAGATCCTCATTGGGATTTAATCGTTTCCTAATGCAGGTCAAGATCTTAAAGTATCTCATCCCTTCCCAATGCAAGATCAAGATTTGGTCAAATAAATAAAAAAGAAAAATTTAAATCACTTTAAAAAATATATATTTAAGAATATTTTATACCCTCTCATAGGCAATAATACCAAACTATCCAAAATATCACCCAACAAGATTCAGAATAAAAAAGAAAAGAAAAAGAGGAGAAGTACCTTTTTTTTAAGTACACTAATTTGTACCCTCTAATTAGCCTTTCAATGAATTGAATTTTCTTATTTTCTTTCAAATTATTTTGTTTGGAACATAAACTCTTAATATTGAGTTGGCAAATGTTTTGATGTTCAGAAAAATAATGTAAACGATTTTTTCTGAATAGAACATGTATTATATCGAATAAATTAATTAACAGTTTCTAAAAGTATACGTGGCAGAATTTCCTGCTTCCACACCCCCCTCCTCCCCTCTACACCTCTCTCTCTCTCCTACCAAAAGACAATTTTATCCTTCCCAAAAGGCAATTTCATCCCTTCACGAGGTAAGATCCTTATTGCGATTTCATCGTTTCCCAATGCAGGTCAAGATCTTAAAGGATCTTATCCCTTCCCAATGCAAGACCAAGATTTGGTCAAATAAACAAAA
Organism: Puya raimondii; assembly: GCA_016920855.1. Classification (NCBI taxonomy): domain Eukaryota; kingdom Viridiplantae; phylum Streptophyta; class Magnoliopsida; order Poales; family Bromeliaceae; genus Puya; species Puya raimondii. The sequence continues at coordinate 59,612,683 of JABWPP010000049.1, forward strand.
AGAAAAGTTTAAATTTAAAGCTATACGTGGCAGGATTTCATGCTTCCACACCCGCCTCCTCCCTTCTACACCTCTCTCTCCTACCAAAAGATAATTTCACCCTTCTCAAAAGACATTTTCATCACTTCATGAGGAAAGATCCTCATTGGGATTTCATTGTTTCCCACTACAGGTCAAGATCTTAACGGATCTCATCCCTTCCCAATGCAAGACCATGATTTGGTCAACCCTTTCCAAAAGGCAATTTCATCCCTTCACGATGTAAGAATCTTATTGCGATTTCATCGTTACCCAATGCAGGTCAAGATCTTAAAGGATCTCATCCCTTCCCAATGCAAGACCAAGATTTGGTTAAATAAATAAAAAAAAAAGTTTAAATCTAAAGGTATACGTGGCAGGATTTCCTGCTTCCACACCCGCCTCCTCCCCTCTACACCTCTCTCTCCTACCAAAAGACAATTTCACCCTTCCCAAAAGGTAATTTCATCACTTCACGAGGTAAGATCCTCATTGGAATTTCATCGTTTCCCAATACATGTCAAGATCTTAAAGGATCTCATCCCTTCCCAATGCAAGACCAAGATTTGGTTAACCCTTTCCAAAAGGCAATTTCATCCCTTTACGAGGTAAGATCCTCATTGGAATTTCATCGTTTCCCAATGCAGGTCAAGATCTTAAAGTATCTCATCCATTGCCAATGCATGACCCAAATTTGGTCAAATAAATAAAAAAGAAAAGTTTAAATCACTTTTAAAAGAATATAATTAAGAATATTTTATACCCTCTCATAGGCAATAATACCAAACTATCCAAAATATCACCCAACAAGATTCCGAATAAAAAAAAAAAGAGGGGAGAATTAGTTTTTTTTTTTTAACTACACTAATTTGTACCCTCTAATTAGCCTTCCAATGAATTGAATTTTCTCATTTTCTTTCAAATTATTTTGTTTGGAACATAAACTCTTAATATTGAGTTGGCAAATATTTTGATGTTGAGAATAATAATGTTAACGATTTTTTCCGAATAGAACATGTATTATATCAAATAGATTAATTGATAGTTTCTAAAAGTCTACGTGACAGAATTTTCTGCTTCCACACCCCCTCCTCCCCTCTACACCTATCTTTCTCCTACCAAAAGATAATTTTACACTTCCCAAAAGTCAATTTTATCCCTTGTCGAGGTAAGATCCTTATTGGGATTTCATCGTTTCCCAATGCAGTTCAAGATCATAAAGGATCTCTTCCCTTCTCAATGCAAGACCAAGATTTGGTCAAATAAATAAAAAGAAAAGTTTAAATCTAAAGGTATACGTGGCAGGATTTCCTGCTTCCGCACCCGCTGTCACGCCCCGCCGGGCCTTTAATACCAACTAGGTGGAAAGGATAACCGCACGGGCGCATGCCCCAGACCCGCCGAACGGATAGAGCCTCTTCTACCCGCCCAAGGCGTCACAACACAAGCTTATGCACGAGGTTCCAACTAGAAACGGAGTACAAGAGTTGCACAAGGAAATCATCAACATAAAGAAGTTCTACTTCTATTACATCACATTGCACATTTATACATGCCCAATTTTTTTCTTTTCTTTCTTTTCATTCCATACACCATGTTCCAAAACTATGGAATACATAAGTTTCATACATGTAATGGAAATCTCCTAGACTATCAAAGTCCAAGACTAGGGGTACAACTCTATGTATCACCAAAATGGAAGGGCCACTATCTAGAGAGCCAAACCCTTGCCTCGCTCCGCCGCCTCACTCGCGGAAGGACCTGGAAAATGTGGGGTGAGAACTATATAACATAGTTCCCAGTGGGTAAGGCCACCCAAGAGAGAAGCTCGACCCACCAGGTCCAAAGAAACACCATATGCATAAGTTAGGTCACAAATAACTATGCAACACTTATTTACATGCTTGTAAATAAACATAAAGGATGCAACCAAATGAAATGTAAATTATCATTCTCTCCTAGGTTCATCCTATATTTCACATTGACTAAGTTCAATTACTTGTCATTTACTTATGGTTTCGGAATCGCCGTCTTACCATAAGGGTTCCAACATTCAAGGAGTGAACTCGTCACCTCCTAGTTCGAGTAGCGAACTCGTCGCATACTCGGGATAGCAAAATCGTCGCATACCCCATCTCAACACTGCCATCATATGGCATGGGTAGCGAACTCGTCGCATACCCGGGATAGCAACCTTTAACATCCCATCTCGACACCGCCAACTCATGGAGTGGTAGCGAAATCGTCGCATATCCGGGATAGCAAAATCGTCGCACATCCCGTGTCAACACCGTCAACTCATGGCATGGTAGCGAAATCGTCGCCTACCCGGGATAGCAAAATCGTCGCACATCCCGTTTCAACACCGCCAACTCGTGGCATGGTAGCGAAATCGTCGCCTACCCGGGATATCAAAATCGTCGCACATCCCGTTGTTCACATTTTTCACTTGCCAACCTAAGTCTCATGACCTTAGGTTCAAGTCACTAAGTCTCACCTATGTTCAATATCACTAGATTTACTTTCTCATTCTCAACCTAGGTTCAATGACACTAGGTTTCATTCTCACATGTTCCAACCTATGTTCAATAACACTAGGTTCAATCATACATGCAACCATACAACAAGTATAGATAATTGAATTATACTTGAATTCTATATCATGCGATAGGAGCTCATTGCTCTACCTATCATGATTTTACCTTTGCCAACATGCAAGTTCTAGGGTTCACAACACATACCATTTTATTTTTAAATGGATATTTATCCTAGACATGGAAGTGACCTAATCATTTCGGTAAACACAAATCCACCTCAAGAGCTTCCAAATTCTTGTATTCCTCAAGCTCCTAAGTGTCCAAGCCTTGAGTTCTTGCTTCAACCCAAGCTTCTACAAAAAAACGGTTCGTTACTCGTTACGAACCCATAATTCAACTCAATACTTGAAATCAAGTGTTCTAACATGATTTCCTATGCCTCAATTATAATTCCCGAAGGTCCAAATATTTTTAGAACCTCCCATGACAAAAACTCTCATTTAACCTAGGTTTCACATGCATGCATGTAGAACCACAAAATTTCTTGGCCAATCTCCACATTTTGTATTTTAGATTGCCTAGGGTTCCCAAAAATCTCTTAATAAAGGATTAAATCTAAGGTTTGAACCCAGAACGTGAGGAACTAACCTTAATCACGAGTTCCCCAAGCTTCTTCTTGCACCAAGAAGCTTCTTTTCTCCTTTGGAAGTCTTTTCCAAGATCAATCCATCATTTTCTCTAAGTTTTGGAGAGATCTCTAGAGAGAGAAAGTGAAGGAGAAGTAGAGAGAAAGACAATGAGAAGGGGAGAATGTCTCAGCCCTTCATACACCCCCAATACATGTGAAAAGACTGTTTTGCCCCTCTCCACAAACAACACAAACAACCAGCCAAAATTGGAATTTCGTAACACTGTATACCGGTATGTGCATTGCATACCGGTATACGGGTGCTATTCCGGTATACCCCGGAGGATTCCGCAGAACCCGAGAGCTGGGTTCTCGGTTTCAACCATGGCATTCCGGTATACCCATCATCACATACCGGTACTAATCACTTCAATACCGGTATGGAGGTCCACATACCGGAATCTAGTGCAGACTTCACAAGTTTAGCAGTTTTAACTTTTCGAAGTCCGTTTTCGCGCCTCATTTGCGCCGAAAACACTTCTCACAAGTCCCAAACTTGGCTGAAGCCTCACATATATCCTCTCTTGCTATTTTTCCATCGGAACTCCACAATTTGTAGAAGTTCGGTACGATGCACTGAAATTCAGTGTACTACATTCCCCCCCCTTAAAGATAGTTTCGGCCGCGAAACTGAATCATACCTCAGCTGGACTCAGCGACGAGGTAAGGAAACCGCTCCCTCATTGAGCTTTCCAATTCCCACGTAGCTGAGCGCTCACCGTGATTCGTCAATTGTACTTTTACATAAGGAATTTCACGGTTCCTCAAATTTTTCACCTCGCGATCCATGATACACAAGGAAAATTCCTCATAAGTCATATCCTCATAAAGCTCTATAGGCACATACTCGAGGACGTGTGCCGGATCATACATATACTTGCGGAGCGTCAATACATGGAACACATTGTGTATCCCCGCAAGTTTCAGCGGCAAAGCTAGCCGATATGCCACGGATCCCACACGCTCCAAAACCTCATAAGGTCCAATGTAACGGGGACTCAACTTACCCCGAACACCAAATCGTTTCACCCCTCTCATGGGTGACACTTTCAAGAAGACGCGGTCTCCTACCGCGAATTCCAAATCTCGTCGACGTCGATCCGCATAACTCTTTTGTCTAGATTGCGCCGTCGATAAGCGTTCGCGTGCCAAGCGGACCTTTTCCTCCGCTTCACGCAACTCATCCGGTCCTAAGACCCTTCTCTCGCCGACTTCGCTCCAATGAATAGGAGAGCGGCATTTTCTTCCATACAAGGCTTCAAACGGTGCCATACCGATGCTAGATTGATAGCTATTATTAAAAGCAAATTCAGCCATCGGTAAATGAGTAGGCCATGCACCCTTGAAGTCCAACACGCACGCTCGCAGCATAACCTCCAAAATCTGAATTATCCTTTTCGATTGACCGTCAGTTTGAGGATGAAATGCTGAACTGAAATCGAGCCGTGTACCCAAAGCTTCTTGCAAGCTTTTCCAAAAATGCGATGTGAAACGGGGATTTCGATCTGAGACTATCGAGGTCGGGACCCCGTGCAACCGCATAATCTCGTCTAGGTAGACTTGTGCTAATTTGTCTCCCGACCAAGTGGTGTGGATTGACAAAAAGTGTGCCGACTTTGACAAACGATCCACCACCACCCAAATCGCGTCATGGCCACCTTGCGATCGAGGTAAACCCACAACGAAGTCCATTGCGATATTCTCCCACTTCCAAACTGGAATGGGCAATCCTTGCAATTTTTCCGCCGGAAAGCGACGTTCGGCCTTCACCTGTTGGCAGACTAAGCATTGTGCCACAAAGCGTCCAACATCAAGTTTCATCCCCGGCCACCAATAATGTAATTTAAGATCCTTGTACATTTTGGTGCCGCCCGGGTGAATCGCATAGGGAGAAGTATGAGCTTATTTCAAGATCTCCCCACGAATGTTCTTAACTTTTGGTACGCACAATCGATTTCGGAATCGAATTGCGCACTTCGAGTCTACATGAAAATCACCGGCGCGCCCGCTCTCGATAGCACTCCGCACCTTTTGAAGTTCCGGATCACCGGATTGCTTTTCTTTTATTTGCTCCAACAAAGTTGGCCAAATCTCGAGATTCATAAGTCTAGCGGGGACGCCCGGGGCCACGACTTTCAAGTCAAACCGGCCCATTTCCTTGATTAACGGCATTTGTCCCGTCATCTCAATTGCGAAGTTCTCCACGAATTTTCTACTGAGCGCATCGGCCACCACATTGGCTCTACCGGGGTGGTACAAAATGGTTAAGTCGTAATCCTTTATCAACTCCAACCATCTCCGCTGCCTCAAATTCAACTCCTTTTGAGTGAATAAGTACTTTAAGCTTTTATGATCCGTGTACACCTCACAATGTTCCCCGTACAAGTAGTGCCTCCACAACTTAAGTGCGAAGACCACTACTGCAAGCTCTAGGTCGTGGGTGGGGTAATTCTGCTCATAGCTCTTTAGCTGTCGTGAGGTATATGCTATTACTTGTCCTCTTTGCATAAGCACACACCCAAGACCACGCCGTGATGCATCACTATACACCACAAAGCCCTCCCCCGCAATCGGCAAGGCGAGAACCGGAGCCAAAGTCAACCTTTCCTTTAGCTTCTTAAAGCTTTGGTCGCATTCCTCGCTCCAAACATATTTGGCTCCCTTGCGGGTAAGACGCGTTAGTGGACCGGAGATTTTGAAAATCCCTCCACGAACCGCCGATAGTACCCCGCAAGACCCAAAAAGCTTCGCACTTCCGTGACATTGGTCGGGTGAGGCCAATCCTTGATTGCCTCAACTTTCATAGAGTCCACCGATACTCCTTCCGCGGAGATCACATGACCCAAGAAAGCGACCTCACGAATTCAAAATTCACACTTCTTCATCTTGGCGAACAACTTGTTCTCTCGAAGAACTTGAAGCACAATCCTTAGGTGCTCTTTATGTTTTTTCTTCACTCCGAGAGTAGACAAGAATATCATCTATGAACACAACCACAAATTGATCCAATAGTGGTTTGAACACACGGTTCATTAAATCCATGAACGCCGCCGGGGCATTGGTAAGCCCGAAAGGCATAACCGTGAATTCATAGTGTCCATACCGCGTCCTAAATGCAGTCTTATGCACATCCTCCGGTTTGATCTTCAATTTGTGATAACCGGATTACAAATCTATCTTTGAATACACCCGAGATCCTTGCAACTGATCGAACAAGTCATCAATTCGGGGTAACGGGTACTTATTCTTGACGGTCACTTTGTTCAACTCACGGTAATCCACACATAACCGTAGTGAACCGTTCTTTTTCTGCACAAATAGAACAGGGGCTCCCCAAGGTGACACACTTGGCTTTACGAAATCCTTGTCCATCAAATCTTGCAATTGTGCTTTCAATTCATTCAGTTCCGCGGGTGCCATCCTGTACGGGGCCTTAGAGATCGGCGCCGTACCCGGGAGTAAATCGATCACGAATTCTATTTCCCGGTCCGGTGGCATTCCGGGCAACTCCGTCGGAAATACATCCGGGAACTCTTGGACAATAGGAATGTCCTCGAGCCCCAACACTTCCTTTCGGTCATCCACTACTGTCGCTAAGTAGGCAATGCATCCACTAGCAATAAGCTTCCTTGCTTGCGACGTGGACACCATTGACACAAAGAGCGAACTCTTGCAACCACGGTACACAAACTCTTTGTGCCCGGGTTCTTTAAACCTCACTATCCGGCTCTCACAATCAATAATGGCGTGATACCTCGAGAGCCAATCCATTCCTAGGATCAAATCATACTCGTTCATTCGATTTAACACCAGCAAGTCAGCTGGCATGATCCAGTTTTCAACCCTCACGGGGCAGTCTACACACGCGTGATGTACGTAAAAGGTGTGTTCAGGTACTTGCACAGTTCTTACATGTGTGGCATCTACAATTTCTATTCCATGTGCAATAGCAAATGATCGAGCAATGAATGAATGCGATGCACCAGTATCAAACAAAGCTCTACATCGAATGCCTTTAATTAACACAATACCTGCCACGACATCATCCTGGGCAGAAGGCTCCTCCACCTGTGAGGCGAATACCCGTCCACTGGGCGCTGGCCGCTAGCCCTCCACTGGTCTCGGCGGCTGAGTACGGCCTGCCGACAACGCCGCGGGTGGGATGCCCGCAAGCTGCCTCGATGGTGCAAACGCCGATGCCGACGACGGTGCTCGGCCATCATCCATCGGGCAGTTGTACCGCATGTGACCCGGCTGTCCGCACTTGTAGCACCGGCCCTCACGATAATCACATTGCTGAGGGCCGTGGGGGCCACTACAAATCGGGCACTGGGTTGAGGGTCGGTTCCGCGGGGACCCTTGCGATTGGTTTTGCGACTGCGAGTGCTTCGGGGGTCGCTTTGAGCTAGATTGCCCACCCGAGCCACCCGCCGGTCGCTTCTTTCCCTTTTCTTTTTCTTTTTCCCACGACTCGCGCTCCTCGCGTGCGCATGCATTCCCGTGCTCCACCCAAAGAGCACGGTCCAAGACCTCCGCAAAGGTCTGTAGCTTAAGGGCGTGCACCGCCCGAAAGATCTCCGGTCGAAGTCTGTGCACGAAACAGTCGACCTTGTCCAACTCTCCGCGGACAACATGCGGTACGCAATTAATAATGTACGAGAACTCCCTCTCGTACTCGCGCACGGTGCGGTTCCCTTGCTTCAACTTCCGGAACCTTTCTTGAAGTTTTCTTTTCTCGCTAACGGGAAAGTAGGCGGCGAACACCATACCCCGAAATTCCTCCCATGTCGGTGGCGGAAGGCTAGAGAGTCGATCACGTCGGACTCCCTTCCACCACACCTTCGCCGATCGCTCCAAACAATGAGCGGCGAGGTGCACCTTGTCTCTCTCCAAGATATACAAATCCTCGAAGAGCGTCTCCAACGCGTCGATCCACGTTTCCACGTCCTATGGATCCACGTTCTCCCCGCTAAAGATAGGCGGGTTGAACTTCTTGAACCTCATGAGAGCCGCAAGTGCGCGCTCTCGCTCCGCATCCTCCATCTCGGAGTCGGGCATAGGAGTACCTGACCCACCGGCTACAATCGGTGAGGCCGGTGGCGCCACAGCCGGCGCCGGTGTCACCTCCTCGGCCGGTGCCGAAGCAAAGGCCGGAGGTACTCCCAACCTCTCCTCCCTAATCGCAGCCCCTTGCTGCGCCATCTCGTCCTGGAGCTTTTTAATCTGCTCCTCCTGTCGTTGCATGGCTTCGGCCTGTCGCCGAACCACGCCCATCAACTCGGTCAACTCATTACGAAGACCCGAGTTCTCACCCTCCCCGAGTTGTTCGGGAGCCGCGCTCGCTCTTCCGAGCCCAGCCCTCGTAGGAGGCCGTCCACGTACCATTATCTCCTGAAAACACAACGACTTTGGTCATTTCCTGACCTTCAAAGTCATCCGCAACTGAAAGAAGGGCAAAAGAGCATACCCTCTTGGGTTGAATTGATGAAAATATATAGTACAAGAGATAGGTCTACTATAGTAACATTGCCTACTATAGTAATACTACAACTAGGATTACATACCATATAATCCTACTCTATATATGATAATAATATACAGTATCCTAATATACCATAAGATACTAAATATATCGTAACATATACTAAATATATCGTAACATCCCCCCGCAAGCTAAGCATCCACTGGCCGGATGCGAAGATTGAGCCGCAAAGCCGAAAATCGAGAAGGTGACAAAGGCTTTGTGAAAATATCAGCAAGTTGCTTATCAGAAGAGATGTGAACCAATTCTAAATCACCAGACTGGACTTTTTCGCGCAAGAACTGATGGTCAAGCTCAATGTGCTTCGTTCGAGCATGGAGAACAGGATTGGCCGCAAGATAAGTCGTGCTGAGATTATCACAATAGATGCTGATGGAGCGCCATAAGAACACACCAAGGTCACGAAGTAAACGTCGGATCCATACTGTCTCAGCAAGCGCGTAAGCCACAGCACGATACTCGGCTTCAGAACTGGAACGAGAAATAGTGGGCTGTTTCTTAGCGGACCAGGAGAGAAGATTGGGCCCTAGAAATATACAATATCCTGAAGTAGAGCGACGGGTATCGGGACAACCAGCCCAATCAGCATCTGCGAATGCCACGAGAGAAGGATTGATACAGCGGGAGATAGGAATGCCATAAGACAGCGTCCCGCGAATATAACGCAGAATGCGCTTGACCGCTTGCATGTGGGGTTCACGAGGTGCATGTAAATACTGGGCAACAGAGTTGACGGCATACGAGATATCTGGTCTTGTGAAGGTGAGATACTGGAGAGCACCAACGATCTGACGATAAATGTAGGGATCCTCAAGAAGGCGCCCCTCATGAGAAGAGAGACGAGAAGTCGGAGAGAGAGGACTAGAGACGGGCTTACTATCAAGAAAGCCATGGCGCTGAAGTAGTTGATGCGCATATTTCTGCTGAGTCAAATGAAGACCAGAAGACGAACGATTAACCTCAATGCCCAAGAAATAATGTAGCGGCCCGAGATCTTTCATAGCAAATTCTCGTTGTAAGGTGACAATAAGAGCCTCTAAAAGAGAGGAGGAGCTTCCGGTGACAATAATATCATCAACATATAATAGAAGAACAAGAGTGCCAGAAGAGGAATGACAAACAAACATCGAGGGATCAGCAGTACTGCCAACAAAACCAAGTTCAAAAAGAAAAGAAGTAAACCGCTGAAACCAAGCCCGAGGTGCCTGTTTGAGACCATAGATCGCTTTTCGGAGACGGCAAACGTGATGAGGAAGAGAAGGATGCACAAAACCAGGCGGTTGCTTCATATAAACTTCTTCAGAGAGAGTACCATGAAGAAAGGCGTTCTTTACATCAAGTTGTCGAAGAGACCACCCAGAGGAGAAAGCCACTGAAATAACAGTTCGAATAGTGGTCGACTTGACAACCGGAGAAAAGGTCTCATCAAAATCAATACCTTGTTGTTGTTTGTAACCCTGAGCCACAAGCCGAGCCTTGAGACGCTCAAGGGAACCATCCGCCTTCTGCTTCACTTTATATACCCACTTGCAGCCAATAAGATTAACAGAAGAGGGAGGAGGAACAAGATCCCAAGTAGCATTGGTCAGTAATGCATCAAATTCTTCAGCCATGGCAGCACGCCAACCTGCATCCTGAGAAGCTTCATGAAAAGAGGTAGGCTCAGCAGGAAGAATAGAACGTGCAGAAGCGAGGAAGGAGGAAGACGCAGCGGAACCCTTAGCCATGGATCGAGTGAGCATAGAGTGTGTTCTGGCAGGCAACGGAGGCTCAGAAGGAGAATGAGAAGGAGGGGAGACTGCAGCAGGCGGAGGGGAAGGTGGATGATCAGAGGTGGAAGGTGCCAGATCAATAGGTGAAGGTGAAGCAGCAGCAGGCCGGCTGGTGTGTCGTCTGGTATAGACCCGGAGTTCAGTTTGGCCAGCAGGAGCGGCAGCATTCTCATTACTAACCTGTGGGGCATCATGATTCACAGTGGAAGGAAAAACTGATAATTGCTCAGACGGTGAAACAAGCGTATGTGAACCAACGTCAGTAGAGGGGCGTGTGAAGGAGAGGCCAGAGATTGCATCAATAGTGGATGGACTCTCACCCAGTAGGGGAGGATTAGAAAGAAAATTTTGAAACATTTGAAAGTTTGAAATAGAAGAGGAAGGAGAAGAAGAGAATTTAGAAAGACAAGAGTAAGGAAAAACATGTTCAACAAAAGTAACATGGCGAGAAATAAAAATTTTACCAGTGCTTGGATAAAGACAGCGAAAACCTTTATGTTTGTCAGAAAGTCCCAAAAAGACACACAAGGAAGAGAACGGGGAGAGAGCTTGTGAGCTGCAATGTCCTGAATATCGGGATAACACAAACATCCAAAAACTCTAACAAGTTGCAAGTCAGGGGAAACACAACCATGCAGAATTTCATATGGCGATTGTCCTTTCAAAACAGTAAGAGAAGGAATTCGATTCACAAGAAAGACGGCAGTTTGAATGGCCTCAGCCCAGAATCGAGGAGGTAAGCAAGCTTGAAACAGCAGGCTCCTAACAATGTTAGATAAATGCCTATGCTTCCTCTCAGCAAGGCCATTTTGTTGAGGCGTATAAGGACAAGAGAATCTATGAATAATTCCATTTTGTGAACAAAGAGTAGAAAATTTGTCATTTACAAATTCAGTACCATTGTCAGATTGAAAAATTTTGATTGAACTATGAAATATGTTTTCAACCATTGTCTTAAACTCGAAAAATTTGTCAAAAACTTCATGTTTAAATTTTAAAAGGTAAAGCCAAGAAAATCGAGAGTAATCATCAATAAAAATAACATAATATTTGTAGCCAGAAACAGAGGGAACAGGTGATTGCCAAACATCAGAATGAACAATATGAAAAGGAAAAAAGCAGATTGAGATTCTGAATCATGAAACGAGAGTTTAACATGTTTTCCCATATTACAAGCATTGCAAACAGATAATTTCAAAGCAGAATCAGAAACAATTTTATTGTTTTTAATAAATGTAGAAAGAACAGGAAAACTTGGATGACCTAACCGTCTATGCCATATATCTCCGCTAAACCTAGATGCAACTAGAGCTAGCGGTTTCTTAGTTCCTACACTTGCAACTTTAGAGGAAAGTGGATAGAGTGATGTTCCCGAACTAGGGCATCGAAGAAGCTCCGCCCTGGTTTCCTTGTCCTTCACAGAAAAACCAGAAGAGTCAAATTCAAAAAGAGAATTATTATCATGACAGAACTGACGCACTGAAAGTAAATTTCTCTTAATAGAAGGAACAACAAGGACGTTTTAAGAGCAAAAGAGTTAGAGGACGTATTTAAATGAGTTTCACCTGTCTGAGTAATATCAAGTAAATTTCCATTACCAACAAGAATTTTTTCGTGCCCACTATAAGGTTTAGAAGAGGAGAGAATACCAGAATGTGCGGTCATATGATTAGATGCTCCGGTGTCTGGATACCATACTTCCTCACCGGGTTCATGAAGGTTCATAGCAGCAAAAGTTTGAGGAACATCATCTGTAATAAAGGAATGATTGAAGCGTTGTCTGCACTGGAGGGCAGAATGATTGAACTTGCCACAGATCTGACATTGTGTGCCAGACTTTGGAATGTAAGGTTGTTGAGGATTATTAGGTTGAGGGTGTGAGTAGGTTCCAGGAGATCCACGACCAGAGTTGTGTCTACCATGCTGTCCTCGGCCTCCACGATATCTACCTCCACGGCCTCCACGATTACCGCGTCCACGATTGGCATAAAGAGCTTCACCGTCAATAGTGGGAATAGCAGAGGATGTCATCACACTAGTACGACGTTGGACTTCCGTTTCTTCTTGCATCAAGAGTGGACGAAGCTGTTCAAAAGTGGGCTTATTTCTGTGTGTGTTTAGAGCACTAACAAAACCGCGATAGTCTTCTGGTAGCCCTAGAAGAACAGTCATGACCAAATTATGGTCTGACTCGGTTTCACCAATCGCCTGAAGAGCATCACCAATCGACTTGACCTTTTGCATGTAATCACACATGCTCATTGAGCCTTTCTTGATGCTCCGCAATTCAGACTTTAGAGAAAAAGCCGTGGAAGCAGTCTTATCAAGAAAATATGCCTCAATGATTCTCCAAGCATCATATGCAGTTTTAGGTGAGCTAGAAATGACCATTCGTAATATGCTAAGGGATAAAGTGGCATTAATCCATGAAAGTATAGTGGTGTCTTCCCTTTTCCAACTTAAATATTCGGAATTTATAACCACCTTCTTATCAGCAGTATCGATAGCCTGAGAAGGCACAACACCAGTTCCGTCCACATGTGATGTAACACCAAAACTTTCTAGAACATTAAGAAAGACTTGCTTCCACACAAGATATGTGGAATCAGTGAGTTCTAGTGGTATGAGAGTTTTGATGTTAACAACTGACAAATTTGAGGTAGAAGAAGACATATTTGCTACCAAAAGAGAAGGATCCACCACTAGATATGAAAGAAAGATAAATCGGAATGTAGCGGATGAGAAAAAGGAAGAACCTGGTTTCTACCAAACTAGTTGTACCCAGCGCACAAGAGAGGAACCACTTAGCACCAAATAAGAACGGCCGCACCAGGGAAAGGACCGAGCGACACGAGCAACCAGCGAGCGGTACGAGGATAGTCCGAGCGGCACCCGAAGAGCAAAGAGGAATCACAAAGAGGCTGAAATTACTGTAGCACCGACTGTAGCACGCGTACTGTAGCGCGCGTACTGTAGCAGTACTGTAGCGCGCGACTGTAGCAGTACTGTAGCGCGATTACTGTAGTAATACTGTAGCGCAGATACTGTAGCAGTACTGTAGCGGAGAGATAGAAGTCCAATGATAAGAGGAGATAGAACACCAAAAGGAAAAGAACACCTATGGAAGAAGGTGAGACTTGTTGTGGATGATAGCTGTGGATCAATATCCCTAAATTAGGGTTCCCGCTCTGATACCATGAAAGAAGGGCAAAAGAGCATACCCTCTTGGGTTGAATTGATGAAAATATATAGTACAAGAGATAGGTCTACTATAGTAACATTGCCTACTATAGTAATACTACAACTAGGATTACATACCATATAATCCTACTCTATATATGATAATAATATACAGTATCCTAATATACCATAAGATACTAAATATATCGTAACATATACTAAATATATCGTAACAGCAACACTATATTTCACGAAAATAAACGTGAACCCAATCTAGGCGAAAGTCACACAATGGTCCTTATTCCCCTCACTTGGTTTCATGTTGTCGGCCGCCAACACGAACACTCTTGGTGAAGAATAAGACACACCTCAAATCTACCTCTATTTCCAACTAGAGGCATAAGGACATAACCCAATCTCTTATCTTTCGCCACAATCAAAGATCTCGTCACTCACGAGCCTACACTCCTAGGGTCTTTTCCATCCTAGGGTTTTCTTAGGTCCACCTAGACCGTTTCTATTCTCTGATACCACCTCAGTCTGTCACGCCCCGCCGGGCCTTTAACACCAACTAGGTGGAAAGGATAACCGCACGGGCACATGCCCCAGACCCGCCGAACGGATAGAGCCTCTTTTACCCGCCCAAGGCATCACAACACAAGCTTATCCACGAGGTTCCAACTAGGAACGGAGTACAAGAGTTGCACAAGGAAAGCATCAACATAAAGAAGTTCTACTTCTATTACATCACATTGCACATTTATACATGCCCAATTTTTTTCTTTTTTTTCTTTTCATTCCATACACCATGTTCCAAAACTATGGAATACATAAGTTTCATACATGTAAGGGCCGCTACCAAGACTAGGGGTACAACTCTATGTATCACCAAAATGGAAGGGCCGCTATCTAGAGAGCCAAATCCTTGCCTCGCTCCGCCGCCTCACTCGCGGAAGGACCTGGAAAACGTGGGGTGAGAACTATAAACAAAGTTCCCAGTGGGTAAGGCCACCCAAGAGAGAAGCTCGACCCACCAGGTCCAAAGAAACATCATATGGATAAGTTAGATCACAAATAACTATGCAACACTTATTTACATGCTTGTAAATAAACATAAAGGATGCAACCAAATGAAATGTAAATTGTCATTCTCTCCTAGGTTCATCCTATATTTCACATTGACTAAGTTCAATTACTTGTCATTTACTTATGGTTTCGGAATCGCCGTCTTACCATAAGGGTTCCAACATTCAAGGAGTGAACTCGTCACCTCCTAGTTCGAGTAGCGAACTCGTCGCATACTCGGGATAGCAAAATCGTCGCATACCCCATCTCAACACCGCCATCATATGGCATGGGTAGCGAACTCGTCGCATACCCGGGATAGCAACCTCGTCGCACATCCCATCTCGACACCGCCAACTCATGGCGTGGTAGCGAAATCGTCGCATACCCGGGATAGCAAAATCGTCGCACATCCCGTGTCAACACCGCCAACTCATGGCATGGTAGCGAAATCGTCGCCTATCCGGGATAGCAAAATCGTCGCACATCCCGTTTCAACACCGCCAACTCGTTGCATGGTAGCGAAATCTTCGCCTACCCGGGATAGCAAAATCGTCGCACATCCCGTTGTTCACATTTTTCACTTGCCAACCTAAGTCTCATGACCTTAGGTTCAAGTCACTAAGTCTCACCTATGTTCAATAACACTAGGTTTACTTTCTCATTCTCAAACTAGGTTCAATGACACTAGGTTTCATTCTCACTTGTTCCAACCTATGTTCAATAACACTAGGTTCAATCATACATGCAACCATGCAACAAGTATAGATAATTGAATTATACTTGAATTCTATATCATGCAATAGGAGCTCATTGCTCTACCTATCATGATTTTATCTTTGCCAACATTCAAGTTCTAGGGTTCACAACACATACCATTTTATTTTTAAATAGATATTTACCCTAGACATGGAAGTGACCTAATCACTTCGGTAAACACAAACCCACCTCAAGAGCTTCCAAATTCTTGTATTCCTCAAGCTCCTAAGTGTCCAAGCCTTGAGTTCTTGCTTCAACCCAAGCTTCTACAAGAAACGGTTCGTTACTCGTTACGAACCCATAATTCAACTCAATACTTGAAATCAAGTGTTCTAACATGATTTTCTATGCCTCAATTCAATTTCCAAAGGTCCAAATATTTTTAGAACCTCCCATGGCAAAAACCCTCATTTAACCTAGGTTTTACATGCATGCATGTAGAACCACAAAATTTCTTGGCCAATCTCTACATTTTGTGTTTTAGATTGCCTAGGGTTCCCAAAAACCTCTTAATAAAGGATTAAATCCAAGGTTTGAACCCAAAACGTGAGGAACTATCCTTAATCACGAGTTCCCCAAGTTTCTTCTTGCACCAAGAAACTTTTTTTCTCCTTTGGAAGCCTTTTCCAAGATCAATCCACCATTTTCTCCAAGTTTTGGAGAGATCTCTAGAGAGAGAAAGTGAAGGAAATGGAGAGGAGAAGTAGAGAGGAAGACAATGAGAAAGGGAGAAGGTCTCAGCCCTTCATACACCCCCAATATATGTGAAAAGACTGTTTTGCCCCTCTCCACAAACAACACAAACAACCAGCCAAAACTGGAATATCGTAACACTGTATACCGGTATGTGCATTGCATACCGGTATACGGGTGCTATTCCGGTATACCCCGGAGGATTCCGCAGAACCCGAGAGCTGGGTTCTCGGTTTCAAGCATGGCATTCCGGTATACCCATCATCACATACCGGTACTAATCACATCATAGAAGTTCGGTACGATGCACTGAAATTCAGTGTACTACACCCGCCTCCTCCCCTCTACACCTCTCCCTCCTACCAAAAGATAATTTCACCCTTCCCAAAAGGTAATTTCATCCCTTCACGAGGTAAGATCCTCATTGGGATTTCATTGTTTCCCAATGCAGGAAAAGATCTTAAAGGATCTCATCCTTTCCCAATGCAAGACCAAGATTTCGTCAACACTTCCCAAAAGGCAATTTCATCTCTTCACGACGTAAGATCCTCATTGGGATTTCATCGTTTTCCAATGCAGGTCAAGATCTTAAAATATCTCATCCATTCCCAATGCATGACCAAGATTTGATCAAATAAATAAAAAAGAAAAGTTTAAATCACTTTTAAAAGAATATAAATAAGAATATTTTATACCCTCTCATAGGCAATAATACCAAACTATCCAAAATATCACCCAACAAGATCACGAATAAAAAAAAAAGAAAAATGGGAGAAGTAGCTTTTCTTTTTTTCCTTTTTTTTATTTTTTTTAAGTACACTAATTTGTACCCTCTAATTAGCCTTCCAATGAATTGAATTTTCTCATTTTCTTTCAAATAATTTTGTTTGAAACATAAACTCTTAATATTGAGTTGGCAATTGTTTTGATGTTGAGAGGAACAATGTTAACAATTTTTCCCGAATAGAACATGTATTATATCAAATAGATTAATTGACAGTTTCTAAAGGTATATGTGGCAGAATTTCCTGCTTTCACACCCCCTCCTCCCCTCTACACCTCTCTCTCTCCTACCAAAAGATAATTTTACCCTTCCCAAAAGGCAATTTCATCCTTTCACGAGGTAAGATCCTCATTGGGATTTTATCGTTTTCCAATACAGGTCAAGATCTTAAAGGATCTCATCCCTTCCCAATGCAAGACCAAGATTTGGTCAACCCTTTTTAAAAGGCAATTTCATCCCATTACGAGGTAAGATCCTCATTGGAATTTTATCGTTTCCCAATGCAGGTCAAGATTTTAAAAGATCTCATCCCTTCCCAATGCAAGACCAAGATTTGGTTAAATAAACAAAAAAAAAAGTTTAAATCTAAAGGTATACGTGGCAGGATTTTTTGCTTCCACACCCGCCTCCTCCCCTCTACACCTCTCTCTCTTTCCAAAAGATAATTTCACTTCACAAGGTAAGATCCTCATTGGAATTTCATCGTTTTCCAATGCAGGTCAAGATCTTAAAGGATCTCATCCCTTCCCAAAGCAAGACCAAGATTTGGTCAACCCTTCCCAAAAGACAATTTCATCCCATTACGAGGTAAGATCCTCATTGGGATTTCATCGTTTCCTAATGCAGGTCAAGATCTTAAAGTATCTCATCCCTTCCCAATGCACGACTAAGATTTGGTCAAATAAATAAAAAAGAAAAGTTTAAATCACTTTTAAAAAAATATATTTAAGAATATTTTATACCCTCTCATAGGCAATAATACCAAACTATCCAAAATATCACCCAACAAAATTCCGAATAAAAAAGAAAAGAAAAATGGGAGATGTAGCTTTTCTTTTTTTCTTTTTTTTTTAAGTACACTAATTTGTAACCTCTAATTAGCCTTCCAATAAATTGAATTTTCTCATTTTCTTTCAAATTATTTTGTTTGGAACATAAACTCTTAATATTGAGTTGGCAAATATTTTGATGTTGAGAAGAACAATGTTAACGATTTTTTCCGAATAGAACATGTATTATATCAAATAGATTAATTGACAGTTTCTAAAGGTATACGTGGCAGAATTTCCTGCTTCCACACCCCCCTTCTCCCCTCTACACTTCTCTCTCTCCTACCAAAAGATAATTTTACCCTTCCCAAAATGCAATTTCATTCCTTCACGAGGTAAGATCCTCATTGGGATTTCATCGTTTTCCAATGCAGGACAATATCTTAAAGTATCTCATCCCTTCCCAATGCAAGACCAAGATTTGGTCAAATAAAAAAATAGAAAAGTTTAAATCACTTTTAAAATAATATAATTAAGAATATTTTATACCCTCTCATAGGCAATAATATCAAACTATCCAAAATATCACCCAATAAGATCCCGAATAAAAAAAAAAGAAAAAGGAGAGATGTAGTTTTTCTTTTTTTATTTTTTTTTAAAGTACACTAATTTGTAACCTCTAATTAGCCTTCCAATGAATTGAATTTTCTCATTTTCTTTCAAATTATTTTGTTTGGAACATAAAACTCTTGATATTGAGTTGGCAAATGTTTTGATGTTGAGAAGAACAATGTTAACAATTTTTTCCGAATAGAACATGTATTATATCAAATAGATTAATTAACAGTTTCTAAAAGTATACGTGGCAGAATTTCCTGCTTCCACACCCCCCTCCTCCCCTCTACACCTCTCTCTCTCCTACCAAAAGATAATTTTACCCTTCCTAAAAGGCAATTTCATCCCTTCACGAGGTAAGATTCTCATTGGAATTTCATCGTTTCCCAATGCAGGAAAAGATCTTAAAGGATCTCATCCCTTCCCAATGCAAGACCAATATTTGGTCAACCCTTCCCAAAAGGCAATTTCATCCCTTCACGACGTAAGATCCTCATTGGAATTTCATCGTTTCCCAATGCAGGTCAAGATCTTAAAGGATCTCATCCCTTCCCAATGCAAGACCAAGATTTGGTTAAATAAACAAAAAGAAAAGTTTAAATCTAAAGGTATGCGTGGCAAGATTTCCTGCTTCCACACCCGCCTCCTCCCCTCTACACCTTTCTCTCCTACCAAAAGACAATTTCACCCTTTCCAAAATGCAATTTCATCCCTTCACGATGTAAGATCTTCATTGGAATTTTATCGTTTTTCAATGCAGGTTAAGATCTTAAAGGATCTCATCCCTTCCCAATGCAAGATCAAAATTTGGTCAACCCTTCCCAAAAGATAATTTCATCCCTTCACAAGATAAGATCCTCATTGGGATTTCATCGTTTCCCAATGCAGGTCAAGATCTTAAAGGATCTCATTCCTTCACAATGCAAGACCAAGATTTGGTCAAATAAACAAAAAGAAAAGTTTAAATCACTTTTAAAAGAATATAATTAAGAATATTTTATACCCTCTCATAGACAATAATACCAAACTATCCAAAATATCACCCAACAAGATCCGTATAAAAAAAAAGGAAAAGGGGAGAAGCAGCTTTTTTTTTATTTTTAAGTACACTAATTTGTACCCACTAATTAGCCTTCCAATGAATTGAATTGTCAAGCCCCGGGCTAGTTCTAGATGTGGAAAAACGTGCCAATTTTTTTTTTTGAAAGCCTAGCCCGCGCCACGTATAGACCCGCCACAAATACAGGGTCCACTGTACACACGGACAGAGCCTCCCCTGTATTTGCACGGCGTCCACAACATACAACAGGATCACAACCACCATTCATTCATCACAACAACACAACAACACAAGAGATTCATACAGCTAACAGTCCTTAAACCTGTATGAATCTAAGCAAGTCCTTAGGCGAAGGATGATGCAATGCACATACAACAGATCATTCTAGAAAACTGCTCCTTACACAGAAGCTTTATTTTGAAACCCTAATCTCAAACATTGAAGAATCATTTGAAAACTGTTCTCCACACGAGAACTCTCTTTTGAAATCTCAAAAGTCGATCGATCGGAAATTCATTTGAAAACTGTTTCCCACACGAAAATCTTTATTTGAAAACGCTACCACGAGGGGTAGAAAGCCAAGATGCGCGATATAAAGCCATAATGATAGATCTGAAAACATCTACATCCAAAAGTCTAAGCATGCAATCCTCACATGGATACTAAATCCAAAACCACGAGATCTAAGCATGCAATACAATCATCCAACATGTAACTGTACCAAAGCATATCATGCTAGATAAAACAACCACAGTGTAACTGAACCATATCCATAACTAACTGGTAGATGATAGGGGTAATAACCAAATCTGGGGAAGTAGCCTCACAAGTCGGAACCTCTAGAGCTACTATCTAGGCGTGCCTCGCTGCGTCCCGACTCTCACCACCCTGCTCACCTGAAAACAACAACGAGGGCGGGGGGTGAGAACATGTAAACATGTCTCCCCTCCCAGTGGGTACCGCAAACCGGCGAAGGCGAGGTGTACACACCGGCACGAGGGTCAACAAAAGATAGATATGGTATACAGTAGCACGAGTAAGTATGAGGCTGACATACAAATGAACAACTATGCTACTGTAAGCAACTAGTATATGCATCAATAGAGATAACCACAAAGTATACCCAATCCAAAGCCACCGGGACGGATCCCTGGCACTGTCACACTGCTCATCTCTCGGCACATAAACCTTCTGGACGCACTGCATCAAGGCTCACGGAGTCGGTCAAAATCCACGACCCTTTTCCGGAAAAGAACACCCCCAAACGGTGGATCAGACCGCGGTGTACGTGAAGTGCTAGAAGAGCATTGACGATCGATGCGAATGCTCAATCCACAGAATGGCAACGAGCCGTGAAGCAACTGATAAACCACGACGAGGATCGCACGGAACAACAGGCGATCACTACCGACCAACTGGGTCGTCTCAATAATCATGCAAACTACAAACTACTCTACTATCCAAGCACGCATAAGTAGAGTCAAAGGGAGTCAAGTGAACTAATAACTGTAATGCAAGAGAAATGATAAAAAGCTATCACCGTAGTCCACTGAACCGACTCCGGATCGAAGTACTCACCTGTAGGTAAGATCAAGCCTAACACCAACGGCTCTCGGGAAACACGACAGGACCTACGAAAGACTCACAGGGTCAAGGTCCACCAAGTCGACGCTAAACACAGAGCTCACACATCCCGAACCGACGGATCGCCCGGAAAAACCCACCGGGACGATCCCGAAACCACACAAAGCCCCAGAGGGGGTACCTAAAGCCAACCAAGTCCCTCGCTGTCCCCGAACACACAAAACCAAGTGACGGGACAGCGAGCACAAGCTCGGGGTGCCACGACCACAAACGCACCCGAAAAAGGCTTCCCGGGTTCCCAAAAATGCCGAATTGGCACCGGAACCCCCCGTCACTCATCCGCTGTCCTCGGAACTTTAGGACAGCGATGAGGAACAGCCAACGAGGCTAAACGGCGAAGCCAAGTCACTTGCGAAAACAGCGAGTGAGTCGCACAACTAAAAACACGCGTTTCGCCGATTAATTCATCGAAAAACGCATCGGAAATGAATCTGAAACTCCGCGAAGGGCGAAGGGGTTGGACAACCAGTCCACAGGGTCTCAAGGGTCATGCCCTTGCTGCCCGCAGCGTCGCAACGCTGTCACAATCACCAAAATCCCAAAACAAGCCACAAATACATACATACAAGCGATAAACAAGGCCATTCGAGCAATCCGTACATCCGCACGACCTTCCGCAAGCACCAGCGGATAGGTAACGATGTCACAGAGACCATGCTCACAGCCCCACTGCGACAGGACTAGTCGCAAGCCCAGAAATTGCATAAAAATAGCATGCACATGCGATGACATAGCTCGACATCGGTCGAACAGCGAAACGGCTCAACCAAAACCAATTCTAAGGTGAGCATGATGATTAGCGCGTCGCTGCGATCATCGTGCTCACCTTCCCGAACTTTGGGAGGCATCGGGAAGCTCAAACACCCAAGCGCGGCCAAAACAAAGCAAAAAGGGACCCCGGCCGGAGCAACCAGCTCCGGCCGGCTGCCGGCCGGCATGCACGGCCAGCGGCGGCCAGGAAAGGATGCGGGGGACCCAAGGAGGACAGCGCTCACCTCAGACGGTGACGGGGTGCGGCGGCGGCGGCGCGGGGAAGAGCCCTAGCTCCGGGAAGGCTCGGCCACACCTACTCCGGCAAGGAACGGCGGCGGCGGCCGGCGGCCGGCGGCGACACGGGGGCGGCCGGGGAAGGAGGCGACGGCTGCGGCGGTCCTCTTGATGTCGGCGGGAGGTCGCTGCGGCGGCGGGAGGTCGCTGCGGCGGCGGGAGGCGGCGGCGGCGGCTCAGATCTCGAGCCCACTGCCCGCACTCCCAGTAGCAGCCAGCTGCGGCGGCGGCGGCGGCGGCGCTCCGACGGCACGGCGACGGCCGGGGAAGCAGGGGGCGGTGCCGGAGGACCTGAGGGTGACAGTGCTCACCCTCCCAGGCGTCGGGAGGCGGCGGCGGCTCGGGCCCACCAGCCTCGGCCCGCAGCTGCCCTAGCAGCAGCTGCAGCAGCTCGGCGGCCCACGGCGGCGGCTCCCGGCGGCGGGGCAGGTCACCGGCGGTCGTGCCACCTCAGGGGAAGCCCATGCATGGGTTCCCCTTGGGTGCACACCGCAGGGAAGGAGAAGAGGAAGAAGAAAAGGAGATGGCCGGGGGGGCAGCGCCGGCCAGGGGTGGTCGGCGGCGGCCGGAGGAGCTCGGGGAGGATGCTAAGGGGCAGGGGGAGAGGTGGCTCGCAGCTGGGGTGGCTGAGGAAGAAAGAGAGAGAGAGAGAGAGAGAGAGAGAGAGAGAGAGAGAGAGAGAGAGAGTGGTTCAACCACTACCACAACCACTACTCACACACACACACCAACATAAACACTTAGCACAATTGCACAAAAGCCCCTCAAACCCCACAAATCACCCCTGGGTCCCCCACAGCAGGTACAAAAGCCAAAACACCCCTCCACATTCGAACTCACGCGAAACGGTGCGAAAAACGGGGTCCAGATCGCGAAACAATAAATGTACAATTCTACCCCTCAGTGAAGAACATGCGATAACTTTCAATCCGTCTGTCGCATGTCGACACGAATCGCACCATTGCGCTCAGCACTGCCGAGACATTGAATCTACCATTTTGGATCGTCAGGATCGGACTCCGGATTGCGCTGTTAAGCCGTACACTCTCCACAACCAAAAATCCAAAAATCATAAATACATATAATACACTATATATACTATATATATGCACCTATACACACTAATATAAGTATACATATACTCATACAGCTCAGATGCACAGTAACAGGGGTGAGAGACACAGAATTCAAATTCGCAGATCAAAGGAAACAATATATAAATCAGAATTCTCACATGAATTTTCTCAATTTTCTTTCAAATTATTTTGTTTGGAACATAAACTCTTAATATTGAGTTGGCAAATATTTTGATGTTGAGAAGAACAATGTTAACGATTTTTTTCGAATAGAACATGTATTATATCAAATAGATTAATTGACAGTTTCTAAAGGTATACGTGGCAGGATTTTCTGCTTCCACACCCCCCTCCTCCCCTCTACACAGAGTCCTACCAAAATATAATTTCACCCTTCCTAAAAGGTAATTTCATCCCTTCACGAGGTAAGATCCTCATTGAAATTTCATCGTTTTCCAATGCAGGTCAAGATCTTAAAGGATCTCATCCCTTCCCAATGCAAGACCAAGATTTGGTCAACCCTTCCCAAAAGGTAATTTCATCCCTTCACGAGGTAAGATCCTCATTGGGATTTCATCGTTTCCCAATGCAGGTCAAGATCTTAAAGGATCTCATCCCTTCCCAATGCAAGACCAAGATTTGGTCAAATAAACAAAAATAAAAGTTTAAATCACTTTTAAAAAAATATAATTAAAAATATTTTATACCCTCTCATAGGCAATAATACCAAACTACCCAAAATATCACTCAACAAGATCCCGAATAAAAAAAAAAAGGAAAAGGGGAGAACGAGCTTTTCTTTTCTTTTCTTTTTTTTTTAAGTACACTAATTTGTACTCTCTAATTAGCCTTCCAATGAATTGAATTTTCTCAATTTTCATTCAAATTATTTTGTTTGGAACATAAACTCTTAATATTGAGTTGGCAAATATTTTGATGTTGAGAAAAATAATGTTAACAATTTTTTCTGAATAGAACATGTATTATATTTTTAGTTTTTTTAATTAAATTTTAAATTTTAAATAATTATATATTAATTAATTAAAATTTTATTTATCCGCAGCGAAGCGCGGGTTCTATACTAGTTGGATATGAAAAGATACAACCTTATAGTGTGTTCCTTCGTGCATATATCTATTGAAATTAATTTTTACATATATTGAATTTGACTCATATGCATTGGTAAAACAGTCAAAAAGGTATTAGTAACTAATTGGTAGTTATTATCAAATAAAAAGTCATAAATTGAAAAGTCACTTTATGAAACACCTGTTTATAAATTGTCACTTCGCACCATTCGTGGTCTTTAATTATAAGTCCATAATGTTGACTGTTGAAATATAAATGAAAAGTTCAACTTTTCATTCATAATATTTTCTTTTTGTTACTTGTTTTGTTTCTTTCTAACAACTTAATCGAGTAAGTGCTCAAAGGCCCAATTTTGTGTGTGCAAACGCAATTGGGATTAGTGCTTTATTGTTTCTGCGGATGCTATTTGTTGACCTAGTGCACACTAATTTCCTCGAACAGTGGTGACGGATTAAGCCTTAAGAAGAATGGCTTTGCTACACACCTGAAGCTAGGGGTGTCAACGAGCCGAACACGAGCGAGCTGGGGTCGGCTCGTGTTCGGCTCGTTTCATTAATGAGAACACGAGCTGGCTCGTTTAAATGTCGAGCCAAAAAAATCGGCTCGTGTTCGGCTCGTTTATTAACGAGCCGAACACGAGCTGGCTCAGAAACAATAAGTTAAAATGATTAAAATGGATATATATATATATATAGAAAATAAATTTATGAGATCTTATCCATTAGACTTTGATCTAATGGTTGAAACTTTACGTATAAATTGGCTTTTTATAATTGAGTTGGGCTTTAATTTAGGTTGGGCTAAAAATCAAATAATAAAAAATTATATTTATATATAATTATTTATTTATATATATATATATATAAATTATATAAATAATATAAATATTAAATATATATATTCGAGCTGTTATCGAGCCGAACACGAGCGAGCTGACCCCAGCTCGTGTTCGGCTCGTTTATTAAACGAGCTGAAAAATTCAGCTCGTGTTCGGCTCGTTTACTAAACGAGCGAGTCGATCTCGAGTTCATTTCGAGCCGAACACGAGCTGGCTCGCGAACAGCGAGTTGGATTGCCATCCCTACCTGAAGCCTTTTCCATCTTTTTATCTCATATACTTTTTACTTTTTTATACAACAATCTTCTGACTTAAATCCGAAGATGTTGACTTCTACCCTATGAGAGATGGCGATATACTTTGTGAGACTAGAACGATTCGACAACATGGACTTCAGGAGATGGCAGAAGAAATTATTTTTTCTTCTGTCGACTTTCAAAGTTGCTTGCGTCCTCACTACTCCATGATCGGAAGAAAATGATGATAAGCCTATTGCACAAACTCGTGCGAGACAAAAATAAGATGAAGATGACAATATATGCCAAGGCAACATTCAAAACGCTACGTCAGATGCGCTTTCCAACGTCTACTAAAATATGAAAACAGATAAAAAAACTATGGAAATGTCTTGAAAAAAAATACAAATCCGAGAATGCCACAAGTAAGAAGTTTCTTGTTAGCAAATTTAATAACTATAAAATAGATGATAGTAGATCTGTTCTTGATCAGTTGCTTGAAGTTCAACATATTCTTAATCAATTTACTCAACATAATATGAATATGGATGAATGTATAATTGTGGCTTTAATTATTGATAAACTTTTTCCCATCATTGTCACGCCCCGGGGGTCCATTTAGAGTTTATAAAAGATCAGCGAAAAAATACAGGATAATTTTTTTCTTTTTATTAATACATTGACAATCTTGACCCCAGAGACGACAGACCCGCCACAAACACAGGGAGTCCACTGTTCACTCGGACAGAACCTCCCCTGTATCTGCACGGCGTCGCACAAGTACATATACAACACATTCATTTCATTCACATCAATAATTCAAACGTATCACCAACAAAAAGATCCTTTCAGTTTAGAGAAAAGCTACCACGAAGGGTAGGAGACGGGTTTTGCAAATCTTATCACAAGTATTTTATTAAACATTAATAAACTACATGTCCAAAGAGTAAATAAAACTGAACCATAATTCTAAAGTTCTTTATTCCTAATGCAAGTAAGGAAAACTAAACCAATGACCGGGTCGGGAGTTCTAATGACCGCAAATGACGTGCCTCACGTCTCGCCCCGACTCGAACCAGCTGGATCACCTGAAAACAACAAGGTGGGGGGAGTGAGAACATGTAAACATGTCTCCTCCTCCCAGTGGGTACCGCAAGCCGACGAAGGCAAGCGTACACACCGATAACCAAGAGATAGATAGGTATAACAATACAGTAGCTATGAAAAAGGGAAAGAAGGTACAACAACACTAGTGCTACTGTAAATGACATGCATCAACAAATGAATATAGCAAATATACCCAATCTAAACATGCCACGACGGTCCGCAGACCTCAGGCTCATGCCACTCCTACTCTGCCAGCATATAAGTGCCCAACTGAGCTCACGGGTCGGACGTACGACCACTTTTCCGAAAAAAGAACACCCTCTTGCGGGGATCAACCGCTGGTGTTCGCGAAATGCGCAAGAGTAATGGCGATCAATGCAAGTATGACCAATAAATGTTGGCAAACAGCCAATAATCCACCCCTCCGGGTATACCGACCGTATAGGTCATCAGACAACCGTGTCAAGAAACCGACCAAGAAGGTCACGAGAACATCATCTCAGATACGGATATAATCATATCTACTCTACTGCTAGAACAAGTAAGGAATGCAAGTAGAGATCACAAGGTGCCGGCTCAATTCATCACATATACTCATATAAGGAAACGAAAAGGAAAGGGTAGAAGGAACGTCACCGAGCATGCACCACTAGACCAACTTCGGATCGAAGTACCCACATGTGCGAATATCGCTTCTGTCTTCCGACTGTGGAGGATCGTCAACCGGACCTACGGAGGGCCCACCGGGTTAGTATCTAACCCACATATAAGAAATGCTAACTCACAAGCCCACACACGATCCCACGGGAATCGGTTTCCCAAAGCTGATTATTGTAACTCGCCGGAAGTCCCAAAAATCGTACCGGGACTCCGCCGGGACTCACGGAGTGTCCCGAAACTCACCGACTCATGCCACGAGTCAACCACTACCCCAAAACACATCCCTTTGGGTGTTTGGGCAGCAAGCACAAGATCGAACATCGGAACGATCATCGTCGGACAATCGTTCCGATCCGGGTTCCCGTAAGTGTCGATTTCGACACCGGAACCCACTGCCGCTCACCGGGCATCTCCGAATACACGAGACGGCCGAGACAACCAGCCAACAAGGCTCAGCGGCAGCCCACAAGTCACACACATTGCGTCGGAAGTTTCCGAGCCGAAAACCACGTTTCGCCGACGGATTTCTTCGGGAAACGCTCTGAAAACCTATCTTCGGACAAACGAAGGACAGCGGACCTTGGACAATCAGTCCACAGGTCACGCGTAGCGTGAACACGCTGTCCACAGCGGCTAAATTGCCCAAAAGTCCCTAAACATGCATCTAATTGCAATATAACATGTGTTTTACGGAGTTTATGGGTCGATACCTCGATCCGAGCGTAATCGAGGCTCGCCAAGACACACCCTGCTAGGTCTCGACAAGTTGGAGGCTGTGCTCGCTGTCCGGAGCACAGAGAACGACCGAGGAGTGCACAGGAGCAACCAGAACCTCAACCGGAAAGGCGGTCCGGGAGCGACGATCAATAACTTGCTGTTTCAGGCCTCGATAATTACAAAACATGTGAGCACGGAGGTAGTCAGCACCTCAGGAAGGTTGTGCTCACCAGCGGGGTCAACGGAAGTGCTCGGATCGCCGGAACAGTGATGCTGTCCAAAACAGCCCCATCTCGGGCTGAACCCGAGAGCAATGTGTTGCTCCGGCCGACGGCGGCGACGACGGCGGGTGCTCCAGTGGGAGACAGGTGCGGCCGGCGGGGGACGGCCGGGGCTTGCATCAGCCGGCGGTGGGAGGCGGCAGTTGCGGCAGGCGGTGGTGCCCTAGCCCGCACAAACCCGGGGTGAGCTCGGGTTTGTCTCAGCGGCGGCGGCGGCGGCGGCGGCAGGGCGGCGCCGGAAGGTGACGGGGGTCCCTCCGGGGTCACGAGGGAGGAAGGGAAGGCCGGCCGGAGCAGCGGCGGCGGCGCGCCAAGTCACACGGCCGCCCGCAGGCTCTCAGTCTTAAACCGGCCGCGGCGGCGCTCGGCACGATCGGCGGCGACGGCGTCGCCGGGGATCGGGTGCGGCGGTTCCAGGGAGTCGAGGGACATCGGCAGGAGGATTCAGGCGGCGGCGGCTGGTGGTCTCTGTCACCACCAGCCCGCACAGGCCACATGCGGCCCGGCCAAGACCGCAGGGCTACAGCGGTGCGCAGAGACGGCCGAGGACGGTGGGGCAGCGCGCCGGAGGTATGTGGTGGCGCCGGCAACCCGCAGGGGCCACCAGAAACTCTTTCTGGTTTGATCTAAGCCGTGGAGAAGAGAAGAAGGGAGAGTGGAGGGAGATGAGGGTGGTGGAGGGGCTGGCAGCAGCCTCTGCCGGCGGCGGCGGTTGCGCGCAGGACACTCAGCCCGAGGGGAGGGGAATTGGTTAGGGTGGCTGTAGAGGGGTGGAGGCTACAAGGGTTAGGGTTTGCATGAGCAAACCCTAAAACATATATGTATACATATGCTCTTTTGCACATAAGTCCACCAGAACTCTTTATTTCCACATCAGTCCCTCACAGCACGCGTATTTTGCGCGTAAGCACCTCCACATAAAGTCTCACGCGATTCTGTACATAAAATGTTAGAACTTTTCGCGAAACCTCCAATTTTATCTTTTGACCCTTTCTCCGAAAACGCATTACATCTTGCGCTCCGTCCGTCAGATTTCTGAACGGATAGCGCCAGCGCGTTCGGCACTGCCGAGACATCGAACTCACAATTTTGTTTCGTTCGGTTTGGTTGTCGATTCACAACAAACTCATCCTCTTTCCGATTCATCTATACGCCAATTGCTTAACGGCCGATATTCACTTTTAAATCCTCTCGGTTAGCGAACTCGCGACCAAAGTTCATCGTCACCAACTTTCTTTCACACGATAGGTCCCTATCTGAGGGTTCACACGCAAAGCGGAGCTTTGGTAAGCTTTGCATAGCCAACACAAAGAAGAATAAAAGTCTATTTTTCGATAAGGTCCAGTTTTCTCGAAAACCGTGCATCAAATCCAAAATCTGTTAGCGTCATTGAGTCCAGAATAGTCCGACAGTTGAAAACGAGCTATTGGACCACTATGAATGGAGTCCGATACACTCCAGAAGTCATCTCTAATCATCGGCCTCTCGGGAAAACCAGAGTTACTATTCACCTTAAGTGAATATCGTAAATCGCGTAACTCTTTGATTTTAAATCATTTTCTCCCGAAACTTGACGAGTGATTATGTAATTAAAATACACACAAAAACATCGTCAACGAAGAGTCAAATTAGGCAGTAAAAATCTCAGTCCTTACATCATTCCCCCCTTAAAAGAAGTTTCGTCCCCGAAACTTGATTATATTTACACCTCGAATAATTATGGATAACGTTTCCGCATAGTCGATTCAAGCTCCCATAACGCTTCGCGTTCCTCATGCTTAGACTATTGAACTTTAACATACGGAATGCTTCGGTTCCGCAATTGTTTCTCCTCACGTGCCAATATTCGCGTCGGAGCCTCATCGTAGGTTAGATCCCCCCGAAGCTGAATAGTCATCGGACTGCTGACATGGGACGGATCAGAACTACACTTCCGAAGTATGGACACGTGGAAGACATCATATACTTGGGCGAGACTCGGGGGTAGAGCCAATCTGTACATCACCGGACCAACGCGCTCCCAGATCTCAAACGGTCCCACATATCTCTGGCTAAGCTTGCCCCTCAAACCGAACCGTTTGATCCCTCTGGACGGTGAAACCTTGAGCAAAACATGCTCGCCGACCTGAAACTCCAGGTCACAACACCGATGGTCCGCGTAGCTCTTATGCCGACTCTGTGCAGTCAATAATCGCTCTCTAGAAATGCGAATCATTGTCTCTGCGTCCACCACCAAGTCCGGCCCGATCACGCGGCGTTCTCCGATGTCGTCCTAACTGATAGGGGACCGACATCGACGCCCATATAAAGCCTCATACGGTGCCATCCCAATGTGTGAGAATTCGAATTTTGGAAATTTGGATTCTGAGTTCCTCTCCCCTGATACTGTGTTTTTGATCAGTATACGTATATAAATACATGTATTTATATATATATATATGTATATAAGTGAGTTTTATTGGGGTTTAGTGTTTTTGGTTTTTCGTCGCGGAGAGTGAACGGCTTAACGGCGCGAACCGGAGTCCAATTCTGACAATCCAAAATGGTAAGTTCAATGTCTCGGCAGTGCTGAACGCGATGGCGTGATCCGCGTCGACATGCGACGAACGGTTTGAGAGATCTTCCATCTTCTTCGCCGAGAGGTCGAATGTCACGTTTTTTTGGTTTCGCAATCTGGACCCTGTTCTCGCACCGTTTCGCGTGAGATTGCTTGTGGAGGGGTGTCTGGGCATATTATGCCTGCTGTGAGGGACCCAGGTGCTAATAGTGAGGTTTGGAGGGCCTTTTTGCATTTTTGAGTGGTGGTTGGGAGTGGTTGGGGTGGTTGAACCACTCCCTCTCACTCCTCTCACTCCCTCTCTCACTTCCTCTCTTCCCCCCTGCTCCCAGAGGTGAGCCCGAGCTCCCCCTGCCCCTTGGCCTCCTCCCCGAGCTCTGCCGGCCGCCGCCGGCCACCACCTGGCCGGAGCAACCCCGGCAACCTCTCCCCCTCACTTTCTTCTTCTTCTTCTTCTTCCCTGCGGTGTGCACCCAGGGGAAACCCATGCTTCGGCTTCCCCTGAGGTGGCACGACTGCTGGAGTCCTGCGCCGCCGCCGGGGACCGCCGCCGCCGGGGACCGCCGCCTTGGGCCGCCGAGCTGCCGCAGCTGCTGCTAGGGCAGCTGCGGGCAGGGGGTTGGTGGCCCGAGCCGCCGCCGGTTCCCGCCGCCTTGGAGGGTGAGCGCCGTCACCCTCAGGTTCTCCGGCGTCGTCGTCTCCTTCCCCGGCCGCCCCCCCCGTGCCGCCGGAGCGCCGCCGCAGCCGCCTTGGCTGCCGCCTGTGCTCCTAAGGCACCCGCGGCTGTGAGCTTCCGGCCGCCGCCGCCGTTGCCCGGAGTTGTCGCGGTCGCCCCTTCCCCGACGTCCGGCGACCTCCTCTTGCCGGTGCTCGCGTCGCCGCCGGCCGCCGTCGCCGTCCGTTGCCGCGTCGCCGTGCCCTAGCCAACTCGAGAGCCGCCGCTCTCCCCGCGCCGCCACCGCCGCTTTCCGCCGCCGGCTGAGGTGAGCCCCCTCTTCCTTGCCACCTCCTCTGCCGATGCTGGCCGCCGCTGGCCGTGCATGCCGGTCGGCAGCCGGCCGGAGCTGGTTGCTCCGGCCGGGGTCCATTTTTGCCTTGTTTTGGCCGCGCTTGGTTGTTTAAGCTTCCCGATGCCTCCCGAAGTCCGGGAAGGTGAGCACGATGATCGCGGCGACGCGCTGATCATCATGCTCACCTCAGATCTGGATTTGGTTGAGCCGTTTCGCTGTTTGGCCGATGTCGAGCTATGTCATCGCGTGTGCATGCTGTTTTTATGGGTTTTCCCGGCTTGCAACTTGTCCTGTCGCAGTGGGGCTATGAGCACGGTCTCCGTGACATCGTTACCTATCCGCTGGTGCTTGCGGAAGGTCGTGCGGATGTACGGATTGCTCGAACGACTTTGTTTAGTGCTTGTATGTTTGTAATTGTTGCTCGTTTGTGGACTTTGGCGATTGTGGCAGTGTTGCGACACTGCGGGCAGCAAGGGCTTGACCCTTGAGACCCTGTGGACTGGTTGTCCAACCCCTTCGCCTTTCGTGGAGATTCGGATTCGTTTCCGACGCGTTTTTCGATGAATTAATCGGCGAAACGTGTGTTTCTAGTCGTGCGACTCACTCGCTGTTTTCGCGAGCGACTTGGCTTCGTCGTGTAGCCTTGTTGGCTGTTCCTCATCGCTGTCCCGAAGTTTCGAGGACAGCGGATGAGTGACGATGGGTTCCGGTGTCAAATCGGCACTTTTCGGGAACCCGGGAAGCCGTTTCGGGTGCGTTTGGTGTTCGTGGCACCCCGAGCTTGTGCTCGCTGTCCCATCACTTGGTTTTGTGTGTTCGGGGACAGCGAGGGACCTGGTTTGATTGTTGGTACCCCTCTGGGGCTTTGCGTGGTTTCGGGATCGTCCCGGTGGGTTTTCCGGGCGATCCGTCGATTTCGGGATGTGTGAGCTTTGTGTTTAGCGTCGACTTGGTGGACCTTGACCCTGTGAGTCTTTCGTAGGTCCTGTCGCGGTTCCCGAGAGCCGTCGGTGTTAGACTTGATCTTTCGACAGGTGGGTACTTCGATCCGGAGTCGGTTCAGTGGACTACGGTAATACCTTTCTATCCCTTCTTTGCATTTCAGTTATTAGTTCACTTGACTCCCGTTGACTCTACTTATATGCGTGCTTGGATAGTAGAGTAGTTGTGGTTTGCATGATTCTTCAGACGACCCAGTTGGTCGTAGTGATCGCCGTTGTTCCGAGCGATCCTCGTTGTGGTTTATTCAGTTGCTTCATGGCTCGTCGCCGTTCTGTGGATTGAGCATTTGCATCGATCGTCACAGCTCTTCTCGCACTTCACGTACACCGCGGTCTGATCCACCGTTTGGAGGTGTTCTTTTCCGGAAAAGGGTCGTGTATTGCGACCGACCCGTGAGCCCCGAGCATTGCGTCGGGAAGGATGGTGACGTTAGTTGAGCAGTGTGACAGTGCCAGGGATCCATCCCGGTGGCTATGGATTGGGTTTACTTTGTGGTTATCTCCTTTGATGCATATACCAGTTGCTTACAGTAGCATAGTTGTTTCAGTTGTATGTCAGCCTCATACTTACTTGTGCTGCTGTATACCATATCTATCTTTGTTGACCCTCGTGCCGGTGTGTACACCTCACCTTCGTCGGCTTGCGGTACCCACTGGGAGGGGAGACATGTGTACATGTTCTCACCCCCCGCCCTCGTTGCAGTTTTCAGGTGAGCAGGGTGGTGAGTGTCGGGACGCTGCGAGGCACGCCTAGATAGTAGCTCTAGAGGTTCCGACTCGTGAGGCTACTTCCCCAGATTTGGTTATCACCCTACCCTTTGTCTACTATATGTGATTTGTGGTTCAGTTATCCTTTGGCTTACTCTAGCATGCTTATGTGTTGTTGATCATTCATTATCATTATGTGATGATTGCATGCTTGGACTAGTTGGTTGTATCCATGTTTTTCTATCGTTTCATTTATCGAGTATTTTGGCTTTCTACCCCTCGTGGTAGCGTCGTGAAATAAAGGTTTCCGTGTGGAAAACAGTTTTCAAATAGATTTCTGATTGTTCGGTTTTTGTGATTTCAAAAGAGAGTTCTCGTGTGGAGGACAGTTTTCAAATGATTCTTGGATGATTGAAATTAGGGTTTCAAATAAAGCTTCTGGGTAAGGAGCAGCTTTCTATAATGTTTGTTGCTTGTGCATCGC
This sequence comes from Puya raimondii, assembly GCA_016920855.1. NCBI lineage: Eukaryota > Viridiplantae > Streptophyta > Magnoliopsida > Poales > Bromeliaceae > Puya > Puya raimondii. The sequence goes on from JABWPP010000049.1 coordinate 59,646,840, forward strand.
ATCATCCTTCGCTTAAGGATCTTCTTAGATTCATACAAGTTTAAGGACTGCTAGCTATATGAATCTCTTGTGTTGTTATGTTGTTGTGATGAATGAATGGTGGTTGTGATCCTGTTGTAAGTTGTGGACGCCGTGCAAATACAGGGGAGGTTCTGTCCGTGTGTACAGTGGACCCTGTATTTGTGGCGGGTCTGTACGTGGCGCGGGCTAGGCTTTCAAAAAAAAAAAAATTTGGCACGTATTTTCCGCATCTAGAACTAGCCCGGGGCGTGACACAATGCTCGCCTGATGACTGTTGTTATAGGCCAACTCCACAAGTGACAGGTACTTGAACCACCCGTCACCATCATCCAGGACGCATGCACGAAGCATATCCTCTAGAGTCTGAATAACTCGCTCAGACTGTCTGTCGCTCTGGGGATGGACAGCCGTATTGAAGTTCAGCTTCGTACCCAAAGCTTGTTGTACACTCTTCCAAAACTAGGACAATAATTCTTCACTCAGAAACTCAAGGTCCACCTAAATCTGGTCCATATAGTAGTAACTAACTCAACTACGTCAAAGGTTCATGCAGGAAAAATTTCGGGACAATACCATAAGTCTGGAGTATGTTTTCGGAGTCCGAAACGACGCACTCCAACTTATAAACAACGTCAACCTGCTCACAACGAGTGAAACCATATCGTTGTCCTAACTCCTGCATCAATAACACTCATCTTGGAGACTACAATCTCCCACCAGTTTGAGACACAACCAGAACGAAATCAAACCCTTAGCTTCACAAACCCACTAGCGGTATTACGACATTCCTTGGTCCAAAACCAAACCAAGCGCCTAGATCAAAAGGTCTGAGGCTATCACAACTAGTTGAGCTCGACAAGTGAACCAGCTACAGGTACATGCGGTTCGACATAAAGGTCCATGGGTGTCCGCAACGGGGTTGCGAATCGCTACTCACTATCAAAACCATCAGTGATACTCAACTTCTGTCTCCACGAAACCCGGTTGCTGAAATCCGCACGGGACCAGCGATGCAATGTTCCATATCACATCCGATGGCTGTCTCAACGAGACCCAGATGCATCAATCGTCAAGTGACCAGAAGAGCAATCCACTCCCATAATTATTCGTGTTTAACCACGTCATGTACCTAGCATTCTAGCACCTGCATCAACTTCTGAGCCAAAGGCTAGGCTCAGTCCATGTGCCCAGCATAGTTCACATCTTCTAGCAATGCAATATATATTGCAACTGGAAGCGCATTATCTAACTCGCCCCTTAACTATGCGAGACCTGGCTACTGGTTCGTATACAACCAGACCAACACCGAAGTACATACTATTGGTGAGGTTAACTCATCACTTTACATAACCTTGCCCAGGGCTAACTCAGAATACACTGCGTGGTCGGAGGTGACCATGAGTCTAACCTTTGCATGAGATCATCCATAATGGTTATCAACACGGGAAACACAATATCCCAATCCAAATACTCCCAAAAGGGGTAAGGCATTTCGTCTTAATTTTTGACAATACGTTGTCTGCAGCCAACGCATTTACCAAAAGAAAAGCGAAATACCGTAGATCCATCTCCAACCCCATGTTGGAGAAGTGACACCAGCACGAAACCGTCCAATATCACCATGCTGCACAAGAGTGCACCACGACACTAATCAATATCGACTACGAAAGTCGATCACCGTGATTGGACTAGTCAATGAGCCAGCTCCCTAGGAGTTCTATGGCTCCAACAATAGGAAAAGAAACTATCTGCAACATAGAGTCGCCAACTACACAAGCTAAAAGTGACAACAACTCGATTTTTGAGCCTCATCCAACACCACAACTTACCCTTAGGGTTTTCCAATTATCCTATCGAGCATCATCCTCTATGCCATAAGCATACATACGCCACGTGTCATCCCATACCACACTGATTTAGGTGTTGGGATTTCCTCACACTACGCGTACTCCTAAAAAAATTCCGACGTTGAAGCTAAGTCAAAACCAATCCTGGCTTACGCCAATAGGCGCAAAGATCATAAGGAGATCTAAACGACTGTACTGACAAATCCACTGACAAGATATCTAAACATCACTCAAGCGAGAAAGATCTTCTGAGCTCGCTTCGCAACATGAACAAACTTCAGTTTCATGAGTTAGGCGTATTCTCGCCCATATACTCACACGAAAACCACTACCTTGTCTGAAACTCAATAAAGAATCCAATAACAACCTCGATACACTCCAATCAATCTAAAGATCGGGGTCGATCTAACAACTTATCAGATGAAAGGGGAAAACCCCATAAACTATCACTAAATTATTTCAACTATCCATACTTGGGTTCGCTCTTCTCTCGGTGACTCACGCCACCACTAGAGAATAGAGAGATGGGGTAGGCACCACGGTCCTACTCGCCAAAGCTCTGAAACTCAAGAAGCTCTACTTATACCGTAACCGCACGAGCGGTCGGCGAACAAACCTCGGGCCGCACACCAGCAGCCCACGCAATACATGCGGTCAAAACTGCACAATCATCATCTCCATCGAGATGCCTGCAATCGTACATGAGCTCTAAATAGGAAAGAATAGGCACTAAAGCCATACTCACAGAGTCTGAGGAAACCATATCCGTACAGCAGTCGCCCAAGCGATTGCATATCAATCCTCGAGTTGTACTCACACAGCTCCAGAAACGGTTGCGACGGTAGCCGCACAATGTATCATCTCCATAGAGATACCCGCAGTGGACCTTGTGCTCTACATGGAAAGTGGGGCCAGGAAATCACGGCTCAGCCGTTAGCTAAGGCCCAGCAGATGTCACTGCCTGGAACCTCAATATCAACATCTTTCCCCGAGTGGTTTTACCAGGTGTACATAACCCTACCACTCGATATCTGTCTGGTAATCCGCCACCACTCCCAGTAGAGACACAAGTCTGCACCGCAACTGCAAAACAAACACGGGGTAACGAAACAACAATAAACCTCGAGTTAATAAAACTCGAGCAACTTACCGGGACTCAATCCCACAACCCCGCACTCACGCAATTATATACCGTAGGTCTTCCTATGGTCAACCTAACCAATGGTTCAGTTTATTTGTTTTAAAATAATCAGTGAATGAAATCATGGTTGTACATTTGCTCTGATACCACTTAATCTGTCACGCCCCGGGGGTCCATTTAGAGTTTATAAAAGATCAGCGAAAAAATACAGGATAATTTTTTTCTTTTTATTAATACATTGACAATCTTGACCCCAGAGACGACAGACCCGCCACAAACACAGGGAGTCCACTGTTCACTCGGACAGAACCTCCCCTGTATCTGCACGGCGTCGCACAAGTACATATACAACACATTCATTTCATTCACATCAATAATTCAAACGTATCACCAACAAAAAGATCCTTTCAGTTTAGAGAAAAGCTACCACGAAGGGTAGGAGACGGGTTTTGCAAATCTTATCACAAGTATTTTATTAAACATTAATAAACTACATGTCCAAAGAGTAAATAAAACTGAACCATAATTCTAAAGTTCTTTATTCCTAATGCAAGTAAGGAAAACTAAACCAATGACCGGGTCGGGAGTTCTAATGACCGCAAATGACGTGCCTCACGTCTCGCCCCGACTCGAACCAGCTGGATCACCTGAAAACAACAAGGTGGGGGGAGTGAGAACATGTAAACATGTCTCCTCCTCCCAGTGGGTACCGCAAGCCGACGAAGGCAAGCGTACACACCGATAACCAGGAGATAGATAGGTATAACAATACAGTAGCTATGAAAAAGGGAAAGAAGGTACAACAACACTAGTGCTACTGTAAATGACATGCATCAACAAATGAATATAGCAAATATACCCAATCTAAACATGCCACGACGGTCCGCAGACCTCAGGCTCATGCCACTCCTACTCTGCCAGCATATAAGTGCCCAACTGAGCTCACGGGTCGGACGTACGACCACTTTTCCGGAAAAGAACACCCTCTTGCGGGGATCAACCGCTGGTGTTCGCGAAATGCGCAAGAGTAATGGCGATCAATGCAAGTATGACCAATAAATGTTGGCAAACAGCCAATAATCCACCCCTCCGGGTATACCGACCGTATAGGTCATCAGACAACCGTGTCAAGAAACCGACCAAGAAGGTCACGAGAACATCATCTCAGATACGGATATAATCATATCTACTCTACTGCTAGAACAAGTAAGGAATGCAAGTAGAGATCACAAGGTGCCGGCTCAATTCATCACATATACTCATATAAGGAAACGAAAAGGAAAGGGTAGAAGGAACGTCACCGAGCATGCACCACTAGACCAACTTCGGATCGAAGTACCCACCTGTGCGAATATCGCGTCTGTCTTCCGACTGTGGAGGATCGTCAACCGGACCTACGGAGGGCCCACCGGGTTAGTATCTAACCCACATATAAGAAATGCTAACTCACAAGCCCACACACGATCCCACGGGAATCGGTTTCCCAAAGCTGATTATTGTAACTCGCCGAAAGTCCCAAAAATCGTACCGGGACTCCGCCGGGACTCACGGAGTGTCCCGAAACTCACCGACTCATGCCACGAGTCAACCACTACCCCAAAACACATCCCTTTGGGTGTTTGGGCAGCAAGCACAAGATCGAACATCGGAACGATCATCGTCGGACAATCGTTCCGATCCGGGTTCCCGTAAGTGTCGATTTCGACACCGGAACCCACTGCCGCTCACCGGGCATCTCCGAATACACGAGACGGCCGAGACAACCAGCCAACAAGGCTCAGCGGCAGCCCACAAGTCACACACATTGCGTCGGAAGTTTCCGAGCCGAAAACCACGTTTCGCCGACAGATTTCTTCGGGAAACGCTCTGAAAACCCATCTTCGGACAAACGAAGGACAGCGGACCTTGGACAATCAGTCCACAGGTCACGCGTAGCGTGAACACGCTGTCCACAGCGGCTAAATTGCCCAAAAGTCCCTAAACATGCATCTAATTGCAATATAACATGTGTTTTACGGAGTTTATGGGTCGATACCTCGATCCGAGCGTAATCGAGGCTCGCCAAGACACACCCTGCTAGGTCTCGACAAGTTGGAGGCTGTGCTCGCTGTCCGGAGCACAGAGAACGACCGAGGAGTGCACAGGAGCAACCAGAACCTCAACCGGAAAGGCGGTCCGGGAGCGACGATCAATAACTTGCTGTTTCAGGCCTCGATAATTACAAAACATGTGAGCACGGAGGTAGTCAACACCTCAGGAAGGTTGTGCTCACCAGCGGGGTCAACGGAAGTGCTCGGATCGCCGGAACAGTGATGCTGTCCAAAACAGCCCCATCTCGGGCTGAACCCGAGAGCAATGTGTTGCTCCGGCCGACGGCGGCGACGACGGCGGGTGCTCCAGTGGGAGACAGGTGCGGCCGGCGGGGGACGGCCGGGGCTTGCATCTTGCGGCGGGCGGTGGTGCCCTAGCCCGCACAAACTCGGGGTGAGCTCGGGTTTGTCTCAGCGGCGGCGGCGGCGGCGGCAGGGCGGCGGCGGCAGGGCGGCGCCGGACGGTGACGGGGGTCCCTCCGGGGTCACGAGGGGGAGGAAGGGAAGGCCGGCCGGAGCAGCGGCGGCAGCGCGCCAAGTCGCACGGCCGCCCGCAGGCTCTCAGTCCTAAACCGGACGCGGCGGCGCTCGGCACGATCGGCGGCGACGGCGACGCCGGGGATCGGGTGCGGCGGTTCCAGGGAGTCGAGGGACATCGGCAGGAGGATTCAGGCGGCGGCGGCTGGTGGTCTCTGTCACCACCAGCCCGCACAGGCCACATGCGGCCCGGCCAAGACCGCAGGGCTACAGTGGTGCGCAGAGACGGCCGAGGACGGTGGGGCAGCGCGCCGGAGGTATGTTGTGGCGCCGGCAACCCGCAGGGGCCACCAGAAACTCTTTCTGGTTTGATCTAAGCCGTGGAGAAGAGAAGAAGGGAGAGTGGAGGGAGATGAGGGTGGTGGAGGGGCTGGCAGCAGCCTCTGCCGGCGGCGGCTGGCCGGCCGGCGGCGGCTGGCCGGCGGCGGCGGCGGTTGCGCGCAGGACACTCAGCCCGAGGGGAGGGGAATTGGTTAGGGTGGCTATAGAGGGGTGGAGGCTACAAGGGTTAGGGTTTGCATGAGCAAACCCTAAAACATATATGTATACATATGCTCTTTTGCACATAAGTCCACCAGAACTCTTTATTTCCACATCAGTCCCTCACAGCACGCGTATTTTGCGCGTAAGCACCTCCACATAAAGTCTCACGCAATTCTGTACATAAAATGTTAGAACTTTTCGCGAAACCTCCAATTTTATCTTTTGACCCTTTCTCCGAAAACGCATTACATCTTGCGCTCCGTCCGTCAGATTTCTGAACGGATAGCGCCAGCGCGTTCGGCACTGCCGAGACATCGAACTCACGATTTTGTTTCGTTCGGTTTGGTTGTCGATTCACAACAAACTCATCCTCTTTCCGATTCATCTATACGCCAATTGCTTAACGGCCGATATTCACTTTTAAATCCTCTCGGTTAGCGAACTCGCGACCAAAGTTCATCGTCACCAACTTTCTTTCACACGATAGGTCCCTATCTGAGGGTTCACACGCAAAGCGGAGCTTCGGTAAGCTTTGCATAGCCAACACAAAGAAGAATAAAAGTCTATTTTTCGATAAGGTCCAGTTTTCTCGAAAACCGTGCATCAAATCCAAAATCTGTTAGCGTCATTGAGTCCAGAATAGTTCGACAGTTGAAAACGAGCTATTGGACCACTATGAATGGAGTCCGATACACTCCAGAAGTCATCTCTAATCATCGGCATCTCCGGAAAACCAGAGTTACTATTCACCTTAAGTGAATATCGTAAATCGCGTAACTCTTTGATTTTAAATCATTTTCTCCCGAAACTTGACGAGTGATTATGTAATTAAAATACACACAAAAACATCATCAACGAAGAGTCAAATTAGGCAGTAAAAATCTCAGTCCTTACAATCATGGAAAGACTTATCTTAAGTATAGAAAGAAAGGTATTAATCTTAAAGATTTGACCAATCATCTTCGCATAGAATAAGAATATTATATGCAAGATGGCAAAAAAGAGCAAGATGCTTAAAATGCCAAAGATCATGTGATAGAGGATGAGCACAATAAGACACACAATTCACAAAAGAAAATTGAAAGAGATTCAAATATCCAATCAACCACAACAGGACAAATAATAAAAAAAAGGGCATTCTTTCATTGCGGTAAACCAGGTCATCACAAGAACAAATGTTTGGTTTCTCAAAACGAAAAATACACCGGATTACAAAAAGAATTTTGTAGCTATGATATCTGATGCTAATGTTCTTGAAGATGATGGAGCTTGGTGGATTGATTCGCTTTCTACAAGACATGTTTGCAAGGATAGAGGTTTATTCAGAACTTATGATACATTAGAGGATGGAAACGTTCTCTATATGGCCAATTCTTCAACAGCATAAATCAAAGGAAGAGGCAAGGTGGAACTCAAGTTCACATCAAGAAAAACTCTCACTCTCACTTATGTGTATCATATATGTGAAGTTAAGAAGAACCTTGTTTCAGGGAGTTTGTTAATAAATTTGAGTTCAAACTTGAAGCCGACAAATTTATTTTGTCGAAGGGTGGAATTTTTGTGGGAAAAGAATATTTGCATGAGGGCATGTTCAAATTCAATCTTACAAATAACATGAATATTTCTGTCTATTTCGTTGATTCTTCTTATTTATGGTATAATCATTTTGGACATACTAATTATAGAAGATTACATAATATGGTTAAATTAGAACTAATCGGTAATTTGATAGTAAATTAGAAAAATGTAAAATTTGCATACCTACTAAAATTACTAAAAAGTTTTTTCCTAAAATTGATAGATGTTCTATTTTACTTAAATTGGTGCATCGTGATGTTTGTCACTTGCATGGTTCTCTTTTTATTGGTGGAAAGAAATATTTTATTACATTTATTGATGATTTTTCTAGATATTGTTATGTTTATTTTTGTATTCTAAAAATAAAATGTTAGGTAAATTTAGAATATGAAGTTGAGGTGAAATATGAGAAAATGATTAAATGCCTAAGATCAGACAGAGAAGGAGAATACTATGATCCTTCCTTCTTTGAGTCCACTGGTATTATATATGAAACCACAAGAAAATAAAGTTGTAGAAAAAAAAAATATTAATGGAAATGGTCAATACTATGCTTTCTAACTCTGGGTTAGGGTATAGATTTTGAGGCGAAGCTTTATTAACAGCTTGTCATTTACTAAATAGAATCCCAAAAAAGAAGAGTAATAAAATTTGTTATGAATTATTTAAGGGAAGAAAGCCTAATTTAAATTACTTAAACGTTTGGGGTTGTAGGTCTATTGCAAGGATTCCAGAACCTAATATGAAGAAACTGGGCGAAAGAGAAATTGAGCGAATATTTAATACGTATGCACAACATAGTAAAGCATGCAGATTTTATGTCATTCAACCCAATGATTTCATGGAAGTCAATACAATTTCTAAATCCAGGATGTCATATTTGATGAAAATAGATTTGTTTCAATTTCTAGACCTAAAGAATTTATTGTGAGTAAAGAACCCTCCAATGAGAAAAATAATATTGAAATTAAAATTCCAAAACTTAGAAGAAGTAAAAGAGTTAGAAATACTAAAACTTTTGGACACTTTTCTTGTTGAGCATAGTCGAGAAATGATAAAGAAAGTTTTCAAATTTGTTTAAACATTGACTTAGACTCTACAACATTTGAGGAGGCGATGAAATCTCCTGATGTCGTCTTTTGGAAAGAAGCGGTAAATCACTTCAAATGAACTCAATCATGGCCAACCAAACAAGAAAATTAATTGATCTTCCTTCTAGATGTAAACCCATTGGGTGCAAATGGATTTTCAAAAAAACAAAGGAAAATAAATGGCACCATAGATAAATTCAGAATAAAACTTGTTGCCAAAGAGTTTACACAAAAAGGAAGATATTGACTATTTTCATATCTTTGCACCTATTTTTAGATTACCGACTATTAAAATTTTGATTGCACTTGCTTTTATTTATATTCTTATTATTCATCAAATGGATGTCAAGACCGCATTCTTAAATAGAAAATTCGATGAAAAAGTTTATATGGAACAACCTGATGGCTTTGTTGTTCCTGGACAAGAGCACAAAGTGTGTAATTATTAAGTCATTGTATGAGCTTATACAAGCACCTAACCAATGGCATTAAAAGTTTCATTAAATTGTTTTTTCATTAGTTATAAAATTAATCAATCTATAATTTATTTATAGTAAGTATTCAAATGATAAAGGTGCTATTATTTGTCTTTATTTAATGACATGTTAATTTTTGGCACTGATCTTCAGCAAGTAGAAAATGCTAAGACTTTTTTATTTTGCAATTTTGATATGAAAAATATGGACGAGGCTAATGTTACTTTGGAAATTAAAATTATTCGTGAAAATAATGGTTTATTTTAACTCAGTCTCAAGTTTCCACTCCTTTTGATCATAATCTGAAATTAATTTACAATACTGATAGATCAATTAAATTAGTTAGAATATTCTAAAATTATTAAAAGCTTGATATATGTCATGTTTTGTAGTAGGCCACATATTGCATTTTTTTTTTTTTTGAGAGAGAAAGGTAGTATGCTACCCGCTTCGTTTATTTCTTTTAGAAATAAACTTAGCTGGAAATGCGAAGCAATTGGGCTTCGAACTTGGGACCTCGAGTACCAACCATCAAGCCCTTTGTCACTTGCGGGACGGTCAGTCATATATTGCATTTGTTGTTGGTAAATTAAATAGATTTACGAGCAATCTTAGTAATGTACATCATGGGATGCTATCTACAGAATTTTAAAATATTTGAAAAGGATAATGGATTATAAAATTTTCTATAGTGGATATTCAATGGTATTAGAAGATTATACAGATGTTATTTGGATAACAGATTGAGCAGATCATGCATCCATAAGTGGGTGAATATTTTCATTAGATGGAGGTGCGATTTCTTGGATTTCTAAGAAACAGACATGTATTGTGGACTCTACCATGGCAGTGGAACTTGTAGCACTAGAATTTGCTAGTAAGGAGGGGGAATGACTCAGGATTTACTGTATGAAATTCCATTTTGGCCAAACCAATGCCGCCGATATCGATAAATTGCGAAAGTGAGGCTACGCTCTCAAGAGCATATAGCAATACATATAATGGAAAGTCAAGACATAGCGGATTAAGACATAGCTATGTAAAATAATTGATATTAGACGACATAATTACTGTTGATTTTGTAAGATCAAGCCAAAATTTGGCCGAACTGTTGAATGAGAGATTTCCAAGAGCATTAATATTCAAGACATCAATAGGGATGGATCTCAAGCCCACATTACAAAATCTCGAATGATGAAAATTCAGCTTAACACTCGAAATATAGTTATTTAGTTTGTCTTTTGACTCCTAGTGAATATATAGATGCGACTCTTAGTGAATGAATATTACTCTAATCAAAGGGTGTGACTCTTAATTAGTGAATGAATATGAAAGGACGTGACTTTTAATGAAAGGATTAAGCATGAAAAGACACAATTTTATGGTGTGTCCCTTCGTGTAGATGTCCGATGAAATTAATTCTTACGTATATTGAATTTGACTCATATGCATTGGTTAAAGAGTAAAAAAAACACTAGTAACTAATTGGTAGTTATTATAAAATAAAAAGACATAAATTGAAAACTCACTTCATGAAAGTCCCATTCATAAATTGTCACCTCATGAAGCACCCGTTCATGGTCTATATAAGCCTATAGTGTTGGCTGCTGAAAAAAAAGTTCATTTAATAATAGTTTCTTTTTGATTTTATAAGCCTATAGTGTTGGCTGCTGAAAAAAAAATTCATTTAATAATAGTTTCTTTCTGATTTCTTATTCTGTTTCTTTCTGACAGCTAATCTAATAAGTGCTCAAAAGTCTGACTTCGTGTGTGCAAACGCAGTTGAAGTCAGTGTTTCATTGTATTCTGGTAGGCTATTCATTGATCCAGTGTACGCTAACTTGCTCAAACGATGGGGATGGATTAAGCCTTAAGGAAGTTGGCTTTGTTACACGCCTTGAAGTCTTTTTCATCTCTTTACCTCATATACTCTTTACGTTTTTTGCTAAAACAATTACAGGATAGGTTAGTCATATGTTGAGATAGATACTGGACTATAAAGAAAAGGTAAAAACATATAGAACTTATCTGAACTATAGACTATTGTGATTCGGCTATCCCAATTTTCAAAATTTTGATTTTACTACTTAATTTTTTAGTTTGTTTGATTTGAGTCAGTGAATGGCATTTTGACTTCAAAATTTGAATGCATCATTTATTTTTTAATATTAAGTTAGCACACTTTATGCTATAAATTTATTAAAGTAAGTAATTAATTTAAATTTTTGAAGTCAAAGATTAATTAACTGATTTAAATCAAACAAATTGAAAGGTCGGATAGTAAAATCATAATTTTGAAAGTTTAGGTAGTCCATGCAAAATGGTCCATAATTTAGATAAGTTGTGTACTTTTTTACCTAAAGAAAATGAACCGTAAATGATGATAGATGAATTTTGCCTAAAAAATGGTGCGTAAGTTGCTTTAATTTTACAGGGTGAAAGGGTTGTTTAATTGACTTGTGTGAAGAAGAGAGATTTATCCTCTGTGTCGAAATAGAAATTTGATCAGGTGAGAAAATGAGAAGGTGAGAGAAATGAAAAAAAAAAAAGAGTAAAAATATATGAACAATGCTTATACATCTTACTTTCTGTTTATCCAAAAGCTATTATTTTTAACTTGTCACATTATTATATTTTTTAACTAAAATCTATTTAGATTTTTATGAACATCTAGGATGGAAAGTGTAACATCTACACCCCTTTTGGTATAGGTAAAATTTTTCAAATTAGATAATACTTATGTGAGGACTGAGATTTTTATAGTGTAATTTGATACTTTTCAGTGGTGTCTTTATTGGTACTTTAATTTTGAAAGTATTGGTTTAATTTCGGGGGGAAAATGAGTTTATATTAAAGGTGTATGGTGATTGTTACTATTCACTTAAATGAATAGTAACTTGTGTTTTATTTTGAGGCTTCGGCTTGAGGATGGCTTCGGACGTGAATCGGACTCCGTTTCGGACGACCCAATAGGTCATTTTCGATGGTTCGGCTATGCCGGAGGTGATGGCACTGTCAGATTTTACGTTCGATGCACGATTTTTGAGAAAATCTGCTTTTTATCGCAGATTGGCCTTTTCTACTTGATGTTGTTGCTTTTTAGAATCTTTCGGTACTCCGTTTTGCGTGAAAATCTTTGGAAGGGTCTCACTGGCCATGATACACATGTTGGTGAATTCTTGGTATGAAACTCTAAGATTAGAGTGCTAATTTGCTATTTTTGCAAATTGTGAAAATGAAGCACTTGGCGATGGGGCTATCATTTTATGTGAAAATTTTTACAGTTTTGGCGAACAAAAGGTTTCATGTGAAAGTGGACCCAGAGGCGATTGTGTGGATGAAATTCCATGAAATTTGGGGATTTTTGTGCTATTTGACGCGGAGATGAATTTTTGAGAGGAGAAAATAAACTGGGGACTTTTTCGTGAAGACGCAACAGTTTACTGATAAAACTGTAAAGTTCTACTACGAGAGGGACCTCTGCGCAAAATGCACAGCTCAACGGAGCCGTGGGCAAAATGGCTTAAGCAGGAGTACTTTGTGGCAATTACAATGTGTACATGTATATATATATGTATCTATGTAGTAGTATATATGTGTATGTATATATATATATATATATATATATATATATAGAGTTTTGCTAGAATACTATCGGTAGTAAATCGAGCGGTTTACTACCGATTTGTTTTCGATGCTGGAGCTTCCAAATCGATGATCGGCACCGTTGAACATGATCTAGACCATTCAAACTATCTGGAAATCAAATTTCACGCTTTTCGATATTGTTCTCTTGTCCATCAAGTGAACAGAAAATGAATGGCTGAAAAATGAATATCCTATAAAAAGTGATGATAGAAGTCTTGTAATCAAGATCAAGAGTACAGATCTTATTTTAAATAGTTCAAAAAAATTTCTAACAAAAATTTAGTTGATTTGGATTCTTCTATACCGTTAAACGAGCAAACACACCATATCGGCCATTAAAATTATAGATTTTGTAACCCTTTGATCGTTCGGTTAATGATATCAAAAAAGCATGAAATTTGATTTCTAGATAGTTTAAATGGTCTAGATCATGTTCAACGGTGCCGATCGTCAATTTGGAAGCTCCAGCATCGAAAACAAATCGGTAGTAAACATGGCGGTTTACTACCGATAGTAGTCCAGTCAAGCTCTATATATATATATATATATATATATATATATATATATATATATATATATATATATATATATATATAAGCTTAAACATGTATACAGTGGGTTAGATACTGTTGGATTGGGTGGTGAAACCCTAACCCTAGGCCGCATCCCTCTCCCCTCTTTTCTGTGCCGCCACGCTGCCCTGCCCCGCCACCGGCGATCTCTCCGGCCGGTTGGGAGATCCTGTGAAGCCCCAGGTTTGGCTGTGCCGCGCCGCCCGGCCACCGCCTCCGGCGAGCCGTCTGGCAGCCCCCTCTCGAGCGGTGCCGCCGCCCCCAGGCTCGGCTACCCTGCCACCCTTTGCAGTTGTGGGCTCGACCTGACCCGAGCTTCAGTCATGGCCGCAACTCCCCTCCGGCATCGCCGTCACTGCTTCACCGCCGACCACCGCGCCGGGGTGGGCCTCTCCTGTCGGGGCTCACCAACTGGAGTCTGCGCCGGCCACTCTGGGCCGTACTAGATTTGTGGGTGGAACTATTCAGGACTTGCTTCTCTCGGGTTGGACTCAGGCTAGGACAGGGCTCAGTCCACCCCTTTGTTGCGGCCAACCACTTCGACAACGATCATCCGGAGGGCGAGCACGGGAATGCTGAGGCCTAGGACATCACCGTGCGTGCTCTCCTTGGTTGCGATCCGGACAGCGAGCACCATGTTCGTGACGTCGAGACCTTTCGGATGGTACCTTCGGTCCGATTCCAAAGTCTTGTGATCAATGGTAAAACTCAAAGCACTGCTTTACTATAGTAATTTTTGCGCGCCGAGTGTTTGATGAAATGCCGCACTGACCCTTTTTGTGTCGTTGCTGTCCCGAACAGCGTAGGATCATGCATGACTGGTTCGAACTTGATGTTCGAGGTTCAGGAATCCCTCAATTAGGATTTCATAATGATCAACACATAAAAATGGTAATTTTGGTGTATTTTGTTTGTGATCTCGGCTCCGTTTTTGCGGAGCGGGTTCGGCTACTGGTTGCAGTGGTAGGGTAGCCTCGTTGGCTAGCTGGGATCTCGCTGGTGAGAAACACGGACCAGCGAATGACCCTAGGTGGGTTCCGAAGCCGAAAACGGCGATTATCGAGAACCCGGTACGGTGGATGTTGGGGATTTCGCACCTAGATCGCACCACTCAGCGTGCGGCTGTCCCAACACCCAAAATGAGTGTTTTGGGATAGCGAGGATGGTCGAATGAATTTCGGAGTGTTTCGGAACACTTCAGGGCTGTTCCGGACCCCAAAATATGGAAATCGAGCAATTTCGGGCGCGGTTTCGTATGGCGCATGTTGCTGCTGTTTGCAGCGGTGTTGCAGCCTTATTGACTGGTGTTAGGGCAAGGTTTGACACCTCTGGTCACAGCGTGAGGGCTGCGGGTGATCCTGGTGCCGAAATGGGCATTCCAGGAGCCAAACCTGTGATTTTCGGGATCTCGGTTTTTCTGTTTTGGCGCACTACTTGTGCAGCTGCCCCAATAGCATTAAATTGATGCGTGGGGATAGCGGGAGAGGTAGGATAAGTGTGGGTCTCAATTCGGGACACCTCGTGGATTGGGGTGATGTTCTGACAAATCGGTGCGACAATCGCGCGATCTTTCGGTGACCGCGGAATGGGATCCGGAAACTCGATTGTTCGTCTGTTTGGATTCACTTGGAATCATAGCTTTTGTAATTAGCGGGTTTGAGCTAATTACAGTTTTCGATGGGACTTTGCATAGGTCCGGACTGTGGCGGGAGACATCGACAGGGGGTCGACGACCCGGTTTTATTCTACGGTAGAGGTGGGTATTTCGATCCGAAGTCGGTTCAGCGGTACCTGCTCGGTGACTTCTTCCCTTTCTTCTCCTTTGTGATTGCATGCTATATCTATGTTTACTTACTGAGCTTTTAGATATCATTTGATTTTCCGTTTGACTACTCTACGGTTGCTTCCATCTTATCATTGTCATGATCTAGTGTAGAGTAGCATGTATGGTAGTTAGTTGTCATAGTTGGACTTGATGACTTGGTGGTTGGTGATATTATATATCCGTCGCATGATGACTTTTTGTATCTCGTACATGGTGACTTGACTATATAGACCTTATAGGCCAGTGACATGGTGACATTTCCTTCAGGAATAGTAGACCTGATTTGATCAGACATTTGTGGATTACTTTTTCGGATGTTTGTCGTTGTTGGCCATTGAGCATATTACATCGATTGCCACAGCTCGTGAGCATCTTCACGTACACCAGCGGTCTGATCCATCGCAAGAGAGTGTTCTTTTTCGGAAAAGCGGTCGTACTTCCGACCTGTGAGCCCTACAAGGTGCCTGTTAGGGTTATATGCCAGGGGGGCGAGCATGACGTGGCTTAGCCTGAGGTCTTTAGACTAATATGGCAGTTGATTTGGTTATTAGTGTTATTCATCCATTTGATGCATTGGTGTATGCTGTTATTCCTTACAGTAGCGGATAGTTACATATTGATTAGCAGTTGTAGTTCTTGATGTATGTAATTTACCGTTTTCATTTGATCATTATATTGTTTGTGTTGTGTGGCTGTATGTGTGGTTGACTTGCATTATGGTGCTATGCCGTGGATGTACAGAGGAGACTCTGTCCGTTTGTACAGAAAATGTTTTGCCCATGTGGCGGGTCTGTGTGCGTCCGCGGGGTGTTCTCAAAGGTGTTCAAAAAAAAATTTACACGTATTCCGCTAGCTTTCCTAAAAAAAATTTCCAAACAGAACCCCGGGGCGTGACAGACTAAGTCTTAGTCTGTCATTCCGACCCTGGCTCAGTCAAGACTTATCTTACACTTCCGGTTGGTGAACCGGCTCTGATACCAATGTAACGATCCGACCCGCTAGCAATAATAACTTGTTGGGCCCAAACCACAGGCCCAAAATGCTTAAGCCCAGTTATTATGTCTAGCCTAATCAAACTTATATACCTCAACATCTAGCCATAATTACCCGACGTGGAATTATTGGAGTGTCACAATTTACCTAACTATTATCCATTTTGATCAAATAACCTGACCTTTAAACATTTTAATTTAGTACCTAGTTTTTTTTAATTTATCTGATTTGAGCTAGTTAGTGATCCTTTAACTTTAAAATTTGAATGCACCGTTCATATTTACGGGTTTAGTTAATATATTTTATATAATTGACGTAACTATAAATTCATTAAAATAAATAATTAGCTTAAATTTTTATATCTGAAGAGCCATTAAATTATTTAAATCAAACAAATCGAAAGGTTGGGTACTAAATTAAAATTTAAGGGTCGGGTAGCCGAATTAAAATATTTTATAGTTCACATAGGTTTTATACATTTTACCGAAAAAGGAGGGAAAAAAAGGATTGGGTAGCCGAATTAAAATAGTTTATAGTTAAATTAAAATACTGAAGGGTCAGGAAACCATCTCATCAGCCATTCATGTGAATTATATATTTTCTTCACATAAATAATGGTAAATTAAGGATTTACTACTGTATCATCTTATTTTTATTTTCTATATTTTTCACTTTTTGAACTAAATTGAGCCGCATGAGCCGACCTAAGCGCAAGCTTAGCTCATTTTATCTCATTTATTGGGTGAGCCAGTTGAGCGATCCCTTTACGAGATGAACCCGAGCTGGCTCGTGAACAATACGCCTACGTTTGACCACCATATTTCGGCTGTATAGCGGGTCAGGTCTAGGCTTGGACACAATTTGACTTTGCTGAGGGGATAGATAGAGATAGGTAGGGCGGGAACTGGGTCGGATTTAGGTTGGGTCATACTAAGCCCAAGACTGGCCCAAAAAGAAATAATAGGCTTTGGATCGGGCTTCTATCTAATTTTAAAAAAAAAATTAAAGTCTGGCCCAGGCCCAACTAATCGGGCTTTGTTGAGGCCCACTTTGTCTTTTGTCACATAGCGCATACCTATTTTTATTGTATTAAATTAAAATAAAATATCTATTTTTATACGTTCATGACTGGAGTTTGAGCACATAAAAAAAATAAAAACTAGATATTTAGTTATATGTATAACATATCCTTATATATATATTTATATATAGAGCAGGACTACTGTACTATTAAGAGCACAGCAGTCCTTATACTCCTAAGTTTCTAACCACCCATCAAGTTTGATGGATGGTTAGGATGAGAGAGAGAAGAGATATTAGAGAGAAATTTAAGGAGAGGAGAAATTGAAACACTCAATTTATCCTCAATTTTTCTTCTCTCTCTTTTCCTAACCACCCATCAAGTTTGATGGGTGGTTAAGAAATTAGGAGCACAGGGGCAGCCATTGTAGTACACTGAATTTCAGTGCATCGTACCGAACTTCTACAAATTGTGGAGTTCCGGTGGAAAAATAGCATGAGAGGCTATATGTGAGGTTTCGGCCAAGTTTGGGACTTGTGTGAAGTATTTTCAGCGCAAACGAGGCGCGAAAGCGGACTTCGAAAAGCTAAAACTGCTGAACTTGTGAAGTATGCAGTGGATTCCGGTATGTGGACCTCCATACCGGTACTGAAGTGATTAGTACCGGTATGTGATGAGGTATACCGGAATGCCATGGTCGAAACCGAAAATCCAGCTCTCGGGTTCTGCGGAATCCTCCGGGGTATACCGGAGCTAGCACCCGTATACCGATATGCAAATGCACATACCGGTATACAGTGTTACGAAATTCCAGTTTTGGCTGGTTGAAGGTGTTAAGTGTGGTGAGGGGCAAATAGGTCTTTTCACACTCGAGAGAGTGTTAGAAAGGCAGGAAATACCCCCTTTCTCAGTCATCTTCCTCCTCCACTTCTCCTCTCCATCTCCTTCACTTTCTCTCTCTAGAGATCTCTCCAAAACTTGGAGAAAAGGGTGGATTGATCTTGGAAAAGACTTTCAAAGGAGAAAAGAAGCTTCTTAGTGCAAGGAGAAGCTTGGGAAACTTGTGGTTAAGGTTAGTTCCTCACGTTTTGGGTTCAAATCTTGGATTTAATCCTTTGAAATGAGATTTTTGGAAACCCTAGGCAATCTAAAACACAAAATGTGGAGATTGGCCAAGAAATTTTGAGGTTCTACATGCATGCATGTGAAACCTAGGTTAAATGAGGGTTTTTGTCTTGGGAGGTTCTAAAAATATTTGGACCTTCGGGAATTGCAATTGAGGCATTGAAAATTATGTTAGAACACTTGATTTCGTGTATTGAGTTGAATTAAGGGTTCGTAACGAGTAACGAACCGTTTTCTTGTAGAAGCTTGGGTTGAAACAAGAACTCAAGGCTTGGAGACTTAGGAGCTTGAAGAATACAAGAATTTGTAAGCTCTTGAGGTGGGTTTGTGTTTACCGAAGTGATTAGGTCACTTCCATGTCTAGGATAAATATCTATTTAAAGATAAAATGGTATGTGTTGTGAACCCTAGAACTTGCATGTTGGCAAAGGTAAAATCATGATAGGTAGAGCAATGAGCTCCTATTGCATGATATAGAATTCAAGTATAATTCAATTATCTATACTTGTTGCATGGTTGTATGTATGAATGGAACCTAGTGTCATTGAACATAGGTTGGAACATGTGAGAATAGAACCTAGTGTTATTGAACATAGGTTGGAACATGTGAGAATGGAACCTAGTGTCATTGAACATAGGTTGGACATGAGATTGGAACCTAGAGTCATGGAACCTAGGTTGAGAATGAGAAAGTAAACCTAGTGTTATTGAACATAGGTGAGACTTAGTGACTTGAACCTAAGGTCATGAGACTTAGGTTGGCAAGTGTAAAATGTGAACAACGGGATGTGCGACGATTTTGCTATCCCGGGTATGCGACGATTTCGCTACCATGCCATGAGTTGGCGGTGTTGAAACGGAATGTGCGACGATTTTGCTATCCCGGGTATGCGACGATTTCGCTACCATGCCATGAGTTGGCGGTGTTGAAACGGGATGTGCGACGAGGTTGCTATCCCGGGTATGCGACGAGTTCGCTACCCATGCCATGTGATGGCGGTGTTGAAATGGGATGTGCGACGAGGTTGCTATCCCGGGTATGCGACGAGTTCGCTACCCATGCCATGTGATGGCGGTGTTGAGATGGGGTATGCGACGATTTTGCTATCCCGAGTATGCGACGAGTTCGCTACTCGAACTAGGAGATGACGAGTTTACTCCTTGAATGTTGGAACCATTATGGTGAGACGGCGATTCCGAAACCATAAGTAAATGACAAGTAGTTGAACTTGGTCAATGTGAAATATAGGATGAACCTATGAGAGAATGATAATTTACATTTCATTTGGTTGCATCCTTTATGTTTATTTACAAGCATGTAAATATTTATTGCATAGTTATTTGTGATCTAACTTATGCATATGGTGTTCCTTTGGACCTGGTGGGTCGAGCTTCTCTCTTGGGTGGCCTTACCCACTGGGAACTATGTTTATAGTTCTCACCCCACGTTTTTTAGGTCCTTCCGCGAGTGAGGCGGCGGAGCGAGGCAAGGGTTTAGCTCTCTAGATAGCGGCCCTTCTATTTTGGTGAATCATAGAGTTGTACCCCTAGTCTTGGACTTGGATAGTATATGGATTTACATTGATTGTATGCAACTTGTATATTTCATAAGTTTTGGAACATGATGTATGGAATGGAAATGAAAGAAAAGAAAATTTTGGGCATGTATAAATGTGTAATGTGATGTAATAGAAGTAGAACTTCTTTATGTTGATGCTTTCCTTGTGCAACTCTTGTACTCCGTTCCTAGTTGGAACCTCGTGGATAAGCTTGTGTTGTGACGCCTTGGGCGGGTAGAAGAGGCTCTATCCGTTCGGCGGGTCTGGGGCATGCGCCCGTGCGGTTATCCTTTCCACCTAGTTGGTGTTAAAGGCCCGACGGGGCGTGACAGCCGTGCTCCTAATAGCACAGTAGCCCTGCTCTTTATATATATCCTAATAATATTACACTATATATAATATATTATGTCACTCATTCCTTATATGGATAAATATTATATATATATAGAGAGAGAGAGAGTTGAGTTAGAATACTTTTGGAAGCACCAACCTCTTGGTGCTTCTAGATTTCTAGCCCTTGGATCTACTTCTTGATTACTAATAGCCTTTGGATCAAATATTATTCCACCTACCACCACCTACCACCATCATCCCAACCCTACATCACTCCATCCAAAGGCTATAAACCCAAAAGCACCACCCCCTTGGTGCTTTTGAGAGTATTCTAGCTCAACACTATGGGCATGTTTGGTTCGCGATTGGAATATGAATGAGAAATGGAATTGGATTGCTTTGGAATGGGAAATGGAATGACGAATCATCCCAAGACGTTTGGTTCATTAATGGAATGGGTATCGGAATGAAAATTTAGAATTTTTGAGAGGGTGTTTTGATTAAGAGAGAGGAAAGTGGTGAAGGGAGAGGAGGGGAGGTGTTGGTGGAAGAGAATTTTTAGTAGTTTACTTTGGAATGAGCCAATCCGGTATTCAAGGCTGGATTGGACCATCAATAGATTTAGTCATTCCCATTCCAAAGTGGAATGGGAGTTGGAATCCGATTCCTTTAAAACAAACAACAATCATTGGAATCAATGAATCTCATTCCGATTCCATAGTCTAAAATAGGTGAACCAAACATGCCCTATATATAGTAAGATCAGTACTATAGAAGCATGCCAGCCTCACTCATATATATATATATATATATATATATATATATATATATATATATATATATATATATATATATATATAGTTCGATTACTATGCTATCGGTAGCACGGAGGCCTCCGTGCTACCAAGTTGTTTTTGATGATGCGGCTTCCAAGTCGACGATCGGCTTCGTTAGACTTGATCTACTCTATTAAAAGTATTTGAAAACTAAATTTTATAATTTTTCGATATCATTTACCCATCAAACAAGTATTCTAAAATTGAACGGCTGAAAATAAAAATATCATAAAAATGATGATAAAAGACTTAAATTTAAGATCAAAAGTACTGATCTTACTATAAATAGTGAAAAAAAATTTCTATAGAAATTTCATCAGATTTGGATTGTTTTACACCGTTAAATTCACAAATGCATCACATCGACCATTAAAATTATTAATTTTGAGACCTTTTGATCACTAGCCAAATAATATCGAAAAATTATGAAATTTAGTTTCCAAATAATTTTAATAGTGTAGATCAAGTTTAACGGAGCCGATCGTCGATTTGGAAGCCGCATCATCGAAAACAACTTGGTAGCACGGAGGCCTCCGTGCTACCGATAGTATAGTAGCTTAGCTATATATATATTATTTTGATAACTAATATATCGGGCTTTCGGGTCGGGCCGGGGCGAACTTGAACATGTCTAAATAGGCCTAAAATTTTTCTGGAACCTAGCTCAGACTCAAAGTTATAATTTCAATACCCAAAGCTCGGCGCATATATGGCCCATCGGACTGGGCCTTGTTTAAGCGCGGGCCCAGTTCCACCCCTGAAGATAGGCCATACGGGCCCAGGGTTTGCTGCTTCAGAAACCGACGTAGCCCGGCCCGGAATACCCGACCTTGGCCCATTGTTATCCGTAACTGTTCAAAAATGTTAGCTCAATGTGGCCACTGATAATAACTCACATGAAAGTATACTAACAAACTATTTGGTGAATGCTCTGCTGTAACTATATATTTCACTAAATAAAACCATTAACTGCATCATATCTTTATTTAGGTTAGTTTCAGGGATAATTTTAGATTTGAACTTTTTAAAATTTTAAATTAAAATTAAAAAAATTTAAATTTTAGTTATTATAAATGATGTGAAATTGTATACTGTGTATCCAAAAAGTTAAAAAGGAACCTGTAAAATTTTGTAAAGTTACAGAATTACTTATTTTATCTAGACTTAAACCTCAGAATATAAACTCCATAAAATTTTATAAATATGCATCCGAAAACCCCAAAGTCCATTTCATTAAAAAAAAAAATGATGCAGGTAGCATGCTACCTTTCTCTTGACCACAAAAAAAAAAAAGAAGAAGAAGAAGAAGAAGGAAACAAAGCAACCAACAGACACCTTAGGATCATCATAACATTTGACATTATTAAATTTTAGCTTTGGTAGACATCTCACAATTAGCTATAGAGGAAGAGGTGTGTACCAGAGTATTCAAGAGTAGACCAGTGCTAATTGTACACCCCTAAACAAGGTGTTTATCTTATACCGCATTCATTCAATAGCTTGTATTTATAATTTGTTTTATCAATTTTTTTCTTTAATTAAAATTTTAATGAGTCACCGGCCATCATAGTATAAGTGGTAAAGGGTTTGAGATTGATACTTAAGATTCCAAGTTTGAAGCCTAATTGCTTATCATTCAATTACGTTCATTTTTTTAAAAAAAAGAGAGTATATATAAGTGAACAAATAGAAAAAAGTGAGACTTTTCAGAAGTGTTATTTTTGAAAAAAATAGTGATTTAGAAAGTGAGTGTCATTCTTTGTTGTTTGGTTTGTCTAATAAGTGGTAAATAGAATTTTAAACTTTTCGGACTTCTTATGTTTGGTTACCTATAAATTATTAGATAATAAAAAAAGTTAGTTGATCCGTGAAAAAAAAAAAAAACGTGTGCGGGTATGTGGTGGGGTGCTGGGTAGAGAGAGAATCTGGAATATAGATGGGAAGGCGGAAGAAAATTTATGCGGTAGGGAGGAGGGAAGAAGGAAAAAGTTGATGCAGCAGGACAGAGATAATAAAAATATGACATGAAGGAGGAGCATCGGAATAATCATGCGGGAGAGAAAAATAAAGGAAGTCGCGATAACTTGTTATCTTATTTTTTATGACTTTTTATCTAAATTAGACAGAAAGCTAGTCGAAGAGAATTCTATTATAAAATAAAATTCTATTTTTTTTAAAAAAAAAGTGAGATACAATCAACTTTTTTTAACCAAACAGTCATAACATATTCAGTTTCTAAAATTCTCACTTTTTATCTTTAACTTTTTATCAATCAAACATGCTCAAGAGTAAGGTATGACACTTTGGCAGATAGTCCTAAATTTATTAGACTTGTGATGTTTTCTTATTTTTCATCATAAAGTTTCATAGCATTTTTCTCATTTCTTTTCCTTACTTTTCCTTCCAAAGTCAAAAAAAAAAAAAAAAAAAAAAAAAAATCAACCTCTTAGTCTAAATTACTTGTGTAGCTTCTTGGCATTGGCCAATGTTGAGTAAATGATACCTAATTTTTTTTTCCCTTGGATTTTCGAATCAGAATTAGAGTAGAAGATTCTGACTGTCTTTGTTTATTATGCGGGAGTTGTTATTAACAACAATTATTTTGATAGGTGCAGATCCAATTTAGAGTATGTTAACATTTTTAATCATTTTAGTTTAGAATTGAAAACAAATTCTATTCCTAATAAAAGTAAAAATGTGTAGAGACACTCTCAGTTATAGACCATTTTGAAAAATAAATGGCTCCCTTGTGAACCACTTGGCGGCACTTGGCTTTGACCTTTCCGTCCAACACGGAAGGATTCACGTTCACCTTTACATGTCGTTGTGACCTTACATTCTAGAATAGTATTCTCATCTAGCTGCTCTTCGCGTTCTACCATAAGATCTTCAACGGATGGTAGTATTTCTCCGGGCTCATCGTCCAGCATTGATGGCTCGAAGGACTTTAGGTTTTCGACATTGACGACCATATACATCTTTATGTAAGCGGGCAGATCCAATTGACAAGCATTTCACACCAGAAATTTGAAAGGTCCATAACAAATGAGTTTAAGTTTCTTACTCTCGCCTTTCAAGTGCTTTTTGCTGAGATAGAGCCAGACGAGATCACCATCTTGGAATCGCCTTTCACTCGATGTAAGTTATGTCATTCTTTATACTTCTGCTGAGATTTTTGAAGTTGTTGCTCCACCTCATTTTGCACTTTTTGAATGTCCTCCAAGAAGCGCTGTGCCTTTGCAATTTCACTTTCCTCCTTGGTGGTCTGCAGTCGCTCGACCGTAAAAGTCAAGTCGAATGGGTTTTGTGGTAAGTAACCCAAGCACACTCCAAAGGGAGTCTTGCCAGTGAAACTTTGTATAGCTCGATTGAAAACGAACTGCAGGTACGGAAGGCTCTCATCCCAAGTCTTGGGATGTCGAATGTTGTACCCTCGCAGCAGATGTACAATCGTTCGATTAACCACTTCGGTCTAACCATCGGTGGTACTGTTAGGGACGATAGAAGAAGGTAGCGTCGCGGTCCCATAGGTAGGGACTGCCAAAGATGAGGTTGCAAATGTTTAGCGTCACAATCTCACACAACTTTTCGTCGATGTAGATGCCAGTCACCACAAACTTTACCTTACACTGGCGATCGATCTTCATCTTGATGTTGTTGTTCATCCACTCCAACGGATATGGATGTGGGTGTGGAGTAGTTGACAAACCCAGCTTTTGAACTAGGTTCTCCGAGATCAAGTTTTTTTGGCCGTTGGAATCGATGATGGCATCGATCGCCTCATTTTTGACTTGAACTTGGAGAGTGAACAACTCCTCTCTTTTGTTAGTCGGATTTGACGAGCACATGCTTCTCTTCTTCAGCATAGTCATCAGAGACAAGCTAGTGTTACCTTTATCAATCCGTCCGATTAAGGTAGGAGCATCACTTGTCGATACTGCCATTGTCGTTGCTGTTGCCATTATGCGTTTGCCACGGTCGTCCTTCTTCGTCGGTCTCAGCTCTCGATGGAGCTTCCAGCATCAATCTTTAAATGTCCTGTGATTTTGCAATGATCACAGTAGAAGTCAGAATCAAATAGCCTCTTCTTTTTAAGGCCCTTCTTTTTGAACTTTTTGGAGCCCTCGGCAGACTCCCTGGATGGCTTCTCCTCATAAAAGGCCCTTCTTTTTGAACTTTTTGGAGCCCTCGGCAGACTCCCTGGATGGCTTCTTTTCGTAAGACAGCTTATTCTTCCGCTCAATCGTCATGGCTGTTTGTCTCGCTTAGGCGATATCGCAAACACAGAG
This sequence comes from Puya raimondii, assembly GCA_016920855.1. Lineage (NCBI taxonomy): Eukaryota > Viridiplantae > Streptophyta > Magnoliopsida > Poales > Bromeliaceae > Puya > Puya raimondii. Next base: position 59,672,305 of record JABWPP010000049.1, read on the forward strand.
GAGACGGAGCTCATCATTGATGCACTCCTGCAGTCCGGCGGTGTATTTGCGAAAGACCTGTGGATCATCAAGGGCAATGCCAAGCGCCAAGGCTTGGCGCCGGAAGTTGGTGGTGTAGTCCTGCACTGTTTGGTTGCGCCTTTAGCGCAGGACATGCCAATGCTTCCATTGTTCCTCTTCATACCCCATAGAGTAGAATTTCTAGCGGATCAGTCACTTGAACTGATTTCAGGTAAAATCCTCGTTGGCAGAAGTTTGGAGAGTGGCCTTCCACCAGGTAGAGAGAGTTTAGAGCAATTAGCCAATCCAATCACCAGAAAGAGCGAAAGGGAGATGAGAAGCAAAAGCAAATAGAAAAGAACTAAGAATCCCAATCCCAACTGACCCAGATAGCATACAGTGAAGCAGATGCTGAATTATTTCCATTATATCCCAGCCTAGAGGGAAAGATATGAGGAGCTAGCCTAATTTCACTTTTATTTCATTTTTAAGATATGCTTTTAATAGCCTTAGTTTTCAGGAAAGATATGATGTGAACAAAAGAAAGAATCTCATGGTTGAATGCTCACAAGACATGTGACCAACTTTAGGTTTGTGAAAATTATCTTTTCCGCATTACTATAACTATAGAGGTCGAAGTACATCTCCAGTTGTCAAGTTAGGCGTCTAGCTTTTCAGCGTCAACAGCGCCTTCGTAGTTGGGGATCTCGACCTTGGCCTCAATCTTGAACGGTTGTGACCTCCCTTCTGCAAGCGACGGAGCCATACTCCCGTCATCGTCGGAGTCGTCGTCGTCTCGCGTACCCGAGATATCCTCGGCGGCGCCCTTCGTCGGCGTTACGCGCGCCTTTGGAGGAGGGGCCCCTGAGAGCCAACCACTCTTCTCCATCGGCATTGCCGATGATGTTGTAGATTGGGCCTTGATCCAATTTAAGACGATCTTCATGTCGTCAGATGGTGCGGCGACCTTGGCGACAAGGTCAGACGATGTCGCTATCTGTTCGTCTGCCAACATGGTAGGCGCGCTCTTTATTTTCCTTATCGGTGGCCTGCAGAAGATGTCGAGGACGGAGAGTTGTTCGTCGATAGCTCTGTAGACACTTCTAGTTCGCACCAGGCACCAGGATCATTCGGCTCAGATACCACTTAATCCATCGGGGAGACGCTAGGACATTGTTTCCTCCTCCTACGACGGATTATTCTAGCTCGAACTTTCAGAATTGTTGTAATAAAATTTCAAAATTTAATTTAGTTGACTAAATATTGACGCATCACTAAAATAAAAGCAATGTATCATGTTAATTATTGGCACATAATTAATCACAACACTGCTACATCACTTGTACATTAACGATGAGTCAATATTTAGTCAACTAAATTGGGTTACAGGACTTGATTACAATAATTCTAAAAGTTCGAGCTGAAAATTACAACAAATTAAAGTTTGAGAAAAAAAAGTTTGAGGACCAAATGGTATTTACCCTTTTTTTATTGAGATTTTCTTAGTATTTGATTTTTTGGAATTGAATTATTCCAGAGGTGTTATAAGCAAATTTTAGTAAATTTAGTAGTTCTATTAGCTATTAGCTATTAATTATTTCAACTTTATTTGCTAGAAAGTAATTAAAGTTATTAAATTTTGATTCATTATCAAAGAATTTAATAAAATCTTTTAATTCTCTTTTACTAAAATTATTTAATTAAAAAAAGTTAATTTTATTTGTGTCCTTTTGCCTACCCCTAATTATGTAGCAGCCTTCAAAAATTGTCAATACCAAAAATATCACTTTAATTTAGAAAATTTATTAAAACAATTCATATTGTAGAAATTATATCCAAAAATATCTCCAATTGACTATCATCAAAGGGCCTTCAATTAACAAAAAGATAAATTTTATAAATTGAAATTAAGTATTAAGTTAGAAAAAGCGATTACGTAAATTTAACCAAAAAATAATTCAAATTATAAACTAAGTAAGAAAAAGCTATCGCAAATTATACAAATTGAACCAAAAGCTATAAGCTATATGGTAGTTAGTCATTTCATATTCTAACTCCAATAAAATTCTAACCAAAATTGATAGAAATGGCATTTAAAATACTATTTAGGCTAAATTACAGAAAACCCCCTGTCAATACCCGCTTTTTCACTTTCTTTCCTGTCATTCAAAAACTTACACTTTGCCCCCTCAAAAAATAAAAAATGTTCACTTCGGCCCCCGCCGTCAGCGTTCCGTTAGGGTTCCGTTTATATCATATTTTTTATACCCAAAATACTCATGAAAACCCTCATCTTCCTTCTCCTTCCTTACCGACATCCTCGGCCGCGCGCCTCGCTCTCGCTCTCGCCCTCGCCTTCGCGCTATCCGTGCCTAGATGCACGTCCTTGGCCTCCTCTGCCGCCTCACCCTTGCCCTCGCCCTCGCCCACCTCTCCGCCCATACCCACCACGATCTCCTCCCTAGAGTCGCCGAAATAAAGGGGCCGCGAGCATGCTAGAGGAGCAGGAGAGTAGGTGAGGAAATGGTGCTGCAGCTGGGGTCGAGAAAGGCGCCGACAAAGGTGCGGGATCAGTAGGTTGGAGGAGAAGACGAAAAAGAAGAGGGTAATTTGGTCATTTATCACACCATACCCCCCCCTGTGAACAGTTTTCGTTTTTCAAGGGAGCAAAGTGTAGGTTTTTGAATGACAGGGGGGGAAAGTAAAAAATCGGATTTTGACAGGGAGTTTTTGTGTAATTTAGCCTACTATTTATATATTTATAGGGTTGATATTAATATTGCTAATTTTGAAGGGATATATATGATATATATATATTTTTTAATGTTTTGAGAGATACACAAGAAATTATATCAAAAATCAAAAGTTATATAGTTCTCAATCAAGAAATTTAAGGGTAAAACCTTACAGAACTTAATTATCTGAACTATGAACAATTTTGATTCACAATTTGATCTTTGAAAATTTTGATTTTACTACCCAACCTTTCAATTTGTTTGATTTATAGTCAGTCAACGGCACTTTGACTTCAAAATTTGAATGCACTGTTTATCTTAAATAGTATATTTTATGTAATTTTTACAACTACGAATTTATTAAAACAAGCAATTAGCTTAAGTCAAAATACTATTGATTGACTCAAATCAAATAAATTGAAGGTTGGATAGTAAAATCAAAATTTTACAAATTCGGATAGTCAATTCAATATAGCCTATAGTTCAGATAAGTTATGATCGTATCAGCCCCTACTTGTTTGCGTTTGAAGTACACACTGAAAATGTGATGAAATATATAACATTTTTACTCAAATTTCTTGAATTTCTCTACTATTAATGTACAAAACTAAATACCCAAGTATCATCTTTATTCAAATTTAATTTATTTGAAAGATTTCACTTGGATGTGTAGATATAATTTGTGAAAAGAGAGGCTTTAGTAATGAGTAAAATAATAAAATTAATTTGTCTTTTTACCAGAGATGTCCAAACTTTTTTAAGTTTTAGCTCATCATTTTAAGAGTTGAATGATTTACTATTCTTTCAAAGAAGGTGCAGGATTTCCTTTTTCAAATTAACCCTTAAAAGAATTTCTAATTTGCAAATGATCCTATTAAAGTTTTATTTGGCTAAATAATCTTATTTTGTCCAACTCGGCGCCACGGTGAAGAATAATTAAGACAGTGAATTATTTACTGTTTTTTGCAAAAAGAAAAATAATAAATCTGTTTCTTTCTATTTCACATATGTAATCCTATTAATTATATAAAAATTTCAGCAAATCACATAACCATAACAACTTAAAAAATCCTAACAACTTAATCATCCAATCTTTACAATAAAATAAAAATTTCAACAATTCACATACAATTCTAGCAACATCAAAAGAATCCTCACAACTCATATTATAAAAAAAAAAAAAACTTATAAACAACCATGATAACCTGAAAATGGTAAATAATTCATCATTTTTTTAAAAACGATGAATGATTCACCATCTTCATCACTTTTGTCCAATGTGGCACTGAGTGAGCAAAAAGAGGCTTACTTGCGAAACAAAATTTTGAGAGGAACATTTGCCCAATTAAAATTTTTTATAGAATTATTTTAAAAAAATCCGACCTGTAGTTGCAAATTTATTTATATTTAAATTATTTGATGCCTTTTTCAATACAAGCTAATTATTACTTTATGACTTTATAATTACACAAATTGCATAAAATATACTAAATAAATTCATAAATTTAATTAATGATGCATTCAAAATTTTAAGTTAAAGAGTCATTAACCAGCTCAGATAGTCAAATCAAAATGGATTATAGTTGAGATAAGTTCTATCCCAAACTAAAAAAAACTACACACACATTTAAACAGAGAAAATTGTACACTCTCAATTACCACTTGTATACATTATTTTAAAAAGTCTAAAATTTTGCAGAAGTCTGAAATACTTGCAAAAGTATTTAAGTTTCATTTAAGGATCAAATACATAAAATATTTTCTTTGTTATCCAAAAATAGTTTCATTTAATCGATAGATTAGGAAGGCACGTGCATAATAAATTTGAAAGATACATGAAATTGATACGTGAGATAAGAAATGAAGATTTAAACTACGGGATCTTTGAATTGCATGGATTTGATAACATGTTACCTAAAAGATTAATACAATACACAATAAATTCAGAAATAATATATTTAACATACCTAAACTAGCTTATTTCTCTCTTCTCAATTTATAAACTTTTTCAGCTGTATATATCTTTAACAAGAGGTGATGCGCAAAAAATAGTTTTAAAAAAAAACAAGTAAATTAGTATTTGATTTTTGAATTTCTCTAAATTAAATAGTGCACATTTTATATTATTCTTCATTGTTAGGTGATCACAAACAAAAATGATAAAAATACGGATCATTATTATTTTGTTGCATGCATGATACTGAACTTTCTCGTTTGCTTCCTTGTGTTAAAGGTGATAACTTTGAGTATGAATTATAGCAAAAATACTAGATAGATATTGGAGTATCCAAAGAATTAAGTCAAGTCCCTTCACCTTTTTTAGTTTTTATTAGTCAAATGATGAAAAGCAGCTTTACTAGAAGACAAAAAGGGAAATAAATTAGTGCATTGGATCCACCAATTATGCATGTACTTGCTTTATTATAGAACTTTGGATCCATAATCTTTTGATGTTTCCTTTTCTTGCCTTTGCAATATTTTGCCTCAACCTGTTGGTGAAGAAGGAGAGAGGATCTCTCAATTATATATTAATTATTTTATTTATTATTAGGTCAAAATACAGAAAACTTTTCTAACAAAATCTATATTTAACCTTCGCGACATTTGTATGATTTATCACTTTACCACCTTCGGGTTATTGTAATATATATTATTTTGTCACGTATTAGAGAGCAAGTTAATCTAGATCATAATATTATTAGTTGTTCCTTTTCAATAGTTTCAAATCAAATTGAAAAAGAAGGAACAACTTTAGATACCTCTTTTGTGTTTTACAGTTTTTTTTTTACTTTTGTTAGCTGTATCATTTACGTACCCTGTGATTTTTGTTTTCGTTTTTAGATACACCTTCCATTAACTTTTCTATTAAACCTGCAAAGATCAACGAAAAATTTTGATCGTTCTTGGTGAGTCCCCAACGGTGAAAAAGTGATGATCCACGATGCATATACGTAGCACATGACTATTTTAATGGAGAAATATAATGGAAGTTGAAACGATAAAAAATAGAATTCACAAGGTACATAAAGGATATAATTAAAACAAAGGTACTGAAATGAAAAAGCGGTAAACAACAGGCAGGGTATGTTGTCCCGCAAAAGAATTATGTATTAAAACATATGGACCAACAGCTCTACTAATAGAAACTAGACTGCAGCATTTTGGGCCGGTGGTTTGAACCCAACGAGTTATTAGTGATAGTAGGTTTGATCGTTATTATTTTATTTCAGCAGTATATTCTCAAAAAACAATAAACTCTTTATATTCTTTATTATTTGGCGATCACAAGCAAAGATGATAAGTATACGAATCATTATTATTTTGTCGCATGATATGAAACTTTCTGTTGGATCGTCGGCGCTGATCATAATTCTAAAATTTCGAGCTATAAAACAAGGGGGCAACCAATTTACGTAAAGTGTACAGACACAGCGTTTGTGGTTCTCCCTCCCCCCCGCACCTGCACAAATTGTAATATGCGGTAATCGAGTCCGTAACATACTATAATGTCAATTGTTGGATAGTCAACTATAATCACAATTTTAAAAGCTCGAGTTATTAGAAATAGAGCAACCAATTTAATTAAATGTACAGATACAGCGCCGACGGATCTTAATTATGATTTGACCTAATCCGACTTTCGTTACATACGCTGAATGCTGACCTATCCGCCAACATTTTTTCTTTTGCTTTCTTATGTTAAAGGTGATTAACTTTGAGTATGAATCATAGCAAAAGTACTATATAGATATTGGAGTACCCAAAGAATTAAGTAAGTAAGACTCTTCACTTTGTATAGCTTTTTATTAGTCAAATAATAAAATGTATCTTTACAAGGAGACAAAAGGGAAATAAACTGGAGCATCGGATCCACCAAATAAATGCTTGTTTTATACTAGACTTTTCGAAGAAGAGATCTTTAAATTATACATTAATCATTTTATTTATTAGGTTAAAAAAGGCATATTCTCTAACATTTGAAAATATATATTTCATTTTTCTCAACGTTGACGTGATGGTTGCTTTACCACCTTCAATTACTGTAATACAAATATTAGAATGTGAGGTATTAGTGTCTCTATTATTTCATCATGTATTAGAGAGCAAGTAAATTTGGATCTGAATATTATTCTAGTTGTGACATCTCAATAGTTTCACATCAGAATGGAAAAAAATTATATATGAAAATATAAGGATCAGAAGCTTTACTATAATAAAAATGAGCTCGGCATTTTGCGCTAATGGCTTTAGCCAAATGAGTTATTAATGTTAGTCAGCCGAATTGTTATATTTAGTATAGACTATAGAAGCTGTTTTGGACGAGGCGTAAAACGGGAGAAGTTTGCATATGGAAATATGAGAACCAAGCGCTCTAATAATAATAATTGGGTTTAAATATTTTGGGCTAATAATTTAAGACTAACGAGTTATTAATACTACTGGTTGGATCATTATATTTTGTATCAGAGCCATATTGCTAGTCGGACGTGTGAGATGGATCTCACATGACGTTTGAGTCTAAAACACAGAGAGTCCGCATATGAAAATACAAGTACCAAGAGCTTTAATAATAATAATAATAATTTGGCTTAAGTTGTTTGGGCCAAGAAGTTATTAGTGTTAGCCAATTGAATCATTATAATTAATATTATAGCCATATTGCCTGCCAGACGTGTGAGATAAGACTCGCATCACTAACGATCTTGAACTACAGGTGTGATTAGACCTAATAAGAATGTCTGGATCTAGGGAGCGGAGTTCGTAGTGCCCTAATAGTATAATAGTCTTATATCAGATGGAAAAAGAAAAATTATATACGAGAATGTAAGCACCAAGGCTCGACTAATAAAAGTTGCGTCTAGACATTTTGAGCTAGTATTTTGGGTCCAATGAGTTATTAGTACTAGTGGGCTAGATTGTTGCGATAGTGAAAGAATTTAAATATCTATCTTGTCAAATAAAGATGCATTTATATACATGACGAAGCGAAACCTATCTTTTTTATTCCAATGCCTAAAAAAATATGATGAACTCCATTTAGCGTAACTCTTTTTCACCCAACAAAGAGATAATAATTTTTTCTTTTATCATACTTTCTCGCCATGCATAATGCACTCTGAGTACAATCCAAAATGCAGCCTAAACACAATTAACAAACACATAATAGTGAGTCATTTAGTCATAGAATATTCCCAAGTGATTCACTGGTGTATTACCTTTTCGGCACAAATTTAACTTCAGTTTAGATATAAATCCAATTGTAGTGAGTTACCAAAATTTCAGTAACCGGACAATTCGAAGAAAACACTAATGTTTTCTATCTACAGTATCAGAGCTTTAGCTTTTGAAGCCTAAAAGCTTATTTTAGTTTTCCGTCACTATTAAAGTTTTAGAGTATTTATTAATCAAATGCTTTAGTTTTTGAAAACTACTGCTTTCTAAATAGGCACTAAAAGCAAGAGTGTTAGGCAAGGATGTTAATGGGTTGGGTTGAGTGCGCTTGCACCCAAAACAAGTTTGGCCCAAGATTTTATAGAATTACTTTTAGGGGTGGTTTGATTCAAGATTTATAATATTTCAAAAATATTATATATTATATATTCAGTATGATAACTTTGCTATTAACTTATTAAGCTATTTAGGTTGTGAGGTTAATAGAAACTAGTATATTCTTACTATACAAAAATATCTAATTTTTTTTTTGTTATTAGTCATAAAATAGTTAAGTTAAACTTTTTGAACCATAGGATGACAGAGTAAAAATAAGCTAAATCATAAAATAGTTAAGTATAATTTTTTGGACTACAAGGTGGTAAGTAAAAATGAGCTAAATAAATTGAAGTTTACCTTAAATTTGAGTTAGTAGTTAGTGCAATTTATTAATGGACAATATATTCCTTAAATTATAATCACTATGCCCACATAAAATCTCTCTCTCTCTCTCTCTCTCTCTCTCTCTCTCTCTCTCTTAATAGGATGTTGTGCCAATTCCTTGGACATTGAAAATTGTGAGCATATTAATGTGGCAGCATGGATGGATGCAACTCTTTTCAATGTGGGGATCTGAATAGGACATTCACTTTTAATGTTCCTTCTTTAATTTTACCTACCTACAGAAACCATATAATATTCAGGTTGCAACCAAATTAAGTGATCTGTTATTGCCTCCCTACTAGGAATTCAATTATGCAACAACCTTTTAATGTTCAAGGTTGGTCCCCTCTTTTCACAAGAAAGATATGGGATAAAAATGTGTTGAGTATTAAATATAAAAAATAAAAAATAATTTTTATAATTGTGGCTGTTTAAGTTATTAGAGATTAACGATAGTTATTAGAGATTAACGATGATTTCATATATTATCAAAGCAGGAGGTCGTGACTTTAAATTCCATTAGGCTTTTAGTTCTCACTGACGTAGACCTATCAAAATGTCGTAGAGCTACTGCAGAGCAATAAGAAAATCTTTAAGATTGTAGAGGTAAAAAATTATTTAAAATGCATTAAACCCTTCGACTATTTGTCGTTACTTCAGTCTGAGTTACTTTTGCTGATTAGATATGAAAGTACATTGAATTTAACGACTACATTAGTAATTAGTCATCAATTATTAATGTAACAACTAATTTCATTTGTTGAAAACAGTTTTTGCTATTGATTTGTCAAAATTATTACAAATTTAATTAATAAAATTTTTATCTTTATTGATTTAAATTAAAATAATGAACAATTAAGACAATGATAGAAATGCAAATGGATCTAGGTTGATGGAGCTTCCGTCCCGATCTGCAGCGACTAGAGCAGTGACTCGAGATTAAAAAGAAAGAAATTTTTTTTTTTTCAATCTGTTAAGAAAATATAACCAAAGGTGGAGAACCCTTTCTTTTTCTTGATCCGTCCCGAAATGTCAAAAATTTGCAAAAAATCTACTACTGTCTCGACCCATCCAGAATGGAATGGTAAGTGGAGATAAAAAAATAGAATATAAATAAGATTAAATTACAGAAAACTCACTTATAAATACTCATTTTTTTATTTTTCCTTCCTAACTTTTAAAAACCTATATTTTACCCCCTTAACATTTCAAGTTGTTGCATTTAGCCCCCCTCCGTCAAGGTTCCATCACTATTCCATCTATTTCTTATAATTTTTACCGAAGATACCCTTCAAAATGATAGAAATATATTGAATTTTTTTTTTTTTTACAGAAGAAGTAAGGGCGATTTGGTCATTTTGCCATCTCTATTAGCGCAGTATCCTTCCGAAAATATTTTTAAAATTTTAAAAGGACAAAATGTATGTTTTTGAAAGTCAAAGAGAACAAATGAAAAAACGAATATTTATAGAAAAATTTTTCTGTAATTTAACTTAAAAATAAACACATCTGCCCCATTTGCATCCACCTTCCACTCCAGATCCGCCTCGTTTGCATCCGCGGATGATATCAAAAAAAATATTTTTTTGCAATAAAAATAGTAGTAATTTAATTGACAATTTTTAACTTCAATCCTACTTTACATTTTCTATTTTAAATTCTTTAGTGCTCATATATTTCTTCCCATTTTGTGACGTTCCGGACTTTCCAGGGGGTCACCCATCCTAAGACTACTCCCGTCCTAGCACGCTCAACTCTCTCAACCTCTTAGGCCTAGCCACCACCCACAATGCTTAAGCCGAGTTGAGAGGTTAGCTCTATTATATCTTTTATATAGAACTATCTGGGGTGTTACAATCTTCCCCCCTTTAAGCTCTGACGTCCACGTCAGGCTCAAACTCATAAGTACCAGGCGGTGTGATACTCATCTCGCTAGCCTAAATCGGGGGAGCCGCGCTCTACCCATGAACCGGGGGAGCCATACTCTACCCATAACTACACCTGGCTCAGCCGAGACTCATCTCACACTTCCGGCTGGTAATTGACTCTGATACCAACTGTGACGCCCCGGACTTCCCAGGGGGTCACCCATTCTAGGACTACTCCCGTCCTAGCACGCTCAACTCTCTCAACCTTTTGGGCCTAGCCACCATCCACAATGTTTAAGCCGAGTTGAGAGGTTAGCTCAGGTGTCACACATTTTTTATTGGAAATTGTGCCACTTCCGTGTGGACATCGAAGTGTGTGATCTGTTATTGCTTGCTTACTAGGATTTCACATATTTATTATTAAAAAAAAAAGGATAAGAGTTTAAGTGCGCTGAGACACTTCAACTATATATAGCCTGTTGTGGAATAGATCACTCAACTTTAACAATAAATAAATTTTAGTTAACATATTATTTTAGTTTTAGTTTTAGTTACACTCAAAAGTATTAATGGAATCGACCTGTTAAATAATGAGTTATTATCAAATTTGGTTTACTATAATAACTTAAATTAAAATAATCAAAAATCAATCCAGTATTTTTTTTTTTGTAAAACTGAGTATACCTGTTTGACTCAGCTGGAGCTGATAAAATTTAACTCTTATCGAAAACCTTATCTCACTTAGAACCGACCCGATCTTGATTTTGATCAAATCTAACTTTTTACAACTAGATGTACTTGTCAATCGTGAGTACAAAGAAAAGGACCTCAAAATATGAAATTTCAGTAGGCCAATAAAGCAAAATACTTTATACACGTGTCAAATAAGATCAAATTTTATATTATTTTTTGCTTTTTTTATTGCTTTTTTTTTATGAACCATTTTTTTTTTTAATATGTTTTGGTAATGGATGTAAAAACTGGTAACTACCAAAAAAACCCTTTTTTCTGGGTATATCCTAGCATGAGTGGCAAAGGTTTTGATATTTAGTACCCTAGCTAGGTCCAAAATTTGAAATCTAATTGTTTTAAATTTTTTAGTTAAGTTTATTTTAAAAAAAAGTAAACAAAGTGGTAGCCTGCTATCATCCTTGAAAAAAAAAAAAAAAAAAAAACATAATTTATCTGAACTATGAAGTATTTTGATTTGATTATCTAATTTTTCAAAATCTTACTTTTACGATCCTACCTCTCAATTTGTTTGATTTGAGTCAGCTAAATATTGACTTCAAAGTTTAAGCTAAGTAATTATTACTTTAATGCATTTATGGTTGCGAGAATTATATAAAGTATACTAACTAAAACTGCAATGATAAATAATGCATTTAAATTTTAAAGTCAAAGTGCCGTTGACTGACTCAAATCAAACAAATTGAAAGATTAGATAGTAAAATCAAAATTGTAAAAACTTGGATAGTTACATCAAAATGGTTAATAGTTTAGATAAGTTCTGTATGTTTTTGGTTTTTTTTGTTTTTTATTTTTGTATGTCAAAAATAAGGAGAGAGAAATGATCTCAAAGACAATGAGAGAGAAATGAGATCATGGAGAAAGAGAGATGTTAATTAATTTCAACATTTTTATACAACTATATGAGGCTTGAAGCTATACCTACATATATGTTACTAAATCTATCACAAGTAGGGATATAAATATTACCAAACAAAATAGATTCACTATTATTGGCAAGTACTAAAGATTTTAAAAAATAACAACAAAAATGATTATTTAATAATTATATTGTTAATTAATAAGATAGTGAGGGTGCCCTTCCATATATTTTTTTAAATTTATAATATATATACATACAGTCGTATTTCGCATCATAGTACGGAGATTTTATTGTGAGATCCCAGATAGTCCTATATATAAGATATAATAGGGCTAAACTCTTAACCCGGCTTAAGTATTTTGAGCGGTGGCTTGGCCCAAGAGGTTAAGAGAGTTAAGCGTGTTAGGACAGGAGTAGTCCTAGGATGGATGACCCCCTGGGAAGTTGGGGCGTCACAGTTGGTATCAGCTCTCATGCTGTTGACTGTTGTGGGTAGAGCGCGGCTCACCACAAGATCAATTTAGGCTAGCAAGACAAGTCTCACATCGCCTGATACTTGTGAGTCTGAGCCTGACGAGAACGTCAAGACTTAAAGGGGGGGAGATTGTGAGGCTCCATGTAGTCCTATATATAAGATATAATAAGGCTAAATTATTAATCCGGCTTAAATATTTTGGGCGGTGGCTTGGCCCAAGAGGTTAAGAGAGTTAAGCGTGCTAGGACGGGAGTAGTTCTAGGATGGATGACCCCCGAAAAATTGGGGCGTCACAGATTTTACTAGTATACTATTATGAAAAAAGAAATTATAATTAACATAGAATTATCAAAAAAAAAAAGTACTGTTTGACTTTTCGACGGAATGAATTGGAGGAGAAAATGACCGCAATCATCATCGAAGAAACAAGTAATGTTTGACTTTTTAACAAAATGAATTGGAGGAGAAAATTTTTCAAAACATACTCACTTTTTCTAGATTCTCTGAAATATAGAAAATAAACATATTCAGATACTAGTAGGCTTCAAAAACCTAACATTTGTACCCTTTGACAATGAATCTACAAACAAAAAAAAAAAAGTACTTTTTCCAACTCACGAGATTTCATAATTTTTGTACTTGCTTTTATGTGATAGGTTTTTATATATTGATCCTATTCAGCTATTATAATTACCATTTAACACATAAATTAAACTATTCTCCTTGGAAACTATAGCAACCATTCTACTGTATATCAATAAAAAAAAATTTATGAAGGATAGAAAAAAAAAATGTACAGAGATATTATTAACTTTAGCTCTTTTACAAATATACGTCTAAACTTTCGAGTTTGGCAACTAGACTGTTTGAACTTTATAAATAGTTTAATAAGTCTTTTTTTTTTTTTCAACTGAAATTACTAACTATACAACTATTTTGATTTTATATCTTGCATATCATTTTATAAAACTTCAAAATACAAAAAAATATATATAATTCTAGCATATAAAAAATAAAAATTCAAAGTAAGACTTATTCAATACTCAGGCGCCAGTTTATAAAATAGCAAAGGTTCAGAGGATCTTTGTACATTTTTTCCTAAAAAATATAGATGAAATAATATAGATCTTCTTTTCAAAGGCAAGATTTCACAAACGCCCATGTAGGAGATTAAAATTGCATAAATAGCCCTTTAAAATTCAAAATATTATCAATACCCTTCTAAACTCAAAAAATACTCCAGAATACCTATTTTAATAACGTTCCATCAAAATCTGACGAAATAAATTCCAATTTGAAACCTACTGGATAGAAAAATTAAAAACTCGAAGCTGAACCAAAATAAAAAAAACTGAAATTCATATCCGAAACCTAAAAAGCAAACACTGCTATTTAATACACTAAATATTAAATTAAATTATTAATATATATTAATTAGTAAAATAAATACCTAAAAATTATGAAAACGATCTAAAGTAACTTACAAGGGTCGTTTGGTCGAATGCTATTGTAAATATTGAGTAGTTGGAAATGAATGCAGGCGAAAATGTCGTAGTTACAATACATGTAATTTTTTATTTTTTATTTTTTATTGGATGTATTAGAATGTGTTGTTATCTTAAAGAGGCCAGCATTCTGTCTTGTAGCGGGAGGTCAGATTGGATCGAATCATATTCGAAATGGTGGCCGGGAGGCCGGGTTGGACCAAATCGCATTCGAAGTAGTGAGAGGCCGGTTGAGCTGAGTCACAAATCGAGATTTGTGTGATCGAAGTGGCAGGAGCCCGATTGAGTCGAGTCGCAAATTGAGACTTGTGGGCGCGCGCTGTATCTGTACATTTTAAGTAAATTGATTGTACTTTTCTTTCAACTCAAGCTTTTGGATTGCCTAATTTATAAATTTTTTCCATTTCATATATAAAGTAATGAGATTACCTCCAACACAAAAAAAAAAAAAAATCACATTTAAAAGATGATTAGATAGGAATTATAGTTCTCATTTAAAATTACTCTCTCCAACTATTTACAGTCAATTTAAACATAATTTCAACTATTGCAGTTAAATTTATTCAGTTACATCAAACCAAACAACACATTTGAATAATAATAACTATAAGCAATCAAACAGCTCCTTGAATTAATTACTTTAAATTAATAATTTAATAATTCGCATCTACCCTCCTATTGGAGAACTTTTCGATGAAATCTCGTTCCCCAAAATTAAGACCAAATTTAAACAATTATTAAATTCTTGCAGTGGGGGGAGTGCACGTCCTTTCCCCAACCCTCCTCAACGTGGGTTTTATACTTCGAACTTATTCCAATGCACCACGTCGATTGCCCAATCCAAAATTAATATCTTTTCTTAATAATATATATGTACCTACTAATAATTAAATATTAACTAAATATTATATACCATAAACCATATAAATATACATATATATATATATATTGTTTATTATTCCAGGTTGTAACGCTTTCCGAATATTAAAGCACGGAATCGAATGTCAACAAACTAGCATAACAAATCAGATCCTCGGCAAGCGCCCATACTTATCTATAAAATAATGTGTAAAGTTGACTCACATGTGTGTTTCATAAGGAAGAATCTTTAAGGTAACCTCACCGCGAGTGACTTTATACCTAGTATTTTACCTAGGAACTTAGATTCAAGCCTAAAATTGTATAAAACTTATCTCAATTATAACCCATTTTGACCTTAGGAAATTGTCCAAGAGCGAAAATTATTTAAACAAAATGAGGTGATACAGAGTTAAAAAAAAAATCTTAAAAGAGAACTACACAGTATATTTTTTGCTAGACACTAGATAGGCTCCAATTAACTAGTTGATCAGTTTGTATAGTATTCCTGAAAAAGTAAAAAAAATCATTCAAAAGAGAAGGCGTGTGACGTTCTTCGACGGAGGACTGAAGAGTTTTGAGCTTCGTTCTATCAATCCATTTTAATCTTATAACTGAACTGCTAAAATAATATAAGGTAAAAGTACATAAAATTTATCTAAACTATAAACTATTTTCTTCGGCGCCGGCGAAGGCAGAGGCGGAGGCGGAGGCGGAGAAGAGGAAAAGGAGGCGGCGCCACTCTCGTTACCGTCACTGAGGGCCGCCGGTGCCGGCGGAGGAGGAGATGGAGGAAGAGGAAGCGGCACCGAGAGAAAAAAATAACGGAGGAAAAAAAGAAAAAAGAAGAAAGAAAAAAAAGAAGAAAGAGAAAGAAAAAGAATAAGGATATTTTCGTCCGATGGCGAAAAATTCGACCCGAATCTGTAAAATTGAAAAAAACGGTCCAATTTTTTAAAAACTCAAAACTAGTAGATTTTTTATGCAAAGTGGCCGAAAAATAAAATACAATTTTTTGAACGAGGTGGAAAATTGATAATTAGCTAAACCACGTGGAGCAATTTAAAACTTATCCGGAAAACAAAAATAAATATTATTTTCTATATTTTTCGAAAAAATAATGCTTAATTTGTGGGTTAACAATTTGATCCACATTTTCCCGTAGTACGTAGTTTCGACTCTATCCGCACACGCGAAAAGCGTGACGTGTGCGTTACACCGCACCGCCCGATCACGGCCGTACGTTTGATTCGACCGATGTAAGATCCAACGGCTTCTAATGAGACACGTGGCGGAGCCTCTACAGTGTGGAAAATTGAAAAGGGTGTTTTCGTAGTTTTAGCGAAATGTAGTGGCAAAAACGTTACCTGCTTTATTGAGTAGAGTCCAACCGTATTTAGATACGGGAGAAGAAACGAAGTAAGTAACCGCGTCGTTCCGAGCCGTTACTGCGAGTACGATAGATCGGCGCGGCTCGGCGCCGAGCCGCGTCGCAATTTAAATTGTAAATTCAATTAATATTATTATTATGGAAATATCCCCCAAAAACAATAAAATGCAAAAAAAATTCACCTCTAAATATCATGATTTGTACAATATCCCTTTTAATAATCAAAATCTTAAAAAAAAAATTTATGGAGTTATAATTTTAATAAGTACTATAATCGTAAAGGTAAACTTTACATTACCCTCATGTGGTTTAGCTTATTTTTATCTTGCCATATAGTGGATCAAAAAGTTGAATTTTGCCCCTCTGTGATTTAGCGTATTTTTTATTTTACCATTCTATTTTTTTTAAAAATTTTACTATGCTTTTCAATTTTATATAAATTTTTTTGGTAAAATAAAAATTAAACAACAAGGAATAAAGTAAAATTTTCTGAACCACAGGATAACAAAGTGAAAATGAGCTAAATCATAGAGGAGCAATTTGAGGTCTATTCTTATTTTAAAGTGAAAATGTGGAGATAGTCCTTTTACTATCCACATGATGCAATTTGGTTCTTCTTTTTATATTTTTATTTAGTTTCAAATTTATTATATATATTGTACTTTGGTACTTGCCAAGTACAACTGTATAATAGTTTTTTTCTTTTTTCAAGTATAGATATTTGTAAATGTTGTTTCCAGCAAATTTAATACATAACTTAATTCAAAAGAGAGAAAAAACAGTTAATTTGTTAGAAAATTAGATTCTTATGATAGGCAAGGAGTAATAAAGTATAATATATATAAAACTTCATGAATTGGAGCGTTTAAGAGGCCGTTGGTTGGATATAATTATAAGTACAGTATAGTTAAAAATACATCTAATTAAAAATATTATATTTATAATTATATGAATCTTAGTTGGTTGTTTGTACATAGTAGAAAGCGCTGCCATCATATTCATTTGATTGGATGCAATTGCGAAATATATTTACAAAATTTTATCACTTTATATATAGTATAATAATGTCTCCAATATAGGGAAAAAAAAAGAAAAAAAATATTTTTTATTTATAAGGTGATTAGAGAGGTAAAGTTTTTGTTTTTGTTTAGAGTTATTCTCTTTGTAGTTGAGCCTCCTTGTATGATTTTAAATTCAATTATTAAATTTAAATTCATCAAATAAAACTTTCAATTTAATGTACGTTGTTATAACTGTAGTATAATTATCAGCACGTGTGCAATCAAACAGGCCCGCGAAAGAGTGTAGAAACCAAAATGCAATCAGATATGTGGTCCATGCAATATTTTATTCTTTTCGGGAAATTACTGATTTGAGCTGAGGTCGAGCCGAGCCGAGCCGAGCTGAGAGCGGTGAGTGTATCCGCGTCGCCCTCGTTCTCTCTCAACCCCCGGTCACACTCACCTCCCAAATCCCCCCCCCCCCCCTCTTCCCCTTTCCCTCTCCTCTTTAAAAACCTCGCACCCGATGCTCTCCAATGGCGACGACACTCCTCCCCTCTCCTCCCCCTCCTCCTCCTCCGCCTCCTCCTCCTAGGGTTCGCAATGGTCGAGAACGGCGCCAAGGGCGACGAAGCCCCCCCAATGGCGCCCCCGCCGTCGCCGCTGCTGCGGCTCCGGTGCTCCGTCCAGAACTACGACTGGGGACGGCGCGGCGAGGACTCGCGCGTGGCGCGCCTCTTCGCGCGCAACTCCGCCGCCGACGAGGTCGACCCTGCGCGGCCCTACGCCGAGTTCTGGATGGGCACCCACGGCTCCGGCCCCTCCTTCCTCCTCTCCGGCGCCGCCCCCGTTTCGCTCAAGGAGTGGATCCTCCAAAACCCTAGCGTCCTCGGGGAGAAGGTCGCCGCGCGGTGGGGCAGCGATCTCCCCTTCCTCTTCAAGGTCCCGCCCCACTTTTTTCTCTCTTTTTCCGCTAAATCTGGCGTCCTTTTGAGCTCTTTCCATCTACTGTTACTAAATGTAGGGTTTATGGTTTCGCGGGGTCGTGTGTGTATGTGTTTGTGTGTGTTCGGGATGAGTAGGTGTTGTCCGTGGCGAAGGCGCTGTCGATACAGGCGCACCCGGATAAGGAGTTGGCGAAGGTGCTGCATAAGATGCGGCCCACCGTTTACAAAGACGCGAATCACAAGCCGGAGATGGCCATCGCCCTCACCGATTTCAGGGCCCTCTGTGGGTTTGTCACCATTGAGGTATTCGATTGTGTAGTTTTTAGTTCGAAATGGATTGATTACCAAATTTGTGGGGCTTACCTTATGTTAAAATAGAGAAAAAAGTTGACCTTTATTTTGTTTGCTTGTACGATGCTATGACTGCTACTGGATTAATTTCTACCAGATCAATCCTAAGCCCCCTCGATTTCAAGAGGTCGTGGGTTGGATTCCCCAATCCACTGTTCAGTTGGTAGAAATGCTCATCCTTTACTTTTTCTGTTATCTCGCGTGTGAGTGCACGTTGTATGATTCACCCGATCTCCATTATATTCATCTGAGTTAACAAGGAGCTTCACCTAGTAGCTTATGAATGCTGAGGTTGGAATGGTTTAAGTTTGTTTCAACATTCTGTCTGCATTTATCTTTTTGAGAAAAAATATGTGGATTCGGAATCCATAATCTGATTTTGCTTTTGTTTCTCATTAACAACTGCTGGACAAAAGTTAAATTATGATTTTTGGTTCCTTTTGCTTGAGATATTGCAGTATTTATAGTTTGATGGTGTTTTATTTTTGCTATTGAAGGACTGAAACGATGCTGTTTGGCCGCTAGATTATCAGCAAGTTAGCCAGTATTTAGTTGATTGGTGGGAAAGATTCATAAAGATGAAAACACTTGAAAATTGACTGTTTATGTCAAGACTAGTGAATTAGTTCTCAGAGGCAAAATACTTTTTAAGATATTCTAATTTATAAATATATTAATTACTACTCTTTTTATTGCAAGATACGTTTTAACCTTCTAGCTGTAGATTTGCAATACATCATGAGATCATTCTTTATGTACTTTATACCAAGGTGATTTAAGTACCGTGGCACGGGGTCGTGCCGGAAACTTGCCGGCATGGTACGGCACGGTGCTTGCCGGGCCGTGCCGATGCGTGCCGGTCACAAAAAATATATGTGTGCCGACACGTAATGGCATGAAATATTTCTTTTCTTTAGCAACAAAATATGCCAATTATTTATTATATATTTTTATCAAATCTTTTGAACTTTATTGAGAAAATTACTTACTAATTTTAAGAATAGAGGGTTTTGAGTTGTACCATCGGCACAGGGGCTGTATCGTGCCGATATCTTGCTGGCACGATACGGCACGGTGGATACGGCCCGTGCCGATGGGCACTTTAATCCTTGCTTTATACTCTTGTAGCATATTCTCCCCTTTGTATTCTTTTTCTCTCTTTTTTTTTTTCATATATATTTTTTATCTTGTCACAATCGATCTGTGCAAATTTCTCTTGTTATGGTCTGTTTGGCTTTTTTCTGAACAATTTTCATTAATTGGTTCTTCACTTTCTGAAAGGGAACTTTCGCCTGGTATCAATGCTACAATATGTGTGCTTACATTACTGATTGATTCTTAGAAGGCTTTTAGATCTGCATCTTAGATGTTGCTGTACCTCATCTAAGCTCTTGCAGGACATCGTTTCATCAAATTTCGTAATCTATTGATTGATACACGCATTGATCATGACAACAGTCTGAATTGCGGAGGCCAACAATCTTTGCTTAGTATGTCTTCCTGTACAGAGGTAGCAACAATACCACAAGTTTTGCATCCTGAGAGAAGTGGGAAAAGCTAAAAAAATTTGGAATTTGGGAAGTATTAAGGCATCAGAAAAAAGAAATAAAAGTACTTCAAATTTTAAGCTATAAATATACAACAATAGAAATATAGGAAGAAAAATTTACGTTATAGTAGTGTCAAATATTTTGTTTTCAGAGTATAAAAATGTTACATGTGATTGGTTTCTGGTGATTTCCTAGCATGGATTAGCAAATTCTGGAGATATTTATGCAACCTAAAGTTCATGAACGATCCGAATTTTTTTTCAAATAGAAACGTTTATAAGATGGATATTTTGCATCATATGGACTGTACATAATGTCTCTTATTTTATTATTCCAAGAGTTCGTGTTTGTTTGTCTATTTTCCTGCGCAAATTGAAGTGTCATATTTGTTGCCCTAGGAGAGGTTTTGTACTGATTTTAGGTCACGCTATAGATACCTATTATCATTTGTTTTTTTTGATCGATTTAACTGAATAAACAATTTTGTTTTGTACCAAAATTTCAAGTTCCTACCAAACTGAAGTATTTGTGTTGAAATTTGGAGTACAGCCGAAACTTCAAGCCAAGCTTTAATTTGAATACATGATTTTACTTTCTCATGTAATGTTTAACCTCTATCTATTGATTGAATAAATTTCTTATCTTTTTTCCTATGCCTCACTTTATTATTATTCTTGGTTCATTGTCTTGCAATACTTTGTACTTTTTTCCTTCCATTAGTTCAACTTGGTTTTTGGGAAGTCTCGCTTTCTCTCTACTGCTCTACAACGCATGCATTTATTTTCTTCATTGAAAGATTGTGCTTTATTACTTTCTTACAATACAAATTAATACTGGGCATTCCTTGTGTTTCTTATTATTCATGATATACGAATGGCTCTTGAAAAGCAGTTCGACTCATGGTGATGTTGTCGCTTTGCAGGAGCTTAAGTATGTGCTCGCAACTGTACCTGAGATTCTAGAGCTGGTTGGTTATGAGGAACTAAGCAAGATTATGAATGACAAAGAGCATGACGGACACATCGAACCAAAATCTTTTCTTCAGTCAATTTTTACAAGGCTTATGTCAGCAAATAAAGAAGCAGTTTCTGAAGCAGTATTGAACCTGAAAAGCCGTTTGAACAGTGATAATAAGGTAGCTGCAATTAACGTATCTTTAGTAGGATTTGATTAGTGTAAGTATTATAATTATTGACATTTTCCTTCTTGGCTATTGTCTTATTAACTGTTTTATCATTGGCTCAAGTTGTTTGGATGAACTAACCAAGCATTATTATCTTTTAAATCATAGTTGATTAGTCTGTTTTGGTCTTATTAACTGTTTTATGATTGTCTCAAGTTGTTTGGTTGAACTAACTAAGCATTATTATCTTGTAAAACATAGTTGATTAGTCCGTTTTGGTTCCTTTTTCTGTTTTTGTAAAAATATATAATGCTATGTCATTAAAGGTTTCCAACATACTGTCTCCTGACTGTGTTCATATAGATCAGGAAAAGTATCTGTAAACCAGCATGCACTAAAAAAAGAAAAAACATACTAATATTGATAACTTAAAATAAACATACAAGAAAGTTCTTACATTTGCAATTTTTATAGTCATTCTTGTTATATTTATTTGACTGCTCGTTGGTCTGTTTCTTGCTCTTAATTAAAACCATTCCCTTGTTGATCCTTATTTTAACGTCATGTTTTTATTTTATATCTTTATGCTTCAGTGATCTCTGGCAATGAAATTGATATTCTGCTAACTTTATTAAGCTTTAGCATATTGTATCTACCTTTGTTATTCCGCTATTTTTATTAAGCTCTAGTATTTTGTATCTAGCTTCATTTTGTTGCTCTTGTGCAATCCATGTTTTTTTTCTCCATTTTGGTTATACTGGGGAACTGGCATTTCTACATGTATTTATTTCTCTAAGCTTTTTATGAACATAGCAATATGAAAAATCAAATGAAGACCCTTCTTTGCTGGACAAGTCCACACTAATTTTCTGCTATGCCCTCGTTAGCAGTCTGTTTATTATTGTAAGCTTTTGTTAGACAATACAGTCGTGCATTTTGGGTGAATTTCATAGATCTTGCATTTGTCATGGCTTATGCATTCTCCTTTTAAATTTGAACAGATCAGCATGTGATATTTCTGCCCTTAGATTCTGCAAGAAGGGCGTCCTGTTAAGTGGTAACAAAAGTAGTTTAACTAAACATATTGACGAACAACCCTTTCGGAGTTAGGATATTACTATGTTATTAATGGCTTTGGTCGCCAATAGGATGGATTTCCTTCTATAATGTAATATTATTATATTATTATTATTATTATAAGCATTATTTTAAGGAGAGTTTTTCTATGAATTATGTATCAGTGTAAGAGAGACATCATTTATTATACTGGAAATTTCTTGGATCAATGTAGGAGGATTGTGCAATATGGCTTGAATGCTTTCATTAGAATTCAAGCATTAAGGAATGCCTAGATAAGAAATTGGCCTTGAAATTGGATTAAATCACGAAATAACTTTTCCTTGGTTTGTGCCATGTAAAGCTTGGTATTTGCTGGATATGCTATTTCAGTTCTCACTTAGAGTTATTTTGATGCAAACCAGTCTTACAATCAGTTTCAGGTAGAAAGAACATGATTTGATGGTTATCCACCGTAGATTTTTGTTTAAATGGCTTGTTTTGGTGATGAAATTATTATTTTTAGATTAGCAGCGACAATTAGTAAGGGGATTACCAATTAGATTAAGGTGAAATCTTATTTAACTTGGGAATCATAAAGGAAGAATTAAATGTTTTCAATAAATGATGTTTAATAATGGAAAATACCAGGAGAAAAGAAAAGCATAGTGGAATGAAGATGGATATCTCGGTTCTTACAATTTTTTTTCTTGCTTAAAAAGAATAGAAATCCTTCTTGAAAGAAAATGCTGTTGTTCTAACTTTTCTATAGGCGCCATTGGAATCCAAATAGACTATTTCCAGAGACAAGTTCACCTTCTAAAGTCTCGAAACCTAGAGACTGCCTCTCATTTTTTGCTATTTATCTGTCCTCTGAATATCTATCTTTTTCCTCTACAAAATAGGCCTCCGACATGCCCAATCACACAAAATTCATAGATTTGGTTGGTTTTGTTTTTAAATGGTTTAACATTATTTTGATAGGTCGGCTAGTGTGTATGTGCCTGTACTCTAGACATTTAAAATAACATTTGTATCATTCATGAAATCTGCTGGTTGAGCATGGTAGAGTATATCATACATACTACAAATTATATCCCTTGAAGCGTAAGGAAACATGGAAGCCTGCGGATTCAGGAGTATGTCATCTTTGCAGTCGATTTCTTATGCCTTTCCATGCCATTTTGTTCTCTTTTATTTTCGTCACATGGTTATGATAACAACTGTTATTTAAAATACTGGACAGTATATTTAGATGTAACAACAGCTTTCTGAATAGAATAATTTTACAGAACTGGACCCAGGAACTTGATATATGATAGATGAGACTTGATTTAAGATATTTGGGTTACTTAATTATATGACATAATTATGATCAGTTCTTGTCCCTTACATGTTAAGGCGCGATAATGTTGTCCCTGATGATTATGCTCTTCTAAAACATCTTAAATGCACATTTCCATGTCTTTATTGAAGGATCAGTTCTTTCTGATAGATTTTCTTTGTTTTTCACTTTAGATATTGATTTTTTTTTATTTTTAATTACTTGAATCAGAAGAGGATGCTAACAGAGAAGGAGCAACTAGTATTATTGTTGGAGAAGCAGTATCCTGGTGATGTTGGTGTCATATCGGCATTTTTCTTTAACTACGTGAAGCTTAGTCCTGGGGAAGCACTCTATATTGCTGCAAATGAACCACATGCTTATTTATCCGGAGAATGCATCGAATGTATGGCCACTTCGGACAATGTTGTGCGAGCTGGTCTGACACCTAAATTCAGGGATGTGCAGACTCTTTGTTCCATGCTTACATATAAACAGGTTTGTATTTACTTTTGATTTTCTATTCATTTTTTTTATTGTTTTCAATGCTATTTGAACTTTAATTTACTTTATCATTTGCAACCTGTGTTGTGACTGTATATATGGCATGCGACGATAGGATTTTCCAAACAACCATGATATATTAACTTACAAATATTTAATGAACTTCAGAGTAGTAGGAAGTATTGAAGGTCAATATTGTTAAATAAATCTTGGATTTCAAGTGCCTGATTGAGAAAGATTTTGTTCTTGGAGGAATTCTTTTACCTTCTAACTCAAGTGGTCAGATTTTGATAATTGAATTTCTAATATTATTGGCCCAGGAATATCTAAATTGCTGAAATCTTTTGTATTTAATTGTATTGCAAATTCTAGATTAATATTAATTGATCCTACTGCCATTAAGAGAACTATACTGTATATTTGGCATGCTTGTAACTGGTTTTATTCATTTTAACTGGCTATGCTTTGTGTGCTTGTTAAAGTTATAATTAGTACCTCACGCTACCTACAGGCTGCAACTTCATCTCTCAATTGGCTTAATTCTTCTTTACTAGTTTGATAGCATTGGAAGTCTAACTTTACGCTTTGCTATGATGCAACTCGATGGCATAGAGTTGCGTAGTAAATGTGGTGTAATTGGCTTAAGGGTGCTTATATGATGATCTCACCCCCTTATTGAACCTTGCACACTGGGATTCTTTTTCTTCTCTCTCTATTTTCCCTTCTCTAGATGCTTTTAGTTTATAGTTTAGAGAGAACAGAAATAGCAGTCTAGTCTGTGTGCCAATGTTTAGAGTTCAACTTACACATGTATCCCTTTTTAGTCTAGTCAACTAATTTAACTGATTATACTACTCGCCTGTGGTTTTCTTTATAGTTTTCAAATACTTCATTCTAATGCTAATAGCTTGCTTCTCATTTTTCCTTCTTTTCCAACACTTATTTCTTCCACTTTTAGCATATCTACCGTAGACAAGACTGCGGATGTGCTTTTGCTTCGTGGGAATTTCCTTCCAGTTGTATTGTGCCCTTTTTTTTGTTGAACATGCTCTCCCCAAGTTGTAGTACTTCATTACGTGCTTTAATTGCACTTTGTTGTCCGCTTTTGATCTAGCGTGTGAATCCTTTTATTGGCTTTATCCATGTCTGTCATGTTGGGATATGGATACCTAGATTAACTAATGTTACAAGAACCATTGATCACATGTCAGTTGATTTCTTTTTTTTTTTATTTATTTATTTATTTTAAGTGTGTTGAAGATTCATTAGTCCATTTCAATTGAATCTATTGAATTATAGAAATTTGCTAGCAATATATCTTACTTCAACATTCAGCCATGCTATTTCCATTCCTCAATTTTCTTGTGTGTGTCTACTTGTTCTTTTCTTTACACTACTACTAATTGTTTTGTCAAAATTAGTTTTCATTTTTGAGTTTCCGGTATTCACCTAATGAAGTAGATCTACTTATGATTTGGTAATGATGCAATATACATGCAAACACTGGCAACGGCCAAATATTCCATTCTACCACCAAGGACAATGCATTCTTATTCACTTCCGTTTACTAATTTTTATTTTTATTTTTAATGACTATATACTCTCTCATGGTAAAATGAATGCACAATTTCCGCAGGGTTTTCCCGAAATCTTGCGAGGAGTCACCTTAAACCCCTTTGTATCACGGTACACTCCTCCATTCGACGAGTTCGAAGTCGACCGCTGCTTTCTCCCCCCGCAAGAGTCGGTGGTTTTCTCCGCAGTTCCAGGCCCATCTATTTTCGTCATAGTGTCCGGGGAAGGCAGAATCACCGCCGATTCTCCGGCCGACGAAGAAGAGACGGTGGCAGAGGGCGACGTATTCTTCTTGCCCGCGCATAGTGAAATTAAGGTTAGTGCTTCTTCAGCAGGTTCTGGGCCGCTGCAGATTTATAGAGCTGGGGTACACAGCAGATTCTTTGATTAGTGTTTTCCGCTTCGATTGTAGTTTACAAATAACGGTTTTAAGTACATCTTAATACGAGCCGTGCTATAGTTATGAGGAGGCTTAAATTACATCATATACTCGTGTTAGTTATTAGAGACTAGTCTACAGTGTATAGCTAAATGAAGAAATAAATTGGTTTATTCAATAGTTTATAAATGTTTTTTTCTCTTTAAATGCATACAGGTTGGAGCTTTACATTGTATTCATTCACTCAAATTCTAAAAAGTCTACAGTTTATTCCTGTGCAATTGTTGCTTTACATTAATGCATTAGGTGACAGCATCAGATATGTGATCAAATTACTTGAGATAATCATATTTTTGAAGCTAATCTTCGAAATTTAGTAAGGATACACAGAACTCAACTGTAACAGTATCACATATGTATTTATTTGTTCTGTAAACTTATACATAACATTATGGCTTAATTACAAAAATTCTTCTCCACTTTAAACCATGTCTTATTTAACCTTTGCATTGAATATCACGTCAATTACTTTCCTATACTTTACTGTTGTTTCAAGTAGGTTTAGAAACTCGAGATAATCAATGAATTAGATTAGATTGTAATGTTTCATTAAAACGAGTTGGTATATTATATTGTTTTGCATCTCAACATCTATCTATTTTGTAACTCACAAAACAAACAGATCTTTTATTATTATTAAACTTGTTAGTTTATTAAACAATTTTACTCAATTTATATAAATCTACTGCATTAATTACAACTGATTTTATTTACCAATTTATTTTACTTTAAAGTTTAACATCTGAATTCAACAATTAATCTAAATTATTGGACTTGGTAGAGAAAATACCAAAGTGTAGAGAGATGATTGATGCAATTCTTAACATAAGGAGTACTTGAGAGAGGGGCTGAAATGCAAGGCTTTTTTTATTTTATTTTTTTACTTTTGTAATTTAGCCTAATTTTTTTTTTTTTTTTGTTGTTGCTCACTTTGGATTTTTTATTTATTTTAGTTGCTGTAATTAGATTTAAGACTTTTTTGAGAGATATTTAAGAGTTAAATGCACAAAAACAGCATGAACTTTTGCTCGTTTGCACAAGTCAAACTTTAGAACTTTTATGCGTATTTCCTAAACTTTTTAATTCATCAATTTAATGTGACTAATATTAGAAAAATAATTAAGAAATAATAAAAGAGTCTTTTTTATGCCAAAATTATTTTTGGGACAAAGTCGACTATAAATATCATATCTAATTTTTAACAATTAAATAATAAAATATATTTGGTTTTACTACAAAACTGAATCTGAACGTTAAAAAGATCCTTTTTGCATTGTTAGTGTGTTTTTTTAAAACTATTTCGCTAGTGCTAGTTCCTTTAAATTGATACAAAATAAACTTGAGTGGTTAATTGCAAAAAATTAAAAATTTGGATGGCCAATATGAAATTTTTAAACGTTTAGGTGGATATATGAACAAAGGCGAAGGTTAAACACTTTTAGCAAATTTTGGAGTATATTTTGAATATCTCTATACATGTAAACGAGGTTGCTGTTTAGTTATGTGATCGTTCGTACGATACATAACATCCCAATTAACGATTGGCTCAGCTAAATATGATCGAAAATATTTAAACTTTTATTCAAATCGAAACTCATAATTTTATAATATTATTTATGTAGTGACCAAATGATTTCAAATTCACCTTAATTGCCATTAAAAATTGTCAACTTTTAAATTACTTGTGTACTAAATAAATGATGTTGAAAAATTATAAAATTTAATTCCTAATAGTTCAAATAATCTAAGATTATGTTTAACAGTGTGGATGGCTAATTTGGATGTCCCATCGTCCAAAATGATACGAGAGTAAACGAACCCATCTACTTACGGAAATATTCTAGCTCCTCTGTATGTTTATATTTATCTTTTCTAGGGATGCCAATGGGTATGGATATCCGAAACTTTATCCAAATCCGAGTCCAAATGGAGCGGATTTATTCGATGCTAAACGGATATAGTTTCGGATATGGATATCAAAACCAAAAATCCGACGGATTTGGATTCGAATATGAATTTTGATTGTATCCGACCCGAACCCGAATTAATTTTACATTAATATATATATATATATATATATATATATAGTCCGGCTATAATGCTTGTAAAAGCACCAAGCACTTAGTGCTTGTAAATTTTTTACCGTTAGATCTACCCCTTGGACCATTTTCATCCGTTAGATCATACTATTCAACCAACCACCCACTCAACCTTAGGATGCCCACATTATCCTAACCGCACATTCCTTAATCCAAATGGCCAAAAATCTACAAGCACCAATAACTTGATACTTTTAAAAACATAGGAGCTCAATTATATATATATATATATATATATAGTACGTCTCCTATGCTTTTGAAAGTACTAAGGCCTCCGTACTTGTAAGTTGTTTTCGATGATAGGACATTTGTTTCGACGATCGGCTCCGTTAGGCATAATCTACGTTATTGGAACTATCTAGAAACTAAATTTTATAATTTTTCGATATCATTTACCAAGTGATCAAAAGGTCTAAAAAATGACTATTTTAACGATCGATGTGGCACGTTTTTAAGTTCAACGGTGTAGAATAATCCAAATTACATAAAACTTTAGCAGAAAATTCTACTTAATATCAATAGCAAGATCAATACTTCTGATTTGAAGTTTGAATTTTTTATCACTGTTTTTTTATGAGATTTTTATTTTCAGCCGTCTACTTTGAGGCTACTCGTTCACTAGGCAAATAAAGTCAAAAAATTATGAAATTTGATTTCTAGATAGTTCCAATAGCGTAAATCATGTCTAACGGAACCAATCGCCGAATCGGATGTCCCATCATAAAAAATAACTTATAAGCACGGAGGCCTCCGTACTTTCGAAAGTATAGGAGCCTAGCTCTCTCTCTCTCTATATATATATAGATTGAGCTTCTATGCTTTTAAAAGTACAAAGTTATTGGTGCTTGTAGAATTTTAGCCATTGGATTAAAGAATGTGCAGTTAGGATGATGTGGGCCTCTAGGGATGAGTAGGTGGTTGGTTGAATAGTATGATCTAACGAGTGAAAATGGTCCAAGGGGTAGATTTAACAGTAAAAAATTTACAAGCACCAAGTGCTTAGTGCTTTTACAAGCACCATAGCCGGACTCTATATATATATATTATATTTGAATTTGTATTTTAAAAATTTAGATTTAATGTATTATATTTTGAAATAATTGTTTCGGGTGTGGATATTCGTGTTCGGTTCGGGATATATATATATATATATATATATATATAGAGTCTGGCTGTGATACTATCGATAGCACCAGACATTTGGTGCTACCGAGTTTTCTGCCGTTAGATTTAAACCTTTCATCATTTTCATCCGTTAGATTATACTATTCAGCCAACAACTTACTCAACCCTAGGGTGCCCACATCATCCTAACCGTACATCCCTTCATCCAAGGGATATATATATATATATATATATAGTTCGGCTACTATATTCTTATGAGTACGATCGCCTTCGTACTCATAAGTTGTTTTCGATGATAGAGCTTCTGAATCGACGATCCATACCGTATATATATATATATATATATATATATATATATATATATATATATATATATATATATATATATATATATATATATATATATATATATATATATATATATATATATATATATAATCCGGCTGGGATATTATCGATAGCACGAAGGGCTTGGTGCAACCGAGTTTTCCACCGTTAGATTTAACCCTTGACTATTTTCACCCGTTAGATTATACTATTCAACCAACCACCCACTCAACCCTAGGGGACCCACATCATCTTAGCCGCACGTTCCTTCATCCAAGGACTGAAAAACTAATAGCACCAAGCCCTTGGTGCTATTAATAGTATTCCAGCCTAGTTCTATATATATATATATATATATATATATATATATATATATATATATATATATAGAATTAGGCTGGAATACTATCAATAGCACCAAGCTATTGGTGCTATTAGTTTTTTAGCCCTTAGATTGAGAAATGTGTGGTTAGGATGATGTGGGCCCCCTAGGGTTGAGTGGGTGGGTGGTTGAATAGTATAATCTAACGGGTAAAAATAATCAAAAGGTTAAATCTAACGGTGGAAAACTCGATAGCACCAAGCCCTTGGTGCTATCGATAGTATCCCAGCCGGACTATATATATATATATATATATATATATATAGAGAGAGCTAGGCTGGTATACTATCGGTAGCACGGAGGCCTCCGTGCTACCAAGTTGTTTTCGATGATGCGGCTTCCAAATCGACGATCGGCTCCGCTAGACTTGATCTACATTATTAAAAGTGTTTGGAAACTAAATTTCATAATTTTTCGACATTATTTGGCTAGTGATCAAAGGGTCTAAAAATTGACAATTTCAATGGTAGATGAGATACGTTTGTGAGTTTAACGGTGTAAAACAATCCAAATCTGATGAAATTTTTATAGAAAATCTTTGAACTATTTAGAATAAGATCAGTATCTCTGATCTTAAATTTAAGTCTTTTATCATCATTTTTTATGAGATTTTTATTTTCAGCCGTTCATTTTTTGACTACTCATTTGATAGGTAAATGATATCGAAAAATTATGAAATTTAGTTTTCAAACACTTTTAATAGTGTAGATCAAGTCTAGCGGAGCCGATCGTCGATTTGGAAGCCGCATCATCGAAAACAACGTGGTAGCACGGAGGCCTCCGTGCTACCGATAGTATACCAGCCTAGCTCTATATATATATATATATATATATATATATATATATATATATATATATATATATATATATATATATATATATATAATTGTTTCAGGTTCGAATTTTCGGGTTCGGGTTTGGGTTTCGGGTTTTTGGTTGGGTTCGGATTTGTATATGGATTTTTAAAATCCGTCGGATTCGAATTAAGCTTCAGGTTTCAGATTTGATAATTGGGTTCGGATTCGAATTTTTGAAAATCTACTCCGAATCTGACCCGTTGACATTCCTAATCTTTTCTTGTAGTTTAATATTAAATAAAAATACATGTTCTGCAAGGAAAATGAAGGCATCTAACATGCAAAATCTGGGTAGCTGTAGATTAATGGCAGATTATGTGGTTTCATCCTGTAACATGAAATGGATATATAAATTTCATAATGTGCATTGAAAATAAACTATATATAAATTTACCGCATTTTCAGGGCAAAAAAAAGAAAAAAAACTAATGAATCCTCCTTACATTTTAGCTCTAGTCTTAATTACTCTCTTCTATATTAAAAATTGCATAATTTACTATCTTACACTTTGTCATTATCTTAAAGAGATACAAGAAATTTAAAAAATTCGAAAATTAGACTGTAAAACTTCACTAAAACGAGTTGACATATCACACTGTTCTGCATCTCAACATATATTTAATTTACAATTAAAAAAAAATTTACACAAAGAAGATTTTCTATTTTGCTAATACTATTAAAATTTATAGTTTATTAAGCAATTTATTTAATTTTTATGATTCCATTGCACTATTTATAGATAATTTTATATTACAATTTATTTTTACAAAATTTTATAACTGAATTCAATAATTATTCAAAATAGCTGAATCTATTTGAGATAATGACAAAGTATATTGATGGAATTGAATATCATGGGATAAAGAATTTGGATAAAGAACTTTTTATCAAAATTGGATAAATAGTTTTCTATCAAAATTTTCTGGGATTTGAATATTTCTATGTCGTTAAATTTGCAAACGGCTCACCACGACCATTAAAATTATTGATTTTGAGCCTCTTTGATCACTAGGTAAATGATATCCGAAAATCGTAAAATTTAGTTTCTAGATATTTTAAATATTTTAGATCAAATCTAACGGAGTCGATCGTTGATTCGAAAGTCCCAACATAAAAAACGACTTGATAGTACAGAAGCCACCGTATTTCTAAAAGCACATAAACTTAGTGCTCTCTCCCTCTCCCTCTCTTTATATATATATATATATAGTCCGGCTACTATACTCTTATGAGTATAGACCCCTTTGTACTCATAAATTTTCGGCCGTTAGATCATAATACATACATACATACATACATATATATATATATATATATATATAGTCCGGCTATGGTGCTTGTAAAAGCACCAACCACTTGATGCTTGTAAATTTTT
The DNA here is from genome assembly GCA_016920855.1 of Puya raimondii. NCBI lineage: Eukaryota > Viridiplantae > Streptophyta > Magnoliopsida > Poales > Bromeliaceae > Puya > Puya raimondii. The sequence continues at coordinate 59,704,657 of JABWPP010000049.1, forward strand.
TACCATTAGTCTACCCCTTGGATCATTTCCACCCGTTAGATCATACTATTCAACTAACCACCCACTCAATCCTAGGGGGCCCACATCATCCTAACCGTACATCCCTTAATCCAATGACCAAAAATCTACAAGCACCAATAACTTGGTACTTTTAAAAGCATAGGAGCTTAATTATATATATATATATATATATATATATATATATATATATATATATATATATATATATATATATATATATATATATAGAGTCCGGCTACGGTGCTTTTAAAAGCACCAACCACTTGTTGCTTCTAAATTTTTCGCCATTAGATCTACCCCTTTGACAATTTCTACCCGTTAGATCATACTATTCAACCAACCACCCACTCAACCCTCTAGGACCACTATTATCCTAACTGCACATTCCTTCATCCAAGGGCCGAAAACCTACAAGCACCAATGACTTAGTACTTTTAAAAGCATAGGAGCTCAATCCTATATATATATGCAGCGCCCCGGTAACGAAAGCGCCACGGGGAGGGGGGGTTAACTACTGCAGACCGGCCACATAACTTAAGATTGAAAGCTTAAGTATGTCCGGTGTATATATTAATATTTCTTATAATATTACATTTTTAATAAACTACTTACATATTTTAAACATTCCAAATTTATTAATATAAATTAGCAACCATAATCCCATTCCATTTCAACTCAAATAAAACTTCTAAATGGGTTATGCCCTCAACCTAACAAGTAACAAATTTGTACAATTCATAGTTCCAATATGACCTAATACATGTCCAAAATACAAAGATAAGATCTAATACAAAAGTGGAGACAATCCAACATGCTACTATCTAACTAATAGTCGTCACCTTGCCTGATCTTATCTCTATGGCCATACTTGAAAAATTAGTAATAACAACATAATGAGAACTATTAACAATAGTTTCCAGTGAAAGTTTGTCTAGAGATAACAAGCCCCACGGGCCTAATAGTATGTGATCAATGAAAAGATAAACAATGAGTTATGAATGGTTATTAGACACTCATATGAATCTTTCATTATGATCAACAATTGCAACTATACTCAACAAGTAAATGGTGGTATCATAGGGTTAGCATAATCAACTAGAAAGGCCCAACAAAAATCCAACTCGACATATAATCGAGTACGTCACCCTGGCCTCGGGTGCAAAACAAATCTCAACTTGGGGTCCAAAGGGCTTACCGTGTGGGGAGCGACCACCACCGGTGACCCACTCACGCCTTCTCTCACTCAAACTCCTGTATCACAAGGAGCCATCCAAGATGGTCCGAAGAGCATCATAAGTATAGCGGCAAATCCAAATAGGACCAATGTCTCAACAATAATTTTATATTTTTAAATAAACAAATAATTAAGATTATACTACCTACCAATATAAATGCATGCTCTCTACTAGTACAATGTGATAACAAGAGACATACTAGAGCATATGATGAAATCCCATTGCACCATGAACCAAAAAAATAAACAACGAGAGCATGAGTTTTTAGAGCAATAACTAAGTATGCAATAAGAATTATAAACATACAATGGCAATATACATGCATGCATGATACTAAGAGGATCATTAAGGTTCATCATCTATAGATAGGAATTCTGCCTCAAAATAAGAAAAAATAGATTTAAGACGTGGAAGGTTTGGCCGTAGAAACTCTAGCGTGCGTGTCTGAAGTACCTAACATACAAATAATGAGTATCTTTATTAATCTTTTATTTTTATCTTAATTTTAAATGACTTAGACTTATTCAAATCTACTACTTCAACAATTATGCTCTATTTTCGTATTAGAACAAAAGTCCCAATTGCGGGATCCCATAACTCGCTCAAAATATATAGAAATCTTAAAATAACTCATTCAAACTCTATATAAGGGTTTGAGATACTTAATTTTGACAAATGACACCTTAACGAGATGTTTATACCAGGCCTCCAAAAACTAACCGGAATAGTCCAACCTAAGAATAGCATAAATTTGTTAAAATACTAACAAATTAAGTTTAAATTTGATCAAACAATTTAGTCCAATTATACATTTATGCCTTTAACATCATTAACTTCTCTATTTAAGGGTTCTCGACTCTCAAAATCAACTACTAAAACTTAATCTCGTAGTTGATAAAAAATCTCAATTTTGGAGCCTTATAACATGCAAGTAACTAATCAAAACCTCTTAAAAATAAAACCAATTCATATAACTATGTATTGGCTCCTCAATTCAAATTGAAAGAATAAAAAATTAATGATCAAAGTTTTCAGTTTTGGGTTCCTAGGGTCTCAATCCTAAAAATTACAATCAAACCTCGTAATAGGACAAAAATCTCTAATTTAGAACTTCAATATTTGAATATAGAGCTACAAACTTTTCAAAAACTATAACCAATCCATAAAGAATGGCTTGAGACCTTCAAAGAGGATGAAAAAATATGCATGCAATCCAAAAAAAATTATCCTTTAATGTTCACAAAGTACAAAATCGAGATCTACCTACTTTGTTCTCTAGCTAGTCTAACTTGAAAATGTATTTTCTTCTCCAAAAATCTCCTCCTAGATCTCTTCAATTTGAAGTAGAAAATTTTCTTCTAATTGCTGAGAAAAATAGAGAAGAAGTGGACTAGTTAGGGAAGGGGTAAATGGAAAAAAGAGAAGGAAATGAGAATAGAAGAGGTTTTTCTCTTCTCCCATTCAAACCAGCCCAATTAAGGGTATTTCAGTCCATTTGCTTAAAATTTAATTGGAAGAAATTTAGGTTGGACCAGCCTAATTGAAATGTTATATTTCTAATTGGTAAATTTATCAAACTGCTCATGATAATTGGTAAAATCTCGAACTAGCTCGCAACTCAGGACTTCATCGACGACTTTTAGAAAAAATACAATAACTCTTTCGTCCGATATCCGTTTAAGGCGATTCAAGTTGAATTAAAAAGATAACTCAAAGATCTTTCCAGCATACCAATTTTACCCTAATCAGATTTTGATAATCTAGTCAAAAGTTCTTTGAAAATGGCTATTTGTAAGATGGCAGATTTGACTTAACTATTTTTGATATTTTCATTCTAAAACTATTCGTTTTGAATTCAATTTGAATTCAAATCATGTGAAACTTGGCCAAGACCCCTCTAAAATCATTTTTAAAATCTTTTAAAATTTTTATAGTTGAAATTTGGGACGTTACAATATATATATATATGAACAATGCCGGGTAGCAAGTTCCTAATGTTTCTCTGTCTCAAATAAAGAAAAAAAAAACTACTCTTCCACCGCGGCGGATCTAATTTTTTTTTTCTCATGAGATCAATATATAAGGGAGAAAAAAGATTAAATTTTTTAAAAAAAAGTAAACTAGTTATTAATATTGTATAGAAAAAAGTATCATTTCTTTTACAATTGTTCTCAACGTGTTTTCATATTCTGAAAACGATCCATGATAGCCTCGTTGGAAACACCGTCAAATACACCTTTTTCTATATAAGCCATCAAACAATTATTCACCAATTGATAAAAAGAATAAATTCACCAATTAAAGAAAAGCAAATAAAAATCCATAAATATACCTTATATTTTGTATCCAATTTAAAAAATTAGACGAAAAGAAATTTACGGTTACCTAAGTAAGATTATATTTGGCCTTTGAAATATTAATTAGATTCAATATGATTGGAAAAATAGTAAAGAGGAAGATTATGTAGGATTTTTTTTATTAGAATTTTTTTTATTAGAATTTTTTTTAACTTTTTAAAACTGCTAAGGAAAAAAAAATTAGCAGGTCATCGTACCTGCTATAGCTCTTTTGTCTAATAGCACTGAAATCTTTATTGGACCTCATTTGGAATCAACTTGAATTCCAAAGTAAAATCAACTATGCAAAAAAGGCGAACTAAAAAGGCCTTGGGGTTAATTAATTAGGATCTTGCACTTTTGTCAGCGGGATCAATGGATCCCCATTGGCAAAGAAGTGCATCCGCCACTGCTCTTCCATCATACCAATGACAAAATTAGGAACCATAGGAGAGTTGGAAAAAATCTAGAATGCACCGGATATATTACTGACGTTGCGTCCCCAACCAATGGGATTGTCCCCTTAAGTTAATACATCTCATCATGGTTAATAGAAAAATAATTTTATTGTATTTTTCTCTCAAATAGAGAGATATGATTGGCTTGTTACTGATGATGTGGCGCAAGTGTGACACAGTAGACTTCCTCCTACAGTTGAAGTGCACCTTAAGTTTCTTTCTCTTCCTCTCAAAAAGAATAATACATGCATACATGTTATACATTGCAACCCTATTTAAATATATTTATATTTAAAAGTCAAAATCTCTCTTCCTCTCTCTCAACAAATAAATTATTGCCTGCACCAGATTTATATTAGGAAAGTTAAATCCAGAATGATCGATCTTTAGTGCAGAAATTTGATGTTAAGGTGGTGGTAGCAAGTTAAACTATCGGCCCAAAATATTTAAACCCACAGAAGTGACTCCCACCAAATCCGTGTTGTAGCATTTTGACCCGCATAGTACTTAGTTCTCATACTTCTTGCTAGTATTCGGTTCTGATACCAACTGTAACGAGATCCATTAGCAATAATAATTTGTTGGACTCAAATCCACCGGCTTAAAATGGTTAAGCACATTTGTTATTATTAGAGTGCTGACCTCTTATATTCCCAACCAGAACTCTTTTTTCATTCGATGTGGGACTATTGGGACATTATTATTATGATAAAAATTATAGCCATAGAAAATTCTATTTGTACACCGAAAATAAAGTGTAGATTTTACACGTTCTATCCTAGGTTCATAAAAATCCAAATGAGTTATAGTAAAAATAAAATAAAGTTAATGTGACAGGTAAGAGAATAATTATCTTTGGATAATTAAAGAAGGTATAAATACTGATTACTTCTGATGACGAAGTTTATTAGACGGTTTGATATAGATTTAGTTAAATAATATATTGTACTGTACAATTTTTTTATTTTCTATATAGTTTTTTCTTTAAAGAGGCTGTTCAATTATTTTTTTAATCTCTACACTTTAAGCAATAAATTTATAATTTTCTATGAAAGCTGTTAAAAAATATTAGTTAAAAATGATAGAGTATATATTTAACTCATAGTGATATAATAATAACAAAGTATATGAAAATAAAAAAATTAAAATAGAAACTTTTAACGAGTTTATTATAAAAAAATTATTTTATATTTTTTTACTATTTAACTCGTAACTTTTAATAAAATTGTTAGATTTTGATAATAGATTTGTTAACTATTATGTAGAGATTGGCGGAAAAAAAATAATATAGTAATATCTATGAGAGAAAAATATAGTACAAAGTAGAGAATAAAAATAAATATATAAATAGTATATAGATTGATGGCCAATTTGCATAAAAAATTCACAACTTTTGAGCTTATATAAAATTGGGCCGCCTTTTTTGATTTTGTAGATTCGTGCCGAATTTTCCAAAAACTGACAAAATACTCTTAGTCCTTTCTCTCTCTCTCTCTCTCTCTCTCTCTCTCTTTTTTCTCTCGTTCTTTTTTTTTCCTCTCCGAAGAGAGAGGCGGAGGCGTAGGCGGCCCGCCTCGCCTCTGCCCCACGCGCCCTCGCCTGCGTCCGCCCACACCCTTATCCCCTCCGACCCCACCAAGGCTACGCTTGCTGCTGCCCTCTAGGACGCCCCTCCTTGCCTCCGCCCCGTGCGCCCTCGCCCGCTCTCGCTCACCCCCCGCCCTCCTCACCTCCGACCCCGCTGAGGCCGTGTCGCGATCCTTTTTTTTTTTCTCTCCGAACCTCCTCCACCGCCTCCGCTGCCCTTCGCGACGGTAATGAGGACGGCACCGCGTCCTCTTCCTCCGACTCCGCCCTCCACCTCCACTGTAGCAAAATTTTCATCCACCAAACCCACTTCTAGGAACCCGCCGTCCTCACCACCGCCGCCGACTACGAAAAGAAAGCGCTTCTCGGCGCCGAGAAGCTCGCCGGCGAGGAAGGGGGCACGCGACCCACCGTGTCCACCCGAGGCCGGCGATGAGCGAGGTGGAGACGGAGGAGAGCGCGACGACGCCGGAGAAGAGGGTGGGGCCGCGGCGAGCGCGGCGTCCCAGAGGGCGGCGACGAGTGCGTCCTCAGCGGGGTCGGAGGCGAGGAGGGCCGGGGGTGCACGGGAGCATCTCTGGCCAAGCACTTTTATTTGCTTAAAACAAAAAATTAACTAAAAATAAAAAACTAGAGAATAAGGAAGAAGAACTAGAGAAGAAGGAAGAAGAAGATGAAATTGCACTGTTTTAGAAGAACGTTATACTGTTATAGATGTAAGTTGCACTCTTTGAGATGTAAATTGTACCATTTAAAATGAAAGTTACACTCTTTAAATAAAAATTGCACTCTTTGGCAAATAGTTACATTGTTTCTCCTCCTCCTTCTCCTTCCTCTCCGCTTTCTTGTGCTTCTTCTATGCCCAACTCTCTTCGCCCTCCATCTCCACCTCTACCGCAACATTTCTGATCAAGCACTTTTCCTTGCTTAAAATAAAAAAAATTAACTAAAGGCCAAAAACTAGAGAATAAGAAAAAAGAACTAGAGAAGAAGAAAGAAGAAGATGAAGTTGCACTGTTTTAGAAAAACGTTGCACTGTTATAGATGTAAGTTGCACTCTTTGAGATATAAACTGCACCCTTTAAGATGAAAGTTACACTCTTTAAACGAAAGTTACACTCTTTGGGAGGAAAAACAGTGTAACTATCTCTCAAAGAGTGCAACTTTCGTTTAAAGAGTGTAACTTTCATCTTAAAGGGTACAGTTTACATCTCAAAGAGTGCAACTTATATCTATAACAGTGCAACTTCATCTTAACAGTGCAACTTCATCTTCTTCTTCCTTCTTCTCTAGTTCTTCTTCCTTATTCTCTAGTTTTTAGTTTTTAGTTATTTTTTTTTATTTTAAGCAAATAAAAGTGCTTGATTAGAGATGCTCCTGTGCACCCCCCCATCCTCGCCTCCGACCCCGCCGAGGCCGTGCTCGCCGTAGAGGGACGCCGCACTCGCCGTCGCCCTCTGGGACGCTGCGCTCGTCGCCGCCTCGCCCTCTTCTCCGGCGTCGTCGCGCTCTCCTCCGTTTCCACCTCCCTCGTCGCCGGCCCCGGGTGGGCGTGGTGGGCTGCGTGCCCCCTCCCTCGCCGGCGAGCTTCTCGGCACCGAGAAGCGCTTCTTCTTTGTCATCGGCGGTGGTGGTAAGGACGGCGGATTTCCAAAAGTGGGTTAGGTGGGTGAAAAGTCTGCTGCACCGGAGGTGGAAGGCGAAGTCGAAGGAAGAGGACGCGGTGCCATCCTCATTACTGTCGTGGAGGGCCACGGAGGCGGTAGAGGAGGTTTGGAGAGAAAAAAAAAGAGGGTCGTGGCGCGGCCTCAGCGGGGTCAGAGTCGAGGAGGGCAGGGAGTGAGCGGGCTCCGCAGCCTCAGCGGGGTCAGAGTCGAGGAGGGTAGGGAGTGAGCGGGCGCGGGCGAGGGTGCATAGGGCGAAGGCGAGGCGGGGCATCCCAGAAGGTGGCGGCGAGCGCAGCCTCGATGGAGTCGGAGGCAAGGAGGGCGGGGGGTGCTCGGACGCGGGCGAGGGGTGCGCGGACATGGGCAAGGGCGCCCAAGGCAGAGGCGAGGCGGGCCGCCTCCGCCTTCGCCTCTCTCTTCGGAGAGGAAAAAAAAGAACGAGAGAAAAAAAAAGGAGAGAAAGAAAGGAATAAGAATATTTTGGTCAATTTTTTGAAAATCCGGTCCGAATATGCAAAATCGAAAAAGGCGGCTCAGTTTTGCAAAAGCTCAAAACTCGTAAATTTTTTATACAAATTGACCTAGATTGATAAAGTATAATAATACAATAGCATATTTGAAAAAAAATAATACAATATAATAAATAAAAATAGTACTAAAGTAAAGTGTCATAGAGTGTACTCAAGGCTTTGATGTACTCCTGTTTCCTTTATAATATTATCAGTCACTATTTTAGTTAGTTGGTGAATGAAGAGGATAAGAAAAAAAAAATAGTTATTTTAATTTTTTATGTATGTTGGTATTCGGTTAAAACGAATCGGGTGCGATCATGATCGGGCTCGATCCGATAATTATTATGTTGTCTGATTATGTTAGAATTAATCTCGCTTTCAAATTATAAAGCTAATTAGAGATAAATCATAGTCAGATTAGGATAACGTAATATAAACCGATCGAGCTCGATCCGATGGTTATTATGTTGTCTGATTAGGTTAGAATTAATCTCGCTTTTAAATTGAAAAGCTAATTAGAGATAAATCCTAGTCAGATTAGGATAACGTAATATAAACCGATTTGGCCTTATCTTTACTTGCCCTATTAGGATTTGGAATCCCTTATAAATATACGGGCTATCTCTCATATGAGATGAGACAAAAAAAATAGAGAAAAATCACATCCTCCATTAACCTATTGTTCTAGAGGGTCTTGAACGGTGGATTAGAGATCGTGCTCGTTTGTAGTTCGATCCACCGCGAGTTTGGAGCGATTGAAGATCTTCGTGGACGATCCAAGGGCACGTGAATCAACCGCTACGTTCCGGGCTCATCGCGTCCTAACGCGAATCGCTTCCGCAAAAGGTACGAATGAACTGAACAACACTTTCGTTGTGTTCTACAATGTAAAATATTATGGCACTGGATTATGAGTCCGGCTGGTATACTATTAGTAGTACGGAGGCCTTCGTGCTACCAAGTTATTTTCAATAATGTGGCTTCCAAATCGACGATCGGCTCCGTTAGACTTGATCTACACTATTGAAAGTATTTGAAAAATTAAATTTTATAATTTTTCGACATCAATTACCTATCAAACTAGTAGTCTAAAAATGAACGGCTGAAAAATAAAAATTTTATAAAAAATGATGATAAAAGACTTAAATTTAAGATCAGAGGTACTAATCTTACTCTATATAGTTCAAAGAATTTTCTATAAAAATTTAATCAGATTTGGATTGTTTTACACCGTTAAATTCACAAACGCATCAAATCGATCATTAAAATTATCAATTTTAAGACATTTTGATCACTAGCCAAATAATATCAAAAAATTATGAAATATAGTTTCCTAATACTTTCAATAGTGTAGATCAAATCTAACGAAACCGATCGTCGATTTGGAAGCCATATCATTGAAAACAATTTGGTAGCATGGAGGCCTCCGTGCTACCGATAGTAAACCAGCCTAGCTCCTGGATTATTTCAAAAGTATATTTGTAAGTTCCAAAATTTATAACGGTACCTATGATATTTTGGAATTTGCAGTTGCATGTTTTAATTTTGTAGGCATATACTTTTAATGGTTAAATATACAGAAACCATCCGAATGTTCATCCATTCGTTGATAGCCATTTAAAAATTTAAAATTTTATATTTATCATCCAAATTTTAATTTTTATAACTAATTATCAAAATTCATATTTTAGTAATTTGTTAAAAAACATTAACATTAGCAAATTGGTCAAGAAATAATAAAAAAATACGCATTAGCGATATAGATGTGTCTTTTTGATGCCTAAAATTACTTTCTTTACTAAAATTGATTATAATTATCATATTTAGTTGGTAAAAGTTAAATGTGAAAAAATTGATTTTTATATTATTAGACTAGATTTTGACCCCGAAATAATTCTTTTTTTATATATATATATATATATATATATATATATATATATATATATATATATATATATATATATATATATATATATATATATATATATATATATATTGATAGCATGTGTTTTTTTATTATTTTTTATTTATTTGACTAATATTAGTCATTTTAAATTATTAAAATATAATTTTAGGTGGTTAATAGTAAAATTATGAATTTTTAGATTGACAATATGAAATTTTGAAAGTTTAGATGAGTGTCTACAAACATGCAAAAATTCGAATGGTTCTTTATTATTTGACTAATATTAGTTTATTTTAAATTATTAAAAGATAAATTTAGTTCATCAATGGTACACTTTTAAAAGTTTTGATACAATAAATAAAATTTTGAAAGTTTAGGTGACTATATGCAAACAGACAAAAATTAGAATAAATTTTTATTATTTTTTGATTATTTGACTAATATTAGTTTTTTTTAAATTATTAAAATATAAAATTTAACTAGTCAATTGCAAATTTTTTAAAGTTTATGTAAAAAATGTAAGTGCTTACAAATTTCGATAATTACCTGCAAAGAAAAGAAAATTCAAGTGATTTTCACTTATGGTGCATTTAACCCATTTTAAATTGAAGGCTAGGGATGCGATCATGCGAATGGATTGGAGTTAGCGAGCTCCCACTCCGATCCGCTCCGAAAGGAGCAGAAAATTACGATCAAAAAATAAAAAAATAATAATCCGTTCCATATTTGTCCGATCCCCTAAGAAAATGAAACCGGAGGCCGGGATCGCTTCATTTTTTAAATTCACATTAATTAGTCAAAAATTTATCAAAAGTCTGCTTCCACTCCGACGGTCTGATCCACCCGGAACGTAATGGTAAGTAGAGGTGAAAAAATATAATAAAAATCAATCCGTCTTGAATCCATGCCGAATTAGTCCCGACCCGCCAAAGAAACGGGCGGGAGGTGTGAGACCTTTGCTGCCCCGATCCGCCCCGTTTGTATCCCATTGATGACCCGGGTTCACAAGATGACATGGTAGAGCAAGTCCATCCAAATAACCCGTCGACCTTTGCACCCGTATTATTATTATTATTATGGGACAATTGCTTATATATCTCTGAAAAATTTCTGACTTTCTTATTTATTTTTTTTAAAAGATTAATATTAAAAATATTCTTTTAAGGATTTAAAGTCTTTCAAATATATTCCTACAGTTAAATTCTGTTAGCGAACTGTTGAATTAGTCGTTATTTCTATAACATTATCATTTTGTCCTATCAAATATATCCTTCAATCGTCACCAACTTTTTTTTATTGGCCTTTAAGTTAGGACAAAAAAAGTATTTTGACTTTTGCTCTTTCAAATATACTCTTCTACGATCACCAATATTTTTATTTGCCCATAACTTAGGGACAAAAAAGATATTTTAACCGGATGGCTTTATGGAAAAGTAGGAAACATAAGAAGCCACTGAACTAACTGCTTTGTGTGAGAATTATGATTCAAAAATGCATAAGCTATGATTAAATTACTAATTTGAAAGATTCGCCAATTGCTTGTCACTAAAAGAGTCAACTCAACCATTAAGTTGGACTTTGAAGTACACACTCACAATCCATGAAAAATTCTAGAATGCATCAGTTATATTCGGTGACGTGGCGTTCTCAACCAATCAAATCAATCCGTCACTTCATAATTAAAAAAAAAAAATTTATTGTATATTTTTTCTAAAAGGAAAGATGTGATTGACTTATTATTGCTGATGTAGTACAAGTGTGACACAGTAGACTTCCTCAAGCATATGATACATAGGTTAATGCCTTATCAATCTAATCAAAAGAAAATTCCTGGCGCTATCTTGCATATTTGAAATGTGAATTTTACGCAACCACATATGCAAATGCTTGAGTACACTCCATCATTAGCTACATCATATAATACATTCTGCATAAGAATGCATAGAATATATTAAGTATTACTACCATCCTTGTTCCAACTGCAATCTCTCGAAACTCTTAAATGTGAGAGATTAAACCCTCAATCACCATGCAGATTTGCAATTTCAACCATTATTGATGGCATGTAAACAGGATGGTTATTTCTCAATGAATCTTAAAGCCTCTATCCATATGAACTGTTGTTATTCTCAATGTTAATAGTTATTTTCTACAAAAACCTAATTGCTCATTACTGAGATTGATATTAATGTTTCAACTTTCAATACTACACAAGTGGTTGGAAGGGTTAAAAGGACTAAATTCATGCCATTTCAAGAACATACTGTGCAACCATGTATCAGATTCTTTTATGCAGTCCAAACTTCCGTTTGATCGGTTAGATCTTGTCCGAGTTAAAAATGATAACTCTAATTGGAGTGATTTCGTCCAATAGAATCAGCTTGACTCTACTAAGTCTAATTTGTGTCTGGATCAAACAAATTGAGTAGAATCGAGTCTGTAGTTAAACTATTGAGTCATGTAAATTGCATCAGTTTTTCTATCTTTTGTTTCCTATTCATTATCTCCACTCTCAAGCTCCCAGAAAGGATGCACTGACATAAACCGGAGTGAAACCATTGATGAATGCTCATTATTATTATATAAATTTTAAATGATACATCCAGGTCGCAAGCATTGAGGATTATTACACAGTCAAACAAACAACAATTGAAAGGAATAAGAGGAAACCAGGAAAGGCGAAAACTAGGAAGCTTACCGTATCCAACTTACACAAATTCAGAGCGGAAGCACCTCCAATATCCAAAACCGCCGCGACCGCCAATCCAAATAATGAACTAAAAAACTCTTCTCATCGAATTGTTCTGCAAACCCTGCGACCCTTCAAACAACTCTGCGACGAGGCTCTCCAAATCCTCCGGACTGTACTTCATATACCAATTTGAACTCCGCGCTACCTCTAGCTGCCCCCTAAACCTCCCCACAAAAGCACGGTAAGCCGGAATCACCTTCTCCGACACTGCAATCTGCAGCTCCTCACGAAGATGAGGATCTGCAACCTTCCAAGCCGCCTGAGCGCGGTGTGTCTCCTCAAAAGCGAGATTGAAATTCTTGAACCTTTCTTTGAGAGCCGCTCTAGCTGCGGGATCTACAACCTTCCAAGCCGCCTGAGCTCGGTGTATCTCCTCAAAAGCGAGATTAAAATTCTTGAACCTTTCTTTGAGCGCCGCTCTACCTGTGCCACTCCCTCCCAATCCATCATCCCTTAGATAAGATAGCACCCTCGTCCATGAAGCTCTCAAATAGCTCGTCTCATACTGTCGGATCAGTCTACGACGTTTACGGATCCAATTGTCCCCCAGCAATGTCCTCAGCTCAGATTCCCTAACCTTTTGCACTATGTAGTTTGTGTTATTCATCAAAAATATGCACTGCATTGCTCCATCTTCGTAAAGTTTGGATTTTTCTTCAATTTTTGATTCCAGGTGCGTGATCAGCTTCAGAACGCAGCGGCCTACCGGGGTCATGTTCAGGTCGGATTCTGAACTCTGATCTCCTTCGTCCCATCCGAAATTCTCAAGAAGGGAATTGAGTGTGGCGGCGTATTCTACGAGCAATCCAATGTAGTTCATGGAATAACGTGTTAGATGGTGGGTCTCGGCGGCCTGCGTGGGCCTCCGCGAGGACTCAACCTTAATGGCATTGGCGAACACCGTGATCGTGCCCCTTACAGCTTCGCCGAGCCGTCGGAGGATCACCTCGGCCTCGGATTCGCCAGTGAAGAGCGCGTCGAGGTCGGGTGCGACATCAGCAAGGGCCTCGTACATGCCGAGGATGGGGAAGAGCTTCTCCGACGTGCGGGGACTGATCGCGACGGCATCGCCGAAGTTGAGGAGCTGGAGAACCAAGCCCTTTGTGGCCTCCGAGAAGCAGTTCTCTACGAGATTAGGATCGAATGCGGAGGCGGAAGCAAAGATCTGATTGCAGATCCGGCGCTCGCCGGAGAGGAGTCCCCTGACGGCGACGCGGAGGGTCTGGATCCAGCGCTCCATCCTGCCGTCGAGGGTGGTCCAGCCGATCCGCTGGACCTCCTCGATGCTGAGCCCGTCGACGCCGAGCGCGGCGAGGGATTCGAGGAGGGCGTCGCGGCGGACGGTGGTGTAGACCCGGCACAGCTCGGGGGCGTATTCGGCACGGATCATGCGATCGGCGATCTCGCTCAGGTCGGCCACGGCAGCGGAGTTGACGAGGTTGGAAGAGATCCTATCGGCCGCGAGGGAGATGCGGCCGCGATCGTCCATGCTGCTGTGGTTGCTGTTGTGGTGGTCCTCCTCCGGCGACTCCTCCAACTCGTCGGAGGGGAAGGAGGAGAGGGAGAGGGGACGGAGGGAGCTGTGGAGCTCGTGGGGAACGAGGGGGACGGTGTTGCGGATGAGAAGGCGGCGGAACTCGTCCTCGAGGCGAGCCATGGCGGTTTGGAGCGCGGACTCGGCGCGGCCGCGGAGTGCGGCGGCGGCGGCGGGGGAGGCGAAGACGAAGGCGATGAGCTCGTCCACGGCGGAGAGGTACTCGGCGGCGGAGGCGGCGGCGTCGGGGGACTCCCATATGAGCGGGTCCGCGTCGGAGGACTCCCGCCGTAGCACGACCCTCTCCGCCGCCGAGATGTCGTCGGCCTCCTCACTGTCAAAGGCGACCTCCCCTTCTCCTCCCTGTTCCCCTCCTCCTCGCTCTTCTACTGCTACTGCAGCAGGGGAGGAGGAGGAGGAGGAGGAGGAGTGGGGGTGGGGGAAGAGGTCGGGGGAGAAGGAGGAGAAGCGGCGGTCGAAGCCGGAGAGGATGCGGATCATGTCGTCTGCGGCGTTCTTCGAGGTGGCGAGGCTCTTCGCCATGTGCTGCGCCGCCGCGATCACCTTCTCCTGGCCGTCCACTCTGGGCGCCGCCGCCGCCGCCGCCATCGCCGGAGAATTTTTGGCGGGCGATGAGGGAGGAGCTCTCTGTAGCCGCCTAGCACCGGGGAGAAGGGAGCGAAGTGGGTATGGCAGCACAGTAGGTGAGAGGAGTTTGGCGTTGAAAAGACCAACAGTCAGCAGAATCTGGATCCAAACAATGAGGACAATCTGGTATGGTCGGATTGGTGGTTGGACGGCGGGTATTGGGTAAGGCTGCAAGCATATCCGAACCCGAACCATCAGAACCTGCGGAGATTAGCAGGCCGATGCAGAGCGGCCCAAAACCCAGAAGGATTGAGCCCAAACTCAGCCCGCACATAGTTTTATTTCTTCAGCTTAATTGGCCCAAATATGTAATTAAGGAGAGGCTAACCCAAATATGTAATTTAGGAGAGACTATATAAATCTGTGGATGTAATTAATACAAAAGTATTTCCTTTTAACCCCTCTGCTCCTTCCCTTCCCCCAAATCTGATATCTTCTTTCCGCTAGAATTAGGCTACTATACTACTATTAATAGTACCAAGCGCTTAGTGCTATTGAGTTTTTACCCTTTGGATGAAGGGATGTGCGGTTAGAATGATAATAGTCCCCGGTTAGAATGATAGTGATCCCCTAGGCTTGAGTGGGGTGCTTGGTTGAATAGTATGATCTAACAAGTGGAAATGGTCAAAAAAGTAGATCTAACGGTGGAAAACTCAATAGCACCAAGCGCTTGGTACTATCGATGGTATAGCAGCCGAACTCACCGCTAATTTCCCTTTCTCACTCAATTTCGCTTATCTGGACCTCCCATTAGGGGTGGCAATCCAGCTCGTTGTTCGCGAGCTAGCTCGTGTTCGGTTCGAAATGAGCTCGAGATCGATTTGCTCGTTTAGTAAACGAGCTGAACACAAGCTGAATTTTTCAGCTCGTTTAATAAACGAGCCAAACACGAGCTGGGGTCAGCTCGCTCGTGTTCGGCTCGATAATAACTCGAATATATATATATATTTAATATTTATATTATTTATATAATTTATATATATATATATATATATATATATATATATATATATAAATATAAGTTTTTATTATTTGATTTTTAGTTCAACCTAAATTAAAGCCCAACTCAATTATAAAAAGTCAATTTATATGTAAAGTTTCAATCATTATATCAAAGTCTAATAAATAAGATCCCATACATTTATTTTCTATATATATATATATTTTTTATACTCATTTTAACTTATTATTTCTGAGCCAGCTCGTGTTCGGCTCGTGTTCGGCTCATTAATAAACGAGCGGAACACGAGCCGAATTTTTTGGCTCGATACTTAAACGAGCTAGCTCGTGTTCGGCTCGTTTATGAAACGAGCCGAACACGAGCCGATCCCAGCTCGCTCGTGTTCGGCATGTTGACACCCCTACCTCCCATCATCCTCCTCGCCGACCAAGCCTCAAAGCAATCTCATCGTCAGCAGCTGCGAGTCGTCCGGAATATTACACTCTCGATGCCCGAGGGTTAGGGTTTGGGGGAGTTGGTTTTTGAAGAAGAAGAAGAAGAAGAAGAGGGAAAGAGGGAGAGATTCGTCGTCACCATCGTCGCCGGGAAGGAGGTCTGGGCTTTGAGAGGTGTGAATCCGTTGAATCTTTGCGGGAAAAATGTATGATAACTCCCTCAGCTATTAGATATTCTCAAATATATCCCATTCAACTTTAGTTTGCCTACAAACCCTCCTTAATTTTTTCTATTTTTATTTTGTTAATTTGTTAAATTCTTAATTAGTAATGAGAAAAAAAAATATTAATTTCAATGAATGTACTGATGAATATAAGAAAATTTTGATTCTAATTTTCGCTGAAATTACAAAAAACTATTTTCAAAAAGTTAAAAGAGTGCGTTTCTGGGAGAAAATTGGAAAAGGAAAAAAATTGTAGCCCATGTTACAGATGATAACTGAGTGAGGACAAAAAAAGGGAAAAAAAAAAAACGAAACCAATAGATGAAATGGTTTATAAATGGCATGTATAGAAATGCACAAGATTAATCTCAAAGATTTATTTAAAAAAAAACTTATTAAGAGTGTAGATGTGGAAATAATCCTACGCCGTAAATGCAATACTAGTTGCTTTCCTACGGCTGCACAAATCTGAACAACAATCAATGATTCTTTACATAGAATGGAACAGAAACGAAAAGAACAAGGATAATAATTAAGGAAGGAGACCGACCGTCCTTAGCGCAAGTGGCAAAGAATTTGGTAGTTGGTACCCGAGGTCCCGAGTTCGAATCCTAGTTGATTCATATTTCTAGCTAAGTTTATTTCTAAAAAAAATAAACGAAGCGGGTAGCGTGCTACCTTTCTCTCAAAAAAAAATTTAATTAAGGAAGAAGGATGCTAAAAAATGACGCGAATCAAATAGAATTTGAGAACAAGTTTAATTACTTTCCTACTACTTTCCGTTGAATATATAAACTAAGACACAACGTTAATTTGATAGCTTACGTTTTTAAAAAATAATAATTATTTCAGAGCCCTTTATGACTCCCAACATAATTAATTTTCTCTACGTTTCAAATCTATCAAATGTCTCAAATCTGGATGTGAAGGAGGGTGTTGAATATATAAGTTAGAAATAATATTCTCTAACAACTTAAGCTTTTGGAGAATAATAATTGTTTCATATTCTTTAACCACATTCATCCTTCAAAATATTTACATGCGCTTGTGGATAACACAACAAAAGTAAAATAAGATAATGCTCTTATCCTGGTCCAAAAGAAAACAAAATTTGAGGTAGTAAAAAGAGAAATGCGAGTGTGTCTAAAGTTGAGACACAATATTGTTACCTTGATCATACAAACAAATCACAAAAGGCTGATTGTGTGCCATCTTTAAGAGTTAAAACCATGATTTTCTTTCATCTCCTTCCCAATATTTTTTTTTTTTTTTGTTTCCCCAGGTGATCAGATATTAATTGGCTAATCGCTAAGTAGTATATTACTTACTGACTATTTCCATTTCCAGGTTTAATTATAGTGTAACTTTTTTCTTTTTTTTTTGAGAAAATAGTGTACCTTTTTTCGAGTAGAGGATCACTGGTTCCACCAATACTTTAATCACTATTTTTTATACTATATGTACTTAAAACATATCCTAGATAGAGTACTATATATTGTTATATAATTAAAAATATATTAAAAAACTAATTCATATTTCTCATTAGTTATTAAAATTTAAAATAAAGAGAAATCTCTTTGGTTCGGTTCACCTGCTCGTCGGTTAAACTACCAATCTATACAGGTCAAAGCGTGTTTACGCTGATCCGGCCTTATGAATTGAAACAAACCAGTTTGGGGACTGGGTCACGGTCAGATCAGTCAGGTTCGATCTGGATCTTAAAACATTGGTTAAAATTATATATATATATATATATATATATATATATATAGTTGGGCTGGAATGCTATCGATAGCACCAGTCCTTTTTTGCCACCAACTTTTTAGCCCTTGGATAAAAAATCGTAGGGTTGAGATAATAGTTGTTTGTTAGGATTGAGTGGTCCCCCTAGGGTTGAGTGGTCCCCACTGGGTTATAGTATTTAATCCAATGGCTAGAATGATCAAAGGGACTTATCCTAAGGCTAAAAACTTGATAGCAAAATGGGCTAAATACTATTAATAGTATTCTAGCTCAACTCTATATATATATATATAACAGGACTACTGTGCTATTAAGAGTACAACAGTCCTTATGCTCCTAAGTATTTAACCACCCATCAAGTTTGATGGGTGGTTAGGGTGAGAGAGAGAAGAGATATTGGAGAGAAATTTAAAGAGAGGAGAAATTGAGACACCCAATTTCTCCTCAATTTCTCTTCTCTCTCTCTCTTCCTAACCACCAATCAAACTTGATGGGTGGTTAGGAACTTAGGAGCACAGGGGCTGCTGTGCTCCTAATAGCACAGTAGCCCTGCTCTCTCTCTCTCTCTCTCTATATATATATATATATATATATATACATATACATATATATACATACATATATATATATATACATACATATATATATATATATAGTGTAGAGCTACTATGCTATCGAAAGTATAAATGAGTTGGTGTTTCCGATTTTTTGGCCCTTGCATCAAGAATTGTACGGTTAGGATGATAGCGGTCCCCCTTAGAATTGAGTGGTCTCCCTAGGATTGAGTAGTCCTCATTGGGTAATAATATTAATCCAATGGTTAGAAATGATCAAAGGGGTTGATCCAAGGGCCAAAAAATCGAAAGCACAAACTCTTTTACGTACGCTTCCGATAGCATAGTAGCTCTACTCTATATATATATATATATATATAACCGTGTGTTGGAAAAATACGAATTATACCTGATGTTGTGGTGAAAGTATTATTGAGGATCGTCCGAGCACCTCTTGATCCCGTTTCTTGATCGACTCCTACGGTTCTCGTACAAATAACCGAAATACAATTATGTAATTACAATGATTATTTCTCTTACAATGGTGGAATTATGATGGGTTCATAAGCTTGTATTTTTTCACAAAGGACCATTCCATATGTATATCACTAATCTCCCTTTCCCATCATGAAGATAACTACCAAGTAGTGGGATGGAGATAACTACCAATTAGTGGGGTAGTGAATCCAACTCCCTATTACCGTTCCCACCATTTTTCCATAATCAACTTAATGAAGCGAGTAACAATGCTAACCTCATCCAATCAGTTGCGGGTCGGTCAAATAGGGCCACACGAAAATGGGTCATATGACTCAAGTCTAATATTCTCCTACTTGGCCTATTTGACATAACCACAACTTATAGATAAAATAATTTACACATATTTTTAAATAAAATATTGATGAGATTAGAAAATTTATGAATCTAGATGTGGCACCACTTTTAAAGAGAATCAACATTCACTCCAACAGTTATGAAAAACTTTATACTTTACCATAAGTAGTAATAGTATGAGTCACAGTGGCAAATACTCGAAATAGTGAATATGATCTTCGATGCACCGCAATACTATCAACATCTTGGACGTAGTATTTTATTGTGGAAAACTTTATGAATAAAATAATCTCAAATCTATTTAATGGTCCAAAATTCCAAAATAGATAATCATACAAACCAAATGTGATCACATAAATATCATAATGTAAATCACTTACATAGAAAATATACTAGTGAGACCCATATTCTTTACATGTATTGCGTACAACCCTGACGCTAGCCCCTTGGTGAATGGGTCTGCAAGTATATACTATGTTTCAATGTGATCTATAGATACTATATAATTATCAACTCTAAACACATAGAGCTTTATATCTAAATACCGGCATGAACTAGAGCTCTTGTTGCTGTTAGCAAAAGAAACAGCAGCTTCATTATCATAATATATCTGTAGTGGCCTTTCTATAGAGTTCACGATCTTAAGGTCGATAATAAAGTTCTTTAGCCAAATAGCCTGTGATGAAGCCTCGAGGCAAGCTATAAGCTCAGGTTCCATTGTGGATTAAGCAATTGTCTTTTGTTTGATACTTCTCCATGTAATGGCACCCCCTGCAAGTAGGAAAATAAGACGAGTTGTCGATTTTCTACTATCTTGGCACCCCGCAAAATTTGCATTTGAGTAACCTGCAACCTCGAGATGGTCAGACCTCCAATACGTGAGCATATAATCTCGTGTTCCTTGAAGATAACGCATGACCTTTTTGGCAGCCTTCCAATATTCTACACCGGGGTTGCTTTGAAAAGGACCAAGTAATCCAACAGCATAGGAAATGTCTGGATGAGTACACGTGTGAGCATACTGCAGGCTCCTAACTACCGAAGCATATAGTATGTTTCTCATCTGCTTTCTTTCGATTTCATTGTTTAGGTACTGATTGGAGCTAAGTTTATTTTCCTTCACAATAGGTGCAGGTCCAGAAGAGCAATTTTGCATTCCAAATTTTCAAGAACTTTAGAGATATAAGCCTTCAGAGATAAACCAAGAATATCTTTATGTCTATTTTGATGAATCTCAACGCCGAAAACGTAAGCGGCTTCACCCATATCTTTCATCTCAAAACTTGTCGAAAGAAATCTTTTTGTTTCATGCAATATTCCTAAATTATTGTTGGCAAGTATTATGTCGTCAACATATAATGCCAATATTATAAACTTACTCTTACTGACTTTTAGGTATATGCACCTATCAACAGTATTTGGTATAAACCCGTATGACAGGATAACCCCATTGAATTCAAGAAACCACTGACGGAAGGATTGTTTAAGTCCATATATTGACTTTTTCAATTTGCATATCATATGACTTTTATCATTTGCAATGAAATCCTAAGGTTGTTTCATATATACATGTTCTTCTATATCACCATTCAAAAAGGCCGTCTCCACATCCATTTGATGTAGCTCAAGATCATAATGAGCTACAAGGGCCATAACTATTCTGAATGAGTCTTTTGAAGAAACGGAGAAAATGTTTCATTATAGTCTATGCCCTCTCTTTAAATGAAACCTTGAGCTACAGGTTTGGCCTTATACATTTCGATCTCACCTTTAGAGTTATTCTTACTTTTGTATATCCATCTGCATCCAATAGGTTTAACTCCTTCAGGTGGATTTACAAGATCCCGAACATAATTATTATCCACAGAGTCTAGCTCTTCCTTCATGACATCAAACCACTTACGTGAGCTTTCACTCTCCATGGCCTGTGAAAAGAAAATAGAATCATCTATGTCTTCCGAATCTTCATTTGGCTTTTGAAGATATACCTCATATCTGAAGGGATAGCGAATTTTCTTGTTCTTGTAGATCTCCACAATCTTGTACCTTGATCCGCATCTTGCGGTGGTTGAATTGATTGTGGCTCTACTGCAACAATTGGGTCGAGAATTGGTTTTAAAGGGATTGGCTCTTCTACTTCAATCATACTCACAAGAATGTGTATTGGAGTTTTCATATCACTTGATAAACCTTGTGACTCCTCAAAATTAACTTCACAAGATATGTCACTCCCATTGAAGTTGCTATTTTCAAAAAATCTAGCTTTTCCTGTTTCTAAGTACATGTCCTGGGTAATAAAATTTGTAACCCTTTGATCTCACAGGATAGCCAACAAAATATCCACTACTTGTCCTAGGATTTAATGCCTTTTCATGTGGGTTATAAATCTTAGCTTCAGCACGACAGCCCCAAATGTGCATATAGTGTAACGATGGTTTCCTAAATGTCCAGAGCTCATATGAAGTTTTCTGAACAGCCTTAGTAGGAACTTTATTTAGTACATGTGCTGCTGTTTTTAAAGTTTCACTCCACAATATTAAAGGAAGGGTAGAATGACAAAACATAGCATGGACCATCTCTTTAAGCGTGCGATTTCTTCTTTCTGCTACACCATTTTGACTAGGTCTATCAGGCATTGTGTACTGTGATATAAAACCTTCATCTTTAAGATATCGTGCTAATGGTTTTTCTATTTGTCCTATTTTTGTGAATCGACCATAGTATTCGCCAACTTTATCCGATCTAACTACCTTTATCACTTTTACTAACTGTTTCTCTACCTTCGTGTTATAATCTTTAACACCCTGTTGGGTTCGGGGATAAGGGGTTATCCCCCCCTTATTCCCCAAATGCCAAATGTTAAGAGTGGGAACAAACTGCTCCCCCCCGAGGATAACCCGTTAAGGGTGGGAACAGCTGTTGCCACCCTTGGGTGGGAATAGAGGTAGGAACAGCTGTTCCCACTGAACAGCTGTTCCCACTGAACAGCTGTTCCCACCCCAATTTAATTTTTTTAAAATTTAAAAAATTAAAATTTTAATTTTAATTTTTAAAAATTTATAATCTGTAATCTCAAAATTAAAGTTTATAATATTAAATTTTAAATTCTAAATTTTAAATTTAATATCTTAATTTTTTAAATTTAAAATTTGATATTTTATTTTTTAAAATTTAAATTAGATCTTAAATTTAAAATATGAGATTTTAAAATTTAAAATTTAAAATTTAAAATTTAAAATTTTAATTTTGGATTTTGTAATTTAAAAGTTAAAATTTTAAATTTTAAAATTTAAATATATAATATAAAATTTTAAATTCAAATATAATGAGAGGGATAATATCATAATTTTTTATTTATAACTACCTACTATTTTTCTTATTCTATCTTATCTATCCGAACGCTATTTTTCTTATTTTCGGGAACAATCCAATTTTCATCCAAATACAAAATTGGTTTAATTTTGCTTATACCTGAATTTGTACATATCCCTGAAATAAGCAGTTTTTACTTATACCTGAACCATACGAAGCCTAAAGGCTTTAAATACTTCTACCTTATCAGACAATAGGTAAAGACACATATAACATGAATATTCATTTATAAAGATGACAAAGTACTTTTCACCTGTAATACAAGGGGTGAATGGTTCATAAATATCCGTGTGCACAATTTTAAGAATAGCATTGATTCTTTTGGTAACCTTTTTGGAGATATTGGCTTGCTTTGCCTTTATACAATTAATACGTGTATCAAAGTCAGTAAAGTCTAGAGGCGCTAACACCCCTTTCTTTACTAGCCTTTGAATTCTCTCCTTAAAGATATGCCCAAATCTTCTGTGCAGGAGTATGAATTTTTTTTCATTTAATAAACTTTGGTTATTGCCAATTAATGCATGCTGGACGATCAAAAATTCTTCAAACTGATATTTAAGATTAAGTTGATACAAGTCATCGATTAGGTAACCGGAACCTACTATGTTAGAGTTTTTGTAGATAGGTAAACTAAAATTTTGATAAAAGAATAGCCTACTCCATCTAATCTAGATATTGAAATAATATTTCTACCATAAGAAGGTGCATAAAATATGTCATCCAAATCCAGCATGTAACTCATGTCTAGAACCAGCCTACAGGTACCAACTGCCCTCACACATGACGTCATCTTGTTGCCCGAGAAGATGTTACGTTCATGTTCAGTTGGTTCCCCCTGATTTAGAAATCCCTGCATGTTATTGGTAATGTGCATAGTAGAACCCGAATCAATTCACCAACTATAAAGAGGAACATTAACTAAATTACACTCACAAGAGACAAAAGAGAAGTTACCTTTTTTCTCCAGCCAATTTTTATACTTAAGACATTGCTTATTCGTGTGGCACTTCTCAGCCAATTTTTATATTTAAGACATTGCTTATTCGTGTGGCACTTCTTATGGCAGAAGAAGCATTTGACTTTATATTTACCACCGGAGTTGAATGCCTCAGCTGATGGATTAGTCTTTTACTTTTCACAAAGGATCTTCCCTTATCTTTTCCAGCTTTTGAAGCATAGTGAGAGACCAAATGAGCACTTTGCGCTCTCTCTCCTTTAATTCTCTCTTCCTCTTGAACACACATTGATAGTAGGTCATTAATAGACCACTTCTCCTTCTGTATGTTATAGGATATCTTAAAAGGACCGTACTCAGCTGGTAGAAAATTTAATATAAAGTGGACAAGAAAAGTTTCAAAAATAGTAAACTCCATCTCGTCCAAACTGAAAAGCAATATCTTTTATCTCCATAATGTTCTCAAGAATGCTCCCTGAGCCCGAGTATTCCATGGAAGCCATCTTAGATATTAGGGTACTTGCTTTAGCTTTGTCAGAACTGACAAACTGATCTACTATGGCCTTCATGAAATCTTTACCTGTTGTGCAAATAGGAATAGAGCCACGAATATTCTTGCTAATATGAGCCAACATAAGCAAGAGGCTAGTCTATTCGATTTCTCCCATTTTTCATGAAAGGCCTTTTCAGTGTCAGTACTTTTAACATTAAGTGAACAATGTTCATCCACTTGAAAAATTAGGTCTAAATCCATACACCCTAATATAAACATAATTCTTTCTTTTCATTCAGAAAAATTGGATCCATTTAAGGAATGCGATTGCCATTATCAATCACAGCAGATGTAGGAATAACTATAAATAAATAAAACATACCCACATTATGATCATGAAACCATAATAGAAAATAAATCATTAATCTTTATGATTTATTCTTATGAGCATGTTTAGGAGTCAATGCAACCCCTCCTTTGGGCAAGATTGCAATACTTTAGAAACTTTGCTCATAATTACGAAAACAGCCTCACTACATACTAGGAAGTGATAGTTATTAATAACAAGTCCATTTACACCTTTAGATATAGAACACTTCATGCATTAATAAATAATCTTACCATTTATTTCTACTTAAATTTGATAATAATAGTCCTCCTTTGAGCGGTGCTATTATTCCATATATTAAGTACAATTTTGATGTCACTAAACTTCAACGTAGCCAAAAATTTCAAATTTTGAAAATTAAGGTCACTTTGGTGACTACACTAATTATTCCAATTTAAAATTATTATGTCCTGACAATGTGTAGTACACTGAATTTCAGTGCACCGTACCGAACTTCTACAAATGGTAGAGTTCCGGTGGAAAAATAGCATTAGAGGCTATATGTGAGGCTTTGGCCAAGTTCGGGACCTGTGCGAAGTGTTTTCGGCGCAATTGAGGCGCGAAAATAGACTTCGAAAAGGCTAAAACTATTGAACTTGGGAAGTCTGCACTGGATTCCGGTATGTGAACTCCAATACCGGAATTGGAGTGAATAGTATCGGTACGTGCATAGGGAATACCGGAATGCCGTGTTTGAACCGAAAACCCAGCTCTCGGGTTTTGCGGAATGCTTCGGGAAATACCGGAATGTCGCTGTATACCGGTATGTGAAAGAGGATACCGGTACGCGATGGCCGAAACAGTAAATCCAGCTCTCGGGATTCTGCAGGATTTCTGAGGTATACCGGTATGCATATGCGCATACCGGTATACAATGCCCAGTTTTGGCTGGTTGAGAATGTTAAGTGTGGAGAGGGGCATTTTGGTCTTTTCACACCCGTGGAGGTGTTTGAAAGGCAGGGAACACCCCCCTTTCTCAGTCATCTTCTTCTCCACTTCTCCTCTTCATCTTCTCCACTTTCTCTCTCTAGAGATTTCTCCAAAACTTGGAGAAAAGGGTGGATTGATCTTGGAAAAAGCTTCCAAAGGAGAAAAGAAGCTTCTTGGTGCAAGAAGGAGCTTGGGGATTTCGTGATTAAGGTTAGTACCTCACGTTTTGGGTTCAAACCTTGGATTTAATCCTTTGAAATGAGGTTTTTGGGAACCCTTGGCAATCTAAAGCACAAAATGTGGGAGATTGGCCATGGAACCTAGGGTTTGGCTTGCATGCATGCAAACCCTAGGTAGAATGATGGTTTTTGCAATGAGAGGTTCTAAAAATATTTGGACCTTCGAAAATTACAATTGAGGTATAGGAAATCATGTTAGAACACTTGATTTCACATGTTGAGTTGAATTTAGGGTTCGTAACGAGTAACGAACCGTTTTCTTGTAGAAGCTTGGGTTGAAGCAAGAACTCAAAGCTTGGACACTTAGGAGCTTGAAGAATACAAGAATTTGGAAGCTCTTGAGGTGGGTTTGTGTTTACCGAAGTGATTAGGTCACTTCCATGTCTAGGGTAAATATCCATTTAAAGATAAAATGGTATGTGTTGTGAACCCTAAAATTTGTATGTTGGCAAAGGTAAAAATCATGATAGGATGAACAATGAGATCCTATTGCATGAGGTATATTTCAAGTATAATTCAAATATTAATACTTGTTGCATGGTTGCATGTATGGTTAACCAAGTGTTATTGAACATAGGTTGGACATGTGGATGAAACCTAGTGTTATTGAACATAGGTTGGACATGAGGATGAAACCTAGTGTTACTGAACATAGGTTGGAACATGTGAGATTGGAACCTAGTGTCATTGAACATAGGTTTGACATGAGATTGGAACCTAGAGTCATGGAACCTAGGTTGATAATGAGAAAGTAAGCCTAGTGTTATTAAACATAGGCGAGACTTAGTGACTTGAACCTAAGGTCATGAGACTTAGGTTGGCAAGTGAAAAATGTGAACAACGGGATGTGCGACGATTTTGCTATCCCGGGTAGGCGACGATTTCGCTACCACGCCATGAGCTGGCGGTGTTGAGCGGGATGTGCGACGATTTTGCTATCCCGGGTAGGCGACGATTTCGCTACCATGCCACGAGTTGGCGGTACCGACACGGGATGTGCGACGAGTTTGCTATCCCGGGTAGGCGACGATTTCGCTACCTCGCCTTGAGTTGGCGGTGTCGAGAGGGGATGTGCGATAAGGTTGCTATCCCGGATATGCGACGAGTTCGCTATCCATGCCATGTAATGGCGGTGTTGAGACGGGGTAGGCGACGATTTCGCTATCCCGGGTATGCGACGAGTTCGCTACTCGAACTAGGAGGTGACGAGTTCACTCCTCGAATGTTGGAACAATTATGGTGAGACGGCGATTCCGAAACCATAAGTAAATGACAAGTAAATGAACTTAGTCAATGTGAGACATAGGATGAACCTAGGAGAGAATGATAAATTATATATTATTTGGTTGCATCCTTTATGTTTATTTACAAGCATGTAAATAATTGTTGCATAGTTATATGTGATCTAACTTATGCATATGGTGTTTCTTTAGACCTGGTGGGTCGAGCTTCTCTCTTGGGTGGCCTTACCCACTGGGAACTATGTTTATAGTTCTCACCCCACATTTTTCAGATCCTTCTGCGAGTGAGGCGGCGGAGCGAGGCAAGGGTTTAGCTCTCTAGATAGCGGCCCTTCCATTTTGGTGACACATAGAGTGTACCCCTAGTTTTGGACTACGACAGCATAGGGGATTTTCATTATATGTATGAAATTGTATATTCCATCGTTTTGGAACATAGTGTATGGAATGAAAAAGAAAGAAAAGAAAAATTTGGACATGTATATTGTGCCATGTGATGTAATAGAAGTAGAACTTCTTTATGTTAATACTTTTCTTGTGCAACTCTTGTGCTCCGTTCCTAGTTGGAACATTGTGGATAAGCTTGTATTGTGACGCCTTGGGCGGGTAGAAAGGACTCTATCCGTTCGGCGGGTCTGGGGCATGCGCCCGTGCGGTTATCCTTTCCACCTAGTTGGTGTTTAAGGGCCGGCGGGGCGTGACACAATGACATTATGATATCACACCCTTACACAATTTAGAACTATTTTGAGTCATTAAAGTCTTTTACATCACATAATCAATATTACATCGCAATGGTAAAATATAATTACAACAAAATGCTCATAATAATTACAACACTTTAATTACAATATAATTAATAATTATAATAAATAATTATATTTCAGCCAAAATTTACACACATTAGGCACCATACAACATAGGCTTGACTAATCTTAATAGGTCATATAGGGTGGATATAATACTTAAGTATTCCATCAAATATAAAGCACATAAATCAAAAGATTACACACAGTATGCAAAATACTATTGATCCATCTGAAAATAAAAAATATAAAAAGTAGAACTATACAAGTTATTAATGGTTACGAGTAATAGGTATTTATTATATTTAAGACATTTGTAACATAATATGATGATAGTGTTAGTTGGTCACCCCACAAATCTCAAACATGAGAGTTTTCTGTTTCATCAAAATAGGCAAATACTACAATCTTCTGTTTCTTCTAAAAGATATAGTAAACATAAATTTTATCATATTCAATACAGATGAGATCTTTAATTAATTTTCATCCAAAACACATGCATTCGAGATAGAACATAGTATATGTTCTTCCAATATTGGACTAAAGAATTCTCATTAAAATGGTAAAAAGATAATTAAATTGTCGTCTCATTTAAAAACTATCAATTATCACGTAATTATCACGTGCAGCCATTAATATCTTATAAAAATTTAAATAATAAAATAAATTCACTTTCTTTTTCTAATTCTTTCATTTTGAAGAATTTTAAAATAAACATATTAAAGGAAGAAAGTGACCGAATCAAATACCAAGACAATAATCTGACACTCTGATACCAGTTACTGTTGGAAAAATACGGATTATACCTGATGCCATGGTAAAAGTATAATTGAGGATCGTCCTAAACATCTATAATTGAGGATCGTCCTAAACACCTTAGTCTCGTCTCCGAGCATCTCTCAATCCCAGATAGACTCTTATGGTACTCTTATAAATAACCGTAATACAATTATATATTCGCAATGATTATTTCTCTTAGAATGGTGGAATCATGATGAGTTTATAATCTTGTAATTTTTCACACCATAAAAAAAAAAGGACCATTCTATATGTATGTCACTAATTCTCCTTTCCCATCATGATGATAATTAATAAATTGTAGAATGAAGATAACTACCAAGTGGGGTAGTGGATCTAACTCTCCATAACTGTTCCTACCATTTTTTCATAATCAACTTAATGGTGGATCTAACTCTCCATAACTGTTCCTACAATTTTTTCATAATCAACTTAATGGAGCGGGTAAGAATACTAACCCCATTCAATAGGTTGCGGGTCGGTCAAATAGTGCCACACTGAAATGGGTCATATGACTCAAGTCTAACACTATTGAACTTCTCTAGGAAGTAGGAATTTTCCTAGAATATCCCAAGTTTGCAGTTAAAATCAGATTGTGCAAATTATATATCCTGAAGAGTTTTAATATTATGCTAAAATTAAAAAAATGACGTATATTTCTTTTAGAAATTTGTAAAGATGGCGCAGAAGATATAATAAAATTATTAAAAATAAATAAGTCGATAAAAATAGGAAAAAAAATTTAATAATGTATT
Organism: Puya raimondii; assembly: GCA_016920855.1. Lineage (NCBI taxonomy): Eukaryota > Viridiplantae > Streptophyta > Magnoliopsida > Poales > Bromeliaceae > Puya > Puya raimondii. The sequence goes on from JABWPP010000049.1 coordinate 59,734,040, forward strand.
TATTTAAGAACAAAAGGATCACTATAACTGTGAACCCAAAAAAAAAAAAAAAAAACTTTACTCGGTGAAACGAACAAAGAGATAGAATAGGAACATACTAGATAAAGTTATTTTTTTTAAGAGATATTACACATTTTTAAATTTACTAATTTTTTTTATCATCTCAATCACATCTTAAAAAAAAGGTCCTTGATCATCTCAAAAACACCCAAAATTTTCACAAAAAAAAAAACTAAAAAAGGAGAAAAACTCCCACTTAAAACATCCAAAAAAATGCATCTGATTACCATCTTTTTCCTCGATTAACAAAAAACAAAAAAAAAATCCCTCAAACTTACCTCGAGAGGAGAGGGTTTTGCTTATTCGAGGAGTACGCGATGACCCCGGAGCATCCCAAGTTCACCTTCACCGCCCCCTCCTGCGTCGCCGTGAAGTTGCAGCCGTCGCTCCTGTTGGCTTAAATGAGCCAGCATCCAGGAGGCCAGGTTGAGTCGAGTCACGTTCGAAATGACGGAAGGTCAGGTTGGATCGAGTCATATTCGAAGTAGCGTTAGACTGGTTGGGCCGAGTCACAATCGAGATCCGTAGGCGCTGTGTTTATACGCTTTAAGTGAATTGGTTGCGTATTTCTAACAGCTCGAACTTTTAGAATTAATGGTTAGCGCCAACGATCCGATAAGTGGTATCAGAGCCAGTGGTCACGGATTCGATTTCCGCATGCTGCGAATGTGTGCAGGTGCTCGTTCGAAGTGGCGTGAGGCTGGTTGGGCCGAGTCATAATCGAGATCCGTGATCGCTGTATTTATGTACTTTAAGTGAATTGGTTGCGTATTTCTAACGGCTCGAGCTTTTGGATCCGACAGTCACTCGGGGCTCTTTGCCACCGTCCAATCAAACACCGCCAACATCCTCCACCGTCCGATCTCTCTGAGTCAGATCTCTCTCTCTCTCTCTCCGAATTAACGATCGTGATCTAGTTCGAAGGGAAACGTTATTTATACTGGTTTGAGTTAGAAAAATGCCCTTGTAGTTGCATAATATTACTGGGGAGCACGTTTGGGTGAAGTGAAGTATGCGGAAGAAGATAGGGGCAAAAGCGGAAATCAAAGCGTAAGTTTAGACGCTACATATACGTCGCGATACATGTACATGCATTAAGATTGCGACACGTGGCAGCATAAAGAACGGTCCAGATGCATCAGAGGGAATTGTAGAATTTTAGAAGGTACGAGAAGAAGTAGGCCCTATATATTTTTATAGATTTTTATTTTATTTTTAATTCATTTTACTTTTGTTTATCTTGATTGGTGTCCATGTGGTGTTGGCTAATGACAAAATCAATTTTAGATATTTACATCTTTATAATTTAATTTAATATTCTAATAAATAATTTATTTTTATAGAGTTGTGTTATGTGTATACAAAGCAATAAAATTATAAATTTATGGCTAATTTTTTTAATTATTAAATATATTCTTATATAATGTAAATTAATTTTATTCTAAACAAATGACCATCCTATTCTTACATAAATTTTTTAATTATATTTTATATTTTTATTAAAGTGTAATAAACTATAAATATAAAAAATATAAAAATTACTATTTTACAAGGGCCTTTATTTTAGGATTAGTTGCATTTTTAATCCGAACTAGTTATAATGTACGTGCGATGCACGTCACATTTAATTAAATTAAATTTCAATCTATATTTTAAATTTAAATAGTTATTGATGATATGAGTCTATTTATCAATTATTTTTTTCTAACTTTAATTTATTTTTAAATAAATTTTATATATTTTTTTATTTAGTTATATTGTAAATACTTTTCATATGTGTTTCATAATATATAATTTTTTTTTAATGTGTATCCAAATTTTACTAATTTTAAAATTTAAATTAATAAATTTATATTTAAATTTATGAACAAAATTCAAAATTTGAAACTAATTTTAATCCATAATGTGAATATAAATAGTTATTGGAGACATAGATTTATTTATCAACTCATCTATCTTTCAAATTTGATATATTTTTAAATTAATTAATTATTTTCGATTTGAAACAATGTGTTTATAAACCCAAATATTAAAATTTTAAATTAGTTTTAAATTTTGAATTAAAATATGAATTCACGTTTAAAATTATGAACCAAACTTAAAATTTAAAGTCGATCTGATAGGCTTATTTTAAATCATTCTATTTTTCAAATCTAATTTCTTTTTAGTTAGTTAATTGACCGACATTGGATAGTGTGAATGTGAATATTTTCAATGTGTGTTTTATAGAGATTTTTTTTTGATGAGTGTGGAATATTTTTTATGGGGCGCGTGTGAAAAATATTCTATAGTAGATATCATGCGGTTGGCAGAAATTTGGATGAGTGTAAATTTTTTTCTGTTTCTGCAAATAAAATGTAATATTTTTTCTGCTAAAAAAAAGGTTTATCAACAACTATTTTAATAGTTATTCCAGATCAACATAAATTTGTGAATCATGTTTATTCAAAAATTTAAATTTTTAAAAAATAAATTTATCTGTTATATGTTATTCGAAAATATCTCATATATTAATTCAAATTCAAATAGTTGTTGCTGAAAGTAATTATATATTTATTTTTTTCATTTTTTTATATATATTGAATATTTTTCTTTTTTATCGAATTGTGACTAATCTAAAATTCAAGTATATATTGTTATTGATGATATGTGTCTATTTACTATTTGATTTTTTTTTTCTAACTTTAATTTATCTTTAAATAAGTTTTATATATTTTCAATTTAGTTATACTATAAATAATTTATATATATATTTCACGACATACAATTTTTTTTAATGTATACCTAAATATACAATTTGAATTAATTCAAAATTTTAAATTAATAAATTCAGGTTTAAATATATGAACAAAAATCAAAATTTAATATTTATTTTGAATCCGTAATTTAAAAATAAATAGTTAATTTATTTTGGTTTGAAACAATCTGTTGATAGACCCAAAATTTAAAATTTAAAATTAATTTCAAATTTTGATCCACTTTAAATTTTATTTCAAATTTTGATTCATTTTAATTAATTTTTTTAACTTCTAATTACGTAGGCGGCGTACGCGTATGAGTGATATTAATTTGGTGGCGGGTATTACGTATGAGATAATATGTGGCAGATATTACGCATGACAAAAATAAATATTTGAGAAACACGTAGATAGCATGTAGCGAATATTATGTGTGTGACGCCCCACTTTTCATGTGGTTACCCATCCTAAGACTACTCTAATCCTAGCACGCTTAACTCTCTTAACTTCTTGGGTTTAGCCACCGCCTAAATTGGTATAGACTCAGACTCACAAGTATCAGGTGATGTGAGACTCGTCTCGCTAATCTTAACCGACTTTATGGGAGAGTTACGCTCTACCCACAACAGTCATCAGCATGAGAGCCTCGCTCTTCTCGCTGTATAATAGCGGTAGCAGGCTTAACTCTCTTAACCTCTTGGATCTAACCACCGTCCAAAATGTTATAGCCGGGTTAAGAGTTTTAATTGTATTTTATCTCATATATAGGACTACTTGGGGTCTCACAACGTGTGATAAAATATTTTCAACCGTTGGATGAGAAACAATGGTAAAAAATTAAGATCTATGTTTGAGAATAAATTATTATTTGATGAATTATTTAAAATGAATGATTCAAAATGACTGTACATGAAAATATTATTAAAAAAGAACGATAGAGATATTTTCGAAAAGATGAAAAAAATAAAACTCACGCTTTTATAAGTAGTATAGAAATAGATAAAACAATAGAATTATAACTTTATTCTTATAAAATTTTAGTTCTTAAATATATTTTTTAAAATTAAATAGAATAAACGTATCCTTTTCCATCAATTGACCGATTAATTTTTTTTTCTCTATAAAATAACTATATATCTTGTTATATCTCTTTGCATTTCTATTTGATATATATTTCTTGTTAAATATATCTTTTATAATGTATTTTATACTCTTTGCATTTCTAATATTTTTGCACTAATTTTTCATAAACTGCAAATTATAAATTCAGAAAAATAAAAAAAATATTAGTTAAAAGTAAATAATGATTCTAATGGTAAAAATTAATGAGTAACTAACGATAATTAATCTTTTTTGTTACTTTAATGGTTAATTAACAATGGAAAATTAATGGTAATTTCTTCTATACGATTACTTGCATTTTTTCGAATCTCACCGTTCATTATTTTTATAAAAAGAAAACAATATTTATATATCAAAATATAGAGTATAATTTTACACCCATACATCCAAAAATTTACTGACCCATTTTAAATTAATAAAAAAAATTAATAAGACGAGCATAAAAATATTAATTTTTGGATAGGCAAAGTATATAAAATTTACATCTTTTTTAGGGCACATAATTATTATTTATTTAAATAAAACTAAAAATTAATAAAAATTATTAGACAAAATCAAATAAAAATAATTAATTAAATTTTACTTTAAATTGTGTAGTATTAACGTGCCTTATCGATTCAAGCAATAGGTTATAAAAATGTGGCACGTTTACACATGCCACCGACTTTGTTTGCTTAAAGATAGGGTTGGAACTGGGTCGGGTTCGGGTCGGATCATACTATGTCCAAGTTCGGCCCCCAAAAGAATTTAGGCTTCGAGTCATGGTTCTACCTAAGTTTTTAGAAAAATTAAGGCTCGGTTCAGGCCCAAGCCCATAGCCCAATACCCATCGGGCTTTGTTGAGGCCCACTTTATGCATGTGTCATATAACCCATATATATTTTCATTTTGTATAACTATATGTAAGAATATTATTTATAATATATCCTCATATAAGAACTAGATATTTAGTTATATATATAACAAATCCTCATATATATTAATATATATATATATATATATCCTTAATAATAATATACTATATATAATATATTCTATTATTTGTTCTTTATACGGATAAATATATTATATTATATAGAATTGGGATAGAATATTATTAATAGTATTTGACCTCTTTAGCTATCAAGTTTCTAACCCTTGGATGAAAAATTGAATGGTTAGGATGATGGTAGTCCCTTAGGGTTGAGTGGTTCCCCTAGGGTTGAGTGGTTCTCACTGGGTTATAATATTTAATTCAATAGTTAGAAATGATCAAAGGGATTGATCCAACGACTAAAAACTTGGTAGCAAAAGGAGCCAAATACTGTTAATAGTATTCTAGCTCAACTCATATTATATATATATATATATTATAGTATATAATAAAATACTATATATAATATATTTTATTTGTTCCTTTTGGGTCGGACCCGGGTCGGACTTAGACATGTCCAAATAGGCCCAAAAGTTTTGCAGGCTAAATTTCTATACCCGGCCTAGACCCAAATTATAATTCCGATACTCAAAGCACGACCTATACATGGCCCATCGGATCAGGCCTTCTTTAGGCCTGAGCCAAGTTCTACCCCTACTTAAAGATAAGATTTGCCATATTTTTCTGGTCAATCAGTGACGGACGTGGCGGAGAGAGGAAAGAGCGTAGCTCATTAGATAGCGGCCCTTCCACGTTTTGAAGTCCTTATAGATGTACCCTTTTTTAGACGATGTATTAGAAAAAGAAAAGAAAATATAAACACTATTTTGGGTTGTATTTTGGAAAGCAAACTTATGTCTGTAAATGAACGAAACAAGTGATGTAATATAAGTAGTATTTACTTTATATCTTGTGATACTTTTTTTATGCAATCCATGTATTCAATTCTTATTTGTAATGTGAGATGTATACTGGTTGTGACGCCTTAGGAGGATACGAAAAACTCTGTCCGTTCGGCGGGTCTGGTGCACGTGCCTGATGAGTGCTTCCGCTGCGGGCTCGGGACGTGACACGCCCTTTTGTGATTTACTTTTCAGAGCAGCCGCACCTTCCATTGATCGAGGTAAGGGGATCGCACTGGAGATAGCATCTCTTATCGGTGTACTTTTTAGCTTTGTACTATACTTCAGGACTGGCGGGAGCCAAGCGTTTTACATGTACTTTTATATTTTGGAGTTTGAGGATTATTGATTTTTGTATAGTGATGTATAGTAGTTTTAGCTTTTGTATATAGTGCTCTGATACACGTTTATGTTTAAATTGTATAACTCTAAAATCGTTATTGTGGGTTGTGGAATAGTTTAGTTGTGAATATTAGGGTTATCTTGCTTCCACTATTGCTTCTTATTTGTTGGACACTTCATGTGTATAGGGTTTGTGTGCACACAGTGGTCTGTTGTCATCCCCGTAGACTTCCGTCGTGGAATCGGGGGATGACATAAATACCTCCTAAACTTTAGATTTTCGTTAATGTACCCCTAAACTATTAATTTTGTGAACTAAATTCACAATTTTTTAAGTAGTACAATTGATCCTTCCTCTTAAGCAAAATTATTAATTAAATAGCCGTGTTGATAGCATATCTTATAAAAAGCTTCGAAATACAGAAAAAACCTACTTTCTTTTCTTCTTTTTCTTTTTTACGGATAAAAATAAAACATAAAGATTAAAGAATAAGCCGAATAAATCTTTGATTTTTGTTGCTCCTTTCAAGCATTAGAATAGAAAAGTTGGAACTTAATATGTTTTGAAACTTCACAAGATCAGAAGCATGACCGTTGTTGAAATTAGGTGTTTAATAAGTAATTTCTCTTGAACGGAAGGGCAAATTGAATTTTTAAATAATATTTAGAGGGTCTACTTGTCAAAATTGAAAGTTAAAATGCTTATTTCCCAAAGCTCCAAGAGTTTAGGAGGCATTGAGTGAGGCTACTATGCTTCTAAAAGCGCAGGAGCCTCCGTACTTTCACTTTTTTTTATGATGGGACATCGGAATCGATGATCCGCTCTGTTATACTTGATTTATACTATTTGAAGTATCTAAAAGTCAAGTTTCGTGATTTTTTGGTGTCACTTACTAACTGATTAAAAGGTCTCAAAAAGTAATTATTTTAATAATCAATATGAGGGAATTGCAAGTTTAACATGCGTGTAGAAATATCCAAATTGGGTGAAATTTTGATATAATTTTTTTTTTACTATCTAAAGTAAGATAACTATCTCCGATCTAAAATTCGAGTCCTCTATCATCGTTTTTTCTGAAATTTTTATTTCTAGCCACTTATTTTAGGACCACTCAATCATAAGATAAATGAAATAACAAAACTTGAAATTTGATTTTTTAGAAACTTCGAATAGTGTATATTAAGTCTAACGGAACGGATCGTCGATTCGGATATCCTATAATCGAAAAAGAAGTGAAAGCACTGTGGTTCTATACTTCTAAAAGCACAATAGTCTCACTTGGAGGTACTTGTACACTTTTCTTAATTATTTAATTCTAGAAGTAATATTAAGAAACACTCTTGTTTAGATGGAGAGAAAAAGGAGAGAAGAACGACAAGTGAGGAGAGAAAATCATTTTTTCCTGGTTTGCGTTGAAGACTCAAGTAGAGAAAAGAAGAGAAATGGAGATCTAGAAGTGGTGGAAAAGAGAGAGTTAAAATTCAATTCTTTGAGGGACCAAATAAAAATTTATTATAATGATTATGTACTTAAAATCAATAGCTAACAGTTTGATATACTTTTTTTGAAAAGGTTCATATAAATATTTTAAGGGATAATTTCATCAACACCCCTCTAGGAGAGTGTAATTTCATGAATGCCCCTCTAAACTTAAAAATATCATCAATACCCCTCTAAAAATCAAAAATATTCACTAATGTCCTTAAGGTTAACGTTCCGTCAAAAAGTTGCCCAATATTCTATAAATACCTTTTTTACCCCTACCACTAATTTAACTAGTGTAATAATTTAAGATTAATTAGATGATTAATTCTTAATATTTGAATCACATAACATTTTAACATTTTTTTAAAAAATTTATAATTAAATATCTACAGTCTATTAACTGTAATAATTAAATCTCATTATGAATTTTCGGTTTTAAATTATACATAGTTATAATACAATTTTCCATAGTAGTATTCAACATTAATAAATTCAAAATGTAATTTTTTTAAAATTTTATTTAAATAACTCAAATATCTCACACTAAAAATATTTTGATATTAAAATTCTTGATATTAGATTATTTCTTATATGACCCACTCAAACAAAAAAAAATTAATTGAAATTTATTGTCAACAAAAAGTAAAATTGTATGAAGACTCTCTCATCTACAGTCTACTTTAACATGATTTAAATTGGATTTATACATATATACATACACATAACCCCCTTCTCAAACTAAGGGTTTTTTTTAATTTTAGCAATTGAATGTTTTTTTTCCAACTAAATTAATTTTTTTATCAAATTCGTGTGTGAACTGTGCCAACTTTGGATGTCAAAATAACCACATAGTAAAGGTCGATGATTTTATCGATGTCCAAATTAGGAGTAAGTTGATGTGATGCTTGAGTGCGCATATAATTATTAATTAAATTTTAAATAAATAATGTTGTACCTTTTTATAGTTTGAGGGAAAAAAATGGTGCAATAACTTTGTCTTGGTAGATTTTTCAATACAGTATAATTAATCCTTAAATGCCAAATCCAGATGTTGGAGGAGACGTAAAAATTATGAAGTTGGATGAGAAAATCCTATTCCACCTAAAGTTCGTATTTTATATACTAGTTCCTTCAAATTTTTACCTTGATATTAATTAGTTAATTCCTCAAAAAAAATATCATCCTAATTTTGAGGGTAAATTTGTCATTTTATATGTTAACTCTCAGTTAACTACGTTTTACTCTGGGTGGAGTGACGCTCCGTTAACGGCGGGGATAATTGTGATATTTTTGTGTGTTTGCAGGGGTAGTTGTGATATTTTAAAGTTTAGAAGGGTATTCACGAAATTAACAAGTTTGAAAGGGGTACTGATGAAATTGCCCCATATTTTAAAATGAGTGCTTCTATACTTTTTATTTTTTTAATGTTGTTCATTCATTCTCTTTCTACGCCTAGATTTAATTTTTATTTTTTTTTAGTTGTGATCTGCAATAACAGGTCATTTGGAGAGTATTATTGGTTAAGAGGTACCCTAAAGAGGGATATTTTGGTTTTTTGATATGGGAATAATTAAGTAATTTTGCCCAATTTCAAATTTATTTACATCCTAAATTTTAAATTATAATGTATGATCTCATTATTTAAAAAAATCAATTTTGACTATTAAAATTTGAATTAGTTTAGCCCGTATAATTACAGAAAACTCCTCATTCAATACCCGTTTTTTTACTTTTCTCCCTGTCATTTAAAAACTTACAATTTGCCCTCTTAAAAAATAAAAAAATATTAAGAGGAGGGTACGGTGTGACAAAATGACCAAATTGCCTCTCATCCTGTTCGTCTTCTCCCCAATCCTGCCATCCGCAGCCTCTCCTCGACCCCAACTTCGACTCTGTTTCCACCACCTGCTCCCCTGCTCCTCCAGCACCTTTGCCGCCCCTCCATTCTGGTGACTGTAGGGAGGAGATCGCAGTGGGCATGGGCCGAAAGGTGTGGCGAGGGCGAGGGTGAGGCGGCGGAGGAGGGCGAGGGCGAGGGCGTGTGTGGGCACGGACAGAGGAGTGCGCGAGGGTGAGCGCAAGGCGGCGGAGTAGGGCGAGGCCGCACGGCCGAGGATCTCGGCGGCCGAGAATCTCGGTGAGGAAGGAGGAGGAAGATGAGGATTTCAGAGGTATTTTGGGTATAAAAAATAGTATATAAACGGAACTCTAACGGAACACTGACGGCGGGGGCCAAAGTGAACAATTTTTATTTTTTAAGGGGGCAAAGTGTAGGTTTTTGAATTACAGGAGTAGAAAGTAAAAAAGCGGGTATTGACAGGGAGATTTTTTGTAATTTAGCCTTTTATATTTTGTCCATTATTTTTTAAACCAAACAGAGAGCACAAACCGCTGGAATGAAAAAAAAAAGAAGATGCACATTTAAACTCTTTACATATTAAATATGTTGAATTTGAATGTTTATCCATATTCAAATGTTCTTAAATAGTGGTGCTAAATTATGGCCTAAATTAGTGGAATTCTAATATTTCTTAAATAGTGATACAAAAATATTGTCTAAATTAGTTGAATGGATATCAATACAAATTTTTCTTAAATTCTGCAACGTTTAATCCCGAAAATATACTCGGCATGAAGTTACTCGTAAATCTGCTACAAGTTAAAATGATAATTTTATCTTTTATTGATCAACGGTTAAGAATTTTTATTATGATTTATAAAATTAAATACTGAATCAAATCTCTTTTAAAATATGAAGAGGAGCAGAGCACTAGCCCCCGGCATTCCCCCTCCTCCGTTTCTCGAAATAGAGAGAAAATGACTTTCTGCAATGGTCAATTTCTTTTCTCTTAAAAATTAGGAAGAGAATTGATTTTTAGCAATTCAAAATTCAAAAAAAAAATATTATCTTTTTTTTCTCTTATTTTATCACTTTTTCACTCTATCCAAATGAAGGAGAAATTCCAATTAAAAAAAGGAGCTTTTCCTTATATACCCCTTACTACTATTAAATTTTTTTAAATCTACCTCTCAATACTCAAAATATCCTTCTAAATCCCATTAGTAAATTCTAGAGAAAAAAGAGAATATTTAAAGGAACTTTTTGAAAAGAAAAAATATATTTTGGTCACTTAAGAATAAATAAGATATTTAAAAATTTTGAAGGACATATTTGATATTATCACAAAACTTGATATTTTTAAGGAGGCCAATTCAGAAACGCACATTGTAGAGGGATCTCCATACATTTTTGCCCTTAACTTTTTCTACACGCAGTTGAGCAACTTCATACAATCACATCAATGGTTTTTTCTTTTTTTTTTATTTGCAATGTCTTGTGTTGTCTTGTCATTGGGACTTTTATGACCTTATTTCGAATAACTTTCGTCTCATTAGCACAATTTTTTGGCTTATTCTTTTCACATACTTCTTGGACAAAAACACCTTTCCCTTTCATTTATGCGTGACAATTTATTCGCAGCAAAATAGCGTAAAAAAGAAAAAGTTAACTGCTTGTGTAACCAATGAAATTAATAAAATTATATATATATATATATATATTTATAAAATTTTAAGAAAAAACTTCAAATATCATCCATGTAGTTTCGCACTTTCTCACTTTAGTGCCCTATGATTTAAAGTGTATCACTTTAGTATCATGTGATTTCGTTTTTCTCTTTTTTTTGTTCCTTTCATTATTTCGTTAAATCATATAGAAAAAACTTCAGATAACCCACATCTGGTTTATCGAATATTCATTTTAGTACCCTGTGGTTTTAACTTTCTTACTGATTTAACGAAAAAAGTAACAAAAGGAATAAGAAAAAGAGAAAAATAAAACCACAGGATACTAAAATAATATACTTTAAACCACGGGGTAGTAAAGTGAGAAAGTGCGAAACTACAGGGGTGGTATTTGAAGTTTTTCCAAATTTTAATTATCAGATATATTTTGATTAAAATAAATATTATTTATTGGCAAATACTTCAATATTTTATTCTTTTTATAGGTGTTAATTAAACATCATTTAATGGATGAGATAAGGCTAAGTATAACTGACTAGAAGGAAGTGGAAAAAGGTAGCATGCTATCCGCTTCGTTCATTTTTTTGAGAAATAAACTTAGCAGAAAATGTTAAGCAAGTAGTAGGCTTTGAATTTGGGACCTCGTGTACGAACCACCAAGCCCTTTGCCACTTGCGCTAGGGACAGTCGGTTAGCCGGTATGATTTTGAGGGGTAAATTAGTTGATGGAAAACCCTTCTCTATCTCTCTCCGATTGTCCGCTATCAACAAGCCGAACATGAGCAAGCTCGTTAAAATAGCAAGCTAAAAATTCTACTCGTATTCGGGTTGTTTATTAACGAGCCGAACACGGGCTGGCTTGCGAACAGAAGTTAGATTGTCACCCCTACTACGAGGTGAAAAATTAAAGTAAAAATAAAAAATTAGAATCTTGATCTAGCAATTAAAATTTATAAAACGTAGATCTCTTTACATTTGGGTTGGTCTAAAATCCAAATAGTAAAACACAGATCTCTTTACATTTGGGTTGGTCTAAAATCCAAATAGTATATATATATATAGTAGAGTTACTATACTTTCAGAAGCATAAGGAGTTGCTGTTTCTAACTTTTTAGCTCTTATATCAACCCCTTTTGCTATTTCTGACCTTTGAATTAATATTATTAGCCTAGGAGGACCACTCAACCATAAGGGGGACCACTATCATTTCGATCCTATAATCCTTGATCCAAGCGCCAAAAAGTCGGAAGCACAAACTCCCTTATACTTCCAAAAGTATGGTAACTCTGCACTTATATATATATATATATATATATATATATATATATATATATATATAGAGAGAGAGAGAGAGAGAGAGAGAGAGAGAGAGAGAGAGAGAGAGCAGGGCTACTGTGCTCTTAGGAGCACGGAGCCCTCCGTGCTCCTGAGCCGTTTTCGATGATGGAACTCCCGAATCGACGATCGGCTCCATTAGACTTGATCTAGCATATTTGAAGTATCTAGAAAATAAATTTTGCGATTTTTCGATATCATTTACTTAGTGATTGAAAAGGTTCAAAATCAACGGCGAAAAATAAAAATCTCAAAAAAATTAGTGATATATTATTAAAATTTTCGATCAGAGATATTGAACTTGCTGTAGGTAGTATAAAAAATTTTCTATCAAAATTTCATATAATTTGAATACTTCTACACCATTAAACTTGAAACGGCAAATATCAACAATTAAAATTTATTTTCTACATATTTCAAATATGCTAGATCAAGTCTAACGGAGCCGATCGTCGATTCGGGAGTCCCATCATCGAAAACGGCTCAGCAGCACGGAGGTCTCCGTGCTCCTGAGAGCACACAAGACCTACTATATATATATATATATATATATATATATATATATATATATATATATATATATATATATATATATATAGAGAGAGAGAGAGAGAGAGAGAACTGAGCTCATATGCTTTTAAAAGTATCAAGATATTAGTGCTTGTAGATTTTTGGCCATTGGATTAAGGGATATGTGGTTAGGATGATGTGGGCCCCCTATGGTTGAATGGGTGGTTGGTTGAATAGTATGATCTAACGGATGAAAATGGTCCAAATGATAGATCTAACAGTAAAAAATTTACAAGCACCAAGTGCTTCGTGCTTTTACAAGCACCATAGCCGGATTATATATATATATATATATATATATATATATATATATATATATATATATATATATATATATATAGAGAGAGAGAGAGAGGAGAGAGAGAGAGAGAGAGAGAGAGAGAGAGAGAGAGAGAGAAAGAGAGAGAGAGAGAGAGAGAGAGTTTTCCTAGAATACTATCGGTAGTAAATAGCTCAGTTTACTACCGATTTGTTTTCGATAATAGAGCTTCCAAATTAGCGATCGGCACCATTAAACATGATCTAAACCATTTAAACTATTTGGAAATCAAATTTCATATTTTTTCGATATTATTTTCTTTTCCATCAAGTGAACAAAAAATGAATGGCTGAAAATAAATATCATTCCAAAAGTGATTATATAAGTTTTGTATTTAAGATCTACAATTTAGATCTTGTTTCAAATAGTTTAAAAAAATTTCTAACAAATATTTAGTTGATTTGGACTCTTCTATACCGTTAAACGAGCAAACGCACTATATCGACCATTAAAATTACAGATTTTGTGACCCTTTGATCGCTTGGTTAGTGATGTCAAAAAATTATTAACATATTCAACGGTCTACATCATATTCAACAGTGTCGATCGTCGGTTTGAAAGCTGTATCATCGAAAACAAATCGGTAGTAAACCGAGCCGTTTACTACCGATAGTATTCTAGCAAAGCTCTCTCTTTCTCTCTCTCTCTCTGTATATATATTATATATATATATATATATATATATATATATATATTTGAGCTATATCAAGCCGAACACGATCGTGCTGACCCCAACTCGTGTTCGGTTCGTTAAGATTTTGAGCTGAAAAATTCAGCTCGTGTTCGGATTATAAACAAGCGGTTGATTATAAGCTCATTTTGAAACAAACACGAGCTGGCTCACGAGCAACGAACTGGATTGTTAGCCTTACCCACACACAACAATCAGAACAAATTTATTATATGAACCAACTGCATCTATATAAATGCACCGTTTCTCTTTCGCCCTCTATTTTGTCACTCCGTTTCAATTTAACTTTCTATGTTTTCTAATAAAGGACAACAAAAATATATAATCGAGTGTTGAGTAAGATATGAGACAAATTTCAAAAATATGATCGAGTGTTGATTAAGATATGAGACAAATTTATAAAAATTTGATAGTTGGTGCAGGCATTATCCAATGCACCGCGTGTAATTAATGACTTCTCGTTATAAGCCCAGTTGGAGATACCATTCTAAGTAGAAGAACTAATGAATGCACGTAAACCTAAATCTAAACCCTTAAGAAAGTTACCTAATTGTTGCGAGCCGATTTCCTAAACCGTTGACTCGGTCAAAGATCCTCCTTCGGGAAGCTCGCAGGGAGGTAGAGTGGCTACAGATGATGACCCTCGAACTTAGCGCCCACTAGCAGATCAGGCGATTCGGCTGATGAGGGATCGGATCAGCCGAGTTCAGCAACTACACAGTGTTTTTTAATTCGGCTGAAGAGCCGAATGAAATTTTTATGTATTACAAAGGGGATAAAACTGCTTACAAGACTAGGGGTACAACTCTATGTATCACCAAAATGGAAGGGCCGCTATCTAGAGAGCCAAACCCTTGCCTCGCTCCGCTGCCTCACTCGCGGAAGGACCTGGAAAACGTGGGGTGAGAACTATAAACATAGTTCCCAGTGGGTAAGGCCACCCAAGAGAGAAGCTCGACCCACCAGGTCCAAAGAAACACCATATGCATAAGTTAGATCACAAATAACTATGCAACACTTATTTACATGCTTGTAAATAAACATAAAGGATGCAACCAAATGAAATGTAAATTATCATTCTCTCCTAGGTTAATCCTATATTTCACATTGACTAAGTTCAATTACTTGTCATTTACTTATGGTTTCGGAATCGCCGTCTTACCATAAGGGTTCCAACATTCAAGGAGTGAACTCGTCACCTCCTAGTTCGAGTAGCGAACTCATCGCATACTCGGGATAGCAAAATCGTCGCATACCCCATCTCAACACCGCCATCACATGGCATGGGTAGCGAACTCGTCGCATACCCGGGATAGCAACCTCGTCGCACATCCCATCTCGACACCGCCAACTCATGGCGTGGTAGCGAAATCGTCGCATACCCGGGATAGCAAAATCGTCGCACATCCCATGTCAACACCGCCAACTCATGGCATGGTAGCGAAATCGTCGCCTACCCGGGATAGCAAAATCGTCGCACTTCCCGTTTCAACGCCGCCAACTCGTGGCATGGTAGCGAAATCGTCGCCTACCCGGGATAGCAAAATCGTCGCACATCCCGTTGTTCACATTTTTCACTTGCCAACCTAAGTCTCATGACCTTAGGTTCAAGTCACTAAGTCTCACCTATGTTCAATAACACTAGGTTTACTTTCTCATTCTCAACCTATGTTCAATGACACTAGGTTTCATTCTCACATGTTCCAACCTATGTTCAATAACACTAGGTTCTATTCTCACATGTTTCAACCTATGTTCAATGACACTAGGTTCTATTCTCACATGTTCCAACCTATGTTCAATGACACTAGGTTCTATTCTCACATGTTCCAACCTATGTTCAATAACACTAGGTTCTATTCTCACATGTTCCAACCTATGTTCAATAACACTAGGTTCAATCATACATGCAACCATACAACAAGTATAGATAATTGAATTATACTTGAATTCTATATCATGCAATAGGAGCTCATTGCTCTACCTATCATGATTTTACCTTTGCCAACATACAAGTTCTAGGGTTCACAACACATACCATTTTATTTTTAAATGGATATTTACCCTAGATATGGAAGTGACCTAATCATTTCGGTAAATACAAACCCACCTCAAGAGCTTCCGAATTCTTGTATTCTTCAAGTCCCAAAGTGTCCAAGCCTTGAGTTCTTGCTTCAACCCAAGCTTCTACAAGAAAATGGTTCGTTACTCATTACGAACCTTTAAATCAACTCAATACTTGAAATCAAGTATTTTAACATGATTTCCTATGCCTCAATTGCAATTCCTGAAGGTTCAAATATTTTTAGAACCTCCCATGACAAAAACCCCATATCTACCTAGGGTTTGCATGCATGCAAGCCAAACTCTAGATTTCATGGCCAATCTTCCACCTTTTTTGGTTAAGATTGCCTAGGGTTTCCAAAAACCTTATCTTGAAGGATTAAATCCAAGGTTTAAACCCTAAATCACAAGAACTCACCTCAAAGCCCTAGCTCTCAAGCTTCTTCTTGCACCAAGAAGCTTCTTTGCACCTTGGAAGTCCTTTTCCAAGCTCCAATCCACCACTTCTCCAAGCTTTGGAGAGATCTCTAGAGAGAGAAAGTGAGGGAGAGGGAGAGGGAATGAGAGGAAAGTGAAGAAGGAATGAGGGGAGAGACCTCAGCCCCCCCTACATAACCTATTCACTGCGCAATTACCAAAATACCCCTCGCTGGGCATTCTGCCTCAGCCGGGTCCGGACCTTGCAAGTGGGGTCCGGACCCCGCACTGATAACTGACCAGCGTGCAGGCCGGGTCCGGACCTTGGTGTCCGGGTCCGGAACCCGTACGCACCCCAACTCGGAAACCAGCTCGGGTCCGGACCGTAACATCCGGGTCCGGACCGTGGCTGCCCGCGGACTTCATTGTCCGGACCCCAGCTTCCAGGGTCCGGACCCCGTGAGCAGTTTTACTCCAGTTGGTCCCTTTTTCAAAATTTTTCGATTTTCGGGTTTCCACTCGCACCCATAATGTTCTGAAACCTTCGGAACCCGATTCCATACCAGCCATTATCAGCTTCCATCGAACTTTATCAAATTTAGTAAAGTTCGATACAACGCACCGAAATTCAGAGTGCTACACGATTCGGCTGATGAGGGATCGGATCAGCCGAGTTCAGCAACTACACAGTGTTTTTTAATTCGACTGAAGAGCCGAATGAAGTTTTTATGTATTACAAAGGGGATAAAACTGCTTACAAGACCGGATGCGCCGTGAAGGTGTACGATCTCAAATGAAATACCAACCTTAAAACTACTCCTACGAAGATAAGAAATGCAAAGAAACCTGGAATACAAGTATAGTTAAGACTACTCTTAAGAAAAGCTGTAAATGCTGGAAGGGTAAAGATTACAAGTAAACTACTCCTAGAAAAGCTGTAAATGCTGAAAGTAGAAGTATTGAAAATACAGTGGTCTTCTCGTTCGTGGGAGAGAAAGACCTCTATCACAGGCTTCGAAATTACTATTTATAGTAATATCTTATCAGCCCACATTATTGGTCGGTTTTAGTAGTGGGGGTAGTGTTATAGCCATGATCGCGTAAGTTACACCCCATGATCGCGTAAGTTACGCCCCACTTCTCAACCGTTTTCGCCTAAGGTCTCTCCACCTTCAATCATCTTGTTGTCGGCTCCTGGTGTATCACGTGTCCTTATTGTGTGTGGGCCAGTCCGTCTATCTTATGTCGCGTTAATTTTTTGGCATCAACACTAATCAAAATAAAATTTTAGATAATCTTTCTCTAAATCGTTGTTAATTTTCATAACTACTTTGATGCCTGAATAATAGATGTTCTAAAAATAGATTTTTCATCTGTAAACTAGCTAGATAGTTTATATTTAAATATTTAGGTTCAGATTTTAAACTCTTTATAGTTGAGTTGTTTAAATATGATGTATGTAACAATTTCTGTGAAACCCCAACTTCCCAGGGGGTCACCCATTCTAGGACTACTCCCGTCCTAGCACGCTTAACTCTCTCAACCTCTTCGGCCTATCCACCACCGAAAATGCTTAAGCCGGGTTGAGAGTTTAGCCCTATTATATCTCATATATAGGACTAATCTGGGGTCTCACAATCTCCCCCCCTTTAAGCCCTGACGTCCTCGTCAGGCTCAGACTCACAAGTACCAGGCGATGTGAGACGTCTCGCTAGCCTGTCATTCAGACCCGGCTCAGCCGAGACCCATCTCACACTTCCGGCTGGTAATTGTCTCTGATACCAACTGTGAAACCCCAACTTCCCAGGGGGTCACCCATCCTAGGACTACTCCCGTCCTAGCATGCTTAACTCTCTCAACCTCTTCGGCCTATCCACCACCGAAAATGCTTAAGCCGGGTTGAGAGTTTAGCCCTATTATATCTCATATATAGGACTAATCTGGGGTCTCACAATTTCTATCTCTATAGCCTCCTTGATAGTTCAGACCCTCTAATTATAGGCTATTTTGAAATAGACCTCTTGATGCTAATTATTTTTTGTTGATATTTATAACTTTTTTTTTAACCCGAGTTATTTTAGTCCCCTGAAATGGAAATCATCTTTTAATTTTAAATGATCTTAATTATTTGCTATTGTGATGCCCCACTCCTCAGCGGGGATTATTTATTCTAGAACTACTCTAGTCATAACATACATAACTCTTTTAACCTCTTGGGTCTAACCACCACCCAAATGGTTAAGAGGTTTAACCTTAATATGCCTTATATATATTACTATTTCAAATTTTGAGAGTGTCACAGCTATGGTCAATCAAAAGCGAGACAGAGGCTCCAACTCTATTGCGAACTATATTGTTAACCATCTGCTAGTGTGCGATCACCTGAGACCACGATCAATTGTCCTCCATACCTCCGTCGACCAAACCTGTACCAGAAATTCTGAATGGATGTAGAAATACAATCTTGCTCTTGAACTTACCTTGAGTCTCTTTATTTTGAGTAAATTAATCCAAAAGAGACTTAATACAATTTATTAGTCCATATTTGTTATTATCAAAATAAAACTAGGATTGAAAATCCTTAAGCTAATATAGTCAACCTGTAGGTAGGGATAAAATGATATATTTTAGAACTTTAGAGGGATATGTTTGTTAATTCAAGATTTTGAGATAAATTTATAATTTTAAAATTTTGTAAATATACATGTGAAATTATCCATAGAAAAAAATATGCAGCGAACTCTGAAACTTTTACATTTTTTATGAACAAACTTCTGAACTTCTAAGTCTAACAATTAAAACCTCAAACTTTATCAAATATTTTCGAAGCTACTAATTACATAGGTATTTTGAAGATAACCTTGTAATAATATACAACAAAGTAATCTTGTGATGCCCACTTCCCAAGGGGTCATCCATTTTATAACTATTCTAATTTTAACACGCTTAATCTTCTTAACCTCTTGAACGTAGCCATCGTCTAGTATGTTATAGTTGAGTTTTGAAACTCACAAGCACCGGGCGATATAAGACTCGTCTCGTTAGCCTTAGCCGACCTTATGGGTGTGCGATGTAAGACTCGTCTCGCTAGCCTTAGCCGACCTTGTGGGGAGTCATACTCCACGCACAACGGTCATCAGCCAAGGAGCTACGCTCTGCCCGCTGCATGATCATGACTTAGCTGAGACTCATCTCATATTTTCGACTGGTGATTGACTTTGATACCAACTTTGACGCCCTGCTTCCCAGAGGGTCACCAATCCTAGAACTACTATATCCCTAGTATCCTCTTAATCTCTTGGGCCTAACCACCGTCCAAAATGTTATAACTATATTAAGAGGTTTAGTTCCATTACGTACACTTTATATATAGGCCTATTCAAAATCCTGAGGGTGTCACAAATCCAGTTCTTTAATTCTTGTAACACCACAATAGCCCCACATAGGATGGAAAAATAATTTTTATTAGAATATATGAGGCTTTACACGCTAGTAATAATAACTAGTCTTAAGCATTTTAGGCCGGTGGTTTGGTCCAACAAGTTATTAATGCTAACAGGTCGGGTCGTTACAATTGGTATCAGAACCGAATACCAACCGAAAGTGTAAGAGCTAAGTGTTATGCGGGGCAAAGTGCTACATTAACAGATTTGGTGGAAACCACCTCTTGAACTCGTATGAGCCACCTCTAGAATCTCACATCGCCTGATAACTCTGGTCTATCTGTGATCTAGTTTGGACCCGACGAGGACGTCAGGATCTAAACGGGAGGAGTCTGTAACACCCCAATATTCCCATATGAGATGAAAAAATGATTCTGATTAGAATATATAAGGTCTTACACACTAGTAATAATTAATAATTGGACTTAAGCATTTTGGGCCGGTGGTTGGGCCCAACGAGTTATTACTACTAGCAGGTCGAGTCGTTACAATTTTAATACATAAAAAAAGTAATAAAATTTGAAGATAAATTCACCATGTTCTTTAACGCTGACACTTAACTATTAGAACTTAAAGAGAAAAATAAGTTTCTTTGTATTTTAAAGTTATACAAGCTTCGTGTGCACGACATGCAATCATAAAAACTGTTCAATATTCGTAACTTCGCCTGCGAAGGGGCCTACTAAACTACTTAAAATTCAGGGTTTCTTTGTATGTTTTTCCCATATATTTATAGATCATAAGTCTAGCTAGTATTTCTTGTATTTCCGAGAGAATTTAGTTTCAAACTTTTTTCTTTCAAATTTGATGTTATTATGTTTAGATTGATCACCTGTTTCTGAAAATAATCTCAAGTATGTAAACTTACTAAAAATGAAAAACAAATCACAAAATTTTGATTCTCTCTACTTTTGTATCGAGCGAAGGGAAACATGATTGGTGTAAATTGAATCGACTTTAAAAACATAGTATATATGAAAGCTTTTTATTACAAATTAAACTCAATATTTTCTTTTTATCAAAGCATCAAAACGTATGTTTAGCAAAAAAAATTTACTTATTTTAATCATATTTAATGATTAAATTAACAACTAAATTGATCCAATCAGTTATTAAAAACGACAAACTCGAGACAACCTGATAGATAAGTAGAGAGTATTAAAATTTAATGAAATGTTATTTCTAGTATCTTTAAATACTTTAAAATATTTCTTGCGTATGGCTCCAATGGTTGTGTCAAATACTCGAGATCTAATTGATTTAATTTGAGAAGGATACGAGTACAAAATGCAGGTACAACTGTAGTACGTGGATACAACAACAACAACAAATTAAATAGAATTTTTGGAGTTATTTATGATTGCACTTCCTAATATATAGTTGAATTGAATCCAACCAACCATATTACTCGAAAGATCGATCCACGTCAGTAAGTGAATGAGATCAGTCATACTTTTCTTTAGAGCCTAATAATACAAAGAACGTGACTAGATCGCAATAAAATGTCAAAGTATATGCTTAGCTTATTCCTAAAATTATTTGTAAACAGTTGTTATCTTTGTCAAATGGATTATGACACTTTGTACATAAAAGGGGTAAGCTTCAATTATCGTCCTGTGATTTAGCGTATTTTTATTTCTCCATTTATTCGACAATTTTATGCTTGTCTCACCATAATAACCTGTTGCTAAATAGCATAATCACGTGATATATTTCACAAATCACAGAGTGGCTAAGTTTTACATTGCAGGCAACTAAAATGCAGTATTTTACCACCGGGTGTATCATTTTATCATCCTATGATTTGTAAATTATAGGATTTTAGTATACCCCACATAATGGCTAATCCTTATAGGAATATAAAGTAGAAAACCGCAAGGCACTAACCTAAAATATTTTAAACCACAGTGTGAAAGCTTAATCTTAAGCTTTTAGAGTACAACGGTTGTTTCACATGGTAACAGAGCAGGAGGTCCTGAGTTCGAGTCATGCCAGGCTCCTAGCATTATTAATTTCCTCCTATCTAATTAAAGTCCACGTCATGGGCCTACGAGAAGTCTCGAGCCCAAACGTGAGGGGGAGTGTTAAATATAAAAATGTTTAAACACCGTTCTCTAACAGCTTAAACTTTTAGAGTACAACGGTTAAGCTTTTGGAGTACAACGGTTGTTTAACATGGTATCAGAGCAGGAGGTTCTGAGTTCGAGTCACGCCAGGCTCCTAGCATTATTAATTTCCTCCCATTTAATTCAAGTCCACGTCATGGGCCTACGAGAAGTCTCGAGCCGAGACGTGAGGGGGAGTGTTAAATATAAAAATATATAAACATTGTTCTCTAACATCTTAAGCTTTTGGAGTACAACGGATGTTTAACACGCAGGATAGCAAAATAAATATATGATGATGAATAAGAAGGAGACAAATTGAAGTTTCCCCTGTCAAAACTAATAAAATGCATGGTTTGGTTATTGTTTACTTTTTCCAACAAGCAAGAAATTAAGAAGTAAAGTACGTACAGTGTGGATCATGTTGGGCCCAATCAACAACCCAAAATGCTTAAGCCCAGTTATTGTTACTAGTGGCCCAAGTCTCTTATAAACCCAATGACAACTCCATTCCCATCCGATGTGGGACTATTGGGGTGTCACAGACTCCCCCCCTTTAGGCCCTGACGTCCCCGTCAGTCCTAAACTGGCTCTGATACCAAATGTAACGACCCAGCCCACTAGCAACAATAACTCGTTGGGCCCAATCAACAACCCAAAATGCTTAAGCCCAGTTATTGTTACTAGTGGCCCAAGTCTCTTATAAACCCAATGACAACTCCATTCCCATCCGATGTGGGACTATTGGGGTGTCACACTCAACCTCTCAAAATTTTAATTTTTTATCCAATCTTTAAATTTATTTGAGTTGAGTTAAGCAACGGTATTTTGACTTTAAAATTTAAAAACGTCATTCATCTTTACAAGTTTAGTTTGTATACTTTATATAAGTTTTGCAACTATAAATTGATTAAAATAATTAGTTTAAATTTTGAAGTCAAAGTACTATTGGCTGACTCAAATCAAACAAATTAAAAAATTTGATAGCAGAACCAAAATTTTGGAAGCTTGAATAGTCGATTTAAAATGGTCCATAATTCAGATAAATTATTTACACAGTAAAAAACTAGATAGATCAAACTACGACACTAAACTTGGCTATAAATTGATTAAAATAATTAGTTTAAATTTTGAAGTCAAAGTACTATTGGCTGACTCAAATCAAACAAATTAAAAAATTGGATAGCAGAACCAAAATTTTGGAAGCTTGAATAGTCGATTTAAAATGGTCCATAATTCAGATAAATTATTTACACAGTAAAAAACTAGATAGATCAAACTACGACACTAAACTTGGCTTTAATATCAAATCAAGCAGCCTCAAATTTGACTTGGTTGACGTGAGAAGTTCAGCACTTACAACAGAAAAATAGTTAATTTAGACAAGATTTTACAAAGTAATAAATTAGGCCAAAGAGAATTTGAAAAAATCGATATGCATTTACAAATTTGGATTTAGGGTTTAGGGCCAAAATAAATTTTGAAATTTTGAAAAAAAAATAAATTATTAGAGAAATTCAAAATTGCAAAATATATTTCGCTAAAAATAGAAAAACAAAAAAAGCAAAGCAAAATGAGTGCTTGTTAATTAATGCAACATATCTGGTAGACTAGGAATAATACATCTTAAAAGCAACCTTAGAAACATAGTAGGGCTATGTTTGGAATTGCAAAGAGTATATATTTTGAGACTGTTTGATTGTATAAAATTGTAACTGCATTATAATTATAATTACATATATTTATACTATATATAAAAGAGGATAGGAATTAACAGCCGGAATATTAGATGGATAAAAAAATATTCCATACATATAATAAAAAAATAATATAATTAACAAAGTAAAAATAAATCGAAACAAATCAAATTTAGAAAATAAATTAATTGAAAAATAGACTCACACCACCAATAACTACTTAAATTTAAAATACAGATTTAAATTTTATTTTATACAAAATTTACATTTAAATTTGAATTAATTAGTAAATATAACGTGCATTAATGCATGTGCGCTACAACTAGTGTGTATATATATATATATATATTAAAATATGGTGTTTGGTTTGATTGTTTTGAATCCAACTAGTACAGTTAAAACTGTAGAAAAATAACTGCAACATTAGGAATTACGTTCAAATTGGCTACAGATCGAACTATGGCAGCTGGAAAAAATAACTTTAATCAAAAGGTGTGCTTACCTTCTTAATCATCCATTAAATAGAATGTGAATTTTGTTTTGCATAGAGAGTATTCCCACCACCTTACATACAAAATGATAAAAGTTATAAAAATAGGTCTCGACTGCATGTAGCCAAACAAGTTATTTATTAGCTACAATATATTTCAGTATATCCGACCAAACAAAATATACGCAATTATAATTGCTAAAGATTTAGTTACATGTATATCCAACTACATGATATTTATAATTACTGTCAATCAAACAACCTCTTCGCATAGTAGAAAAGTGCGATGACAAACATACTCGCTTGATTTCATAATAAAAGCATATCGTTAACTAGCTTTCACCCAACTCCGCAGTTTTTAATACCAAATGGGCCCTCCAGCATTCACATCACACTTTACTTCTAACTGCAAAATGCATTCAGTGGAAAAATTATTGATCGCATCTGCTGCTTCTGTTACATCATGTCTTCATCATTTCTTTTTTTTTTCCGTCTAATACATCCAATCTAATCATTCATTATTTTCAAATTAAAGAAAAAAAATTGCAAGATTGAAATACATGATAAAATAGTTTACTGATAAAGGAAGCGCACAAAATGCACTATCTCAGCAATAGACGACGCTTTATTCTAGCGTCTTCAGAATTTGGCATCTACCGATACTATAATTAAGTGTCGTCAATAAACATATTTTTATCTAATACTGATGAAAAATTTTCGATGCTATATTAAAGCGTCGGTATATTTATCCACATGTTTACTTAACGACTCTTTACTCGACGCTTTTACAAGCGTCGGGATTATTCTTACCGACGCTTTAAAGCATCGCTAGTTATTGTTTAAAATGTCCTTAAGTGCAAGATTTGTTGTAGACGTAGCACACAAGATGTTAAATCTATCCTACAACTGGCTATTCTTTAGATATGGCAGGCAAAATATTGTACAAAAAAAATTAAACAAGCAATTTCTTTTATGATTTTAGTAAAGAAAAAACGTCCAACTAAATAAAATAATAAAATAAGACAAGTAATTGTACTATACAACGTCCAACGATTGTGCGATTAAGCTATTGCGATTAGTCCGGATCAGTTAATAATCTATCTGCAACAACCTCCTAGCTATGCTTGTAGATGTCTACATAATTGAGCTTCCCCAATGATCGCAATCAAGTACCTTGCAAGAAAGAGACGGACTAAATAATGTTCTGAAATTTTAGGAAAAATAAATAAAAATAAGGCTAAGAAAAACAGGACCGCCTACGAAAGCGCGCACAAAGAGAGCCTCGTCTACCACTTTCTTCTTCACCCTGCTTATTTGAATACAATGCTCTCACCTTTTCTCAACTTGAAACCCCTCCAATTTCTCAAATCTCAACCTCACAAGTAGGTAATCAAAATTTATAGAAAATTAATAGGAACTCAGATCTAACGAAATATTAAAACTCTGGACCTCGCTAGAACCGGGAACACCCCGGGAAAAAAAACTTTTATCCAAAACCTTTACAACAAAATTCAAATTTTATTCAGTAATCATAAGTATCCCTAACCAAAGCCTTGTAGGCTATTTATATACTAAATACATCCAAAGAATAACAGAAAAATTCCAACTAAAGATTTATTTAAAAAGAAACATGATAAAATATTTCTAAACAAGATAATTTAAAAAGTTAACAAAATAAATCTAAAAATCTTCAGATCCATATAGCGGGTTCAGGTGCCGACTTGCGCCGCCTTCGTTGATAGACCTGGAACCTGAACAACGATATAGGTCGGGTTCGATCTGCATCATTTATGAACTTATATAAAGGCTATGTATCACGGACATTTCTATAAGCCTCGCGTGTCCGTGTCGGACACGTGGACACTTCTTGGACGCGCGTGTAATGCCGATCCATAGCGCAAACAATTAAAAAAAATATATACATATTTTTATTTTACTTTTTTTATGCATATACAATGTAAGAAGATAAATATTTTAGCTTTTTGATGAATGTATACAAATTTTTTTTGACAATACAAATAAATTATGTATGGTGGAGAATTTTTTTTTCTTAAAATATATGAACTATCAATGAAAATTTTACTAATTTTCATTCGTATGAGAAATATAATAATATTTTACCAAAATTAATATTTTATATATAATAAATATATATTATTATATCAATAATATTATATTTTATTAGCGGTGTCCATGCCGTGTCCGTGTTCTAATTTTTTGAAAGCTGCCGAGTCACCGTGTCCGAGTCGTGTCGTGTCCCGTGTCCCGTGTCAGTGTCTGTGACGCCTAGTATAAAGGCAATAAAATCTTCAGAGAAATGCCACTGCGCACTCCAAAATGACTGGTATATCTTACATTTTTCCAAAAAATAGCTAAGGGGTATCTACTGATGTTAGAATGAAAACGCTTTTGGAGAATTCCATCGGAGCAATTTACCGTACGTACACCTGTAGAGTAGGTATATATCTTACACTTTATTTATCCAAAGGCTACAATTTTCTCATTAGTCTTATCAACTTTTATGTTAATACTAAAGTCCGAAAGAGTTTTGTGAACTGATAATGAAAAAAAAAAAAAAAAATTAACACCTATCTATAAATGTTCAGGTGGCATTTTTCTTTTTGGTTCGTCTTGTCACGAGCAGTGTAAGTTCATAAACTATGAATATTTCAATGCTCGCACTTTTGTAGATGTCACATCATCTGTCACATAACACAATTTACACGGAACCGTCCACATATATATACTAGCGATAAAAGGACCCGCGTGATGCATTGGGCACTTAGATTAAAGTATGATGTAAAAGTTAATGACGAAATTCACTTCGTAGGTACTTCACAATTATACGAAACCATCCACATATATATATATATATATATATATATATATATATATATATATATATATATATATATATATATATATATATATATATATATATATATATATATATATATATATATATATATATATATATATATACACAAGCGATCAAACGGCACGCGCAATGCAATGGACACTTCAATAAAAGCATGATGTACTAAGGACGAAATTTGCTTTCTAAATATTTCAAATACTCTAAATCATATTTAACGGTGTGGATCATTGTCACGCCCCAGGCTAGTTTTAGATGCGGAAATACGTGCCAATTTTTTTTTTGAAAGCCTAGCCCGTGCCACGTACAGACCCGCCACAAATATAGGGTCCACTGTACATACGGACAGAGCCTCCCCTATATTTGCACGGCGTACACAACATACAAAAGGATCACAATCACCATTCATTCACCACACAACAATCACATTACAAAACATGATTCATACAGCTAACCGTCCTTAAACCTGTATGAATCTAAGCAGGTCCTTAGGCGAAGGATGATGCGATGCACAAACAGCAGATCATTATAGAAAATTGCTCCTTACCCAGAAGCTTTATTTTGAAACCCTAATATTAAACATTCAAGAATCATTTGAAAACCGTTCTCCATACGAGAACTCTTTTTTGAAATCACAAAAGTCGATCGATCGGAAATCCATTTGAAAACTGTTTCCCACACGGAAACCTTTATTTGAAAACTCCACCACGAGGGGTAGAAAACCAAGATGCGCGATATAAAGCCACAATTATATATCTAAAAGCATCGACATCCTCACATGGAAATTAAACCAAAACCACGAGATCTAAGCATGCAAAACAATCATCCAAAATATAACATGCTAGATAAAACAACCACAGTGTAACTGAACCATATCCATAACTAACTGATAGAGGATCAGGGTAATAACCAAATCTGGAGAAGATAGCCTCACAGGTCGGGACCTCTAGTACCACTAACTAGGCGTGCCTCGCTGCGTCCCGACTCTCACCACCCTGCTCACCTGAAAACAACAACGAGGGCGGGGGGTGAGAACATGTAAACATGTCTCCCCTCCCAGTGGGTACCGCAAGCCGACGAAAGCGATGTGTACACACCGGCACGAGGGTCAACAAAAGGATAGATAAGGTAAACAGTAGCACAAGTAAGTATGAGGCTGACATACAACTGAACAACTATGCTACTGTAAGCAACTAGTATGCATCAATGGAGATAACCACAAAGTAAACCCAATCATAGCCACCGGGACGTATCCCTGACACTGTCACAACCTGCTCAACCAATGGCACAAAACCTACCAGACGCCCTGCGTCGAGGCTCACGGGTCGGATACATGCGACCCTTTTCCGAAAAGATGCCCGGTACGGAGGATCAAACCGTTGGCATATACGCGCGTCCCTTTTCCGAAAAAGATGCCCGGTACGGAGGATCAAACCGTTGACAAATACGCGCGTCCCTTTTTCGGAAAAGATGCCCGGTACGGAGGATCAAACCGTTGGCATACGTGAGGTGCTAGGGAGCTGTGACGATCGATGCGAATGCTCAATCCACAGAACGGCAACGAGCCGTGAAGCAACTGGTAAACCACAACGAGGATTGCTCGGAACAACAGGCGATCACCACCGACCAACTGGGTCGTCTCAAGAATCATGCAAACCACAACTACTCTACTATACAAGCACATATAAGTAGAGTCAACGGGAGTCAAGTGAACTAATAACTGAAATGCAAGGGAAGGGATAGAAAGGTATCACCGTAGTCCACTGAACCGACTCCGGATCGAAGTACCCACCTGTAGGTAAGATCAAGCCTAACACCGACGGCTCTCGGGAACCACGACAGGACCTACGAAAGACTCACAGGGTCAAGGTCCATCAAGTCGACGCAAAACACAAAGCTCTCACACCCCGAAACCGACGGATCGCCCGGAAAACCCACCGGGACGATTCTGAAACCACACTAAGCCCCACAGGGGTACCAACAACCAACCAGGTCCTCCGCTGTCCCCAAACACACCAAAACAAGGTGACAGAACAGCGAGCACAAGCTCGGGGTGCCACGAACACAAATGCACCCGAAAATGCTTCCCGGGTTCCCGAAAAATGCCGAATTGGCATCGGAATCCCTCGTCACTCATCCGCTGTCCTCGAAACATCGGGACAGCGATGAGGAACAGCCAACGAGGCTAAACGACGAAGCCAAGTCACTCACGAAAACAGCGAGTGAGTCGCACAACTAAAAACACGCGTTTCGCCGATTAATTTATCGAAAAACGTGTCGGAAATGAATCCGGATCTCCACGAAGGGTGAAGGGGTTGGACAACCAGTCCACAGGGTCTCAAGGGTCAAGCCCTTGCTGCCCGTAGCGTTGCAACGCTGTCACAATCAACATAATCCCAAAACAAGCAACAATTACATACATAAGAGCAATAAACAAGGCCGTTCGAGCAATCCGTACATCCGCACGACCTCCCGCAAGCACCAGCGGATAGGTAACGACATCACGGAGGCCGTGCTCACAGCACCACTACGACATGACCAGTCGCAAGCCCAGAAATCCCATAAAAATAGCAAAGACATACAATAAAATTGCTCGACATCGGCCGAACAGCGAAACGGCTCAACCAAAACGAAATCTAAGGTGAGTATGATGATCAGCGCATCGCTGCGATCATCGTGCTCACCTTCTCGGACTTCGGGAGGCAACAGGGAGGTCAAATACACAAATGCGACCAAAACAAGCTAAAAACACACCCTGGCCGGAACAACCAGCTCCGGCCGGCGGCCGGCCGACATGCACGGCGCGCGGCGGCCAGGGTCGGATGCAGGGGAGGTGAGGAAGAGGGTGCTCACCTAAGCCGGCGGCGGGAAGCGGCGGCGGCGGCGCGGGGAGGAAGCCCACTCTCGGGTTGGCTAGGGCACGGCGGCGCGGCAACGGACGGCGGCGGCGGCCAGCGGCGACGCGAGCACCGGCAAGAGGGGCCCGCCGGACGTCGGTCTGCAGGTGACCGCGACAAAAAAAATCGGCGGTGGCGGCGGCGGAGCAAGCTCGGCCGCGGCTGCCCAAGATGCCCTAGCCGAGCCCGAGGCGGCTGCGGCTGCGCTCCGGCGGCATGGCGACGGCCGGGGAGGGATGGATCGGCGGCGGCGGTTCCAAGGGTGGCGGCGCGCACCCTCCGAGGCGGCGGCGGCTCGGGCCCACGAGCCTCGGCACGCAGCTGCCCTAGCAGCAGCTGCAGCAGCTCGGCTGCGGTTCCCGACGGCTCCCGGCGGTGGCGCACGACTCTGGCAGTCGTGCCACCTCAGGGGGAGCTCAGGCGTGGTTCCCCCTGGGTGCACACCGCAGGGAAGGAGAAGAAAAATAAGAAGAAGGAGAAGAAGAAGAAAATGAGAGGGAGAAGGTGGCCGGGGTTGCGCCGGTCAGGGGATGGCCGGCGGCGGCCGGCGGCGCACGAGGAGGTGGCAGAGGAGCTGGGGGAGAGGGGGCTCTGTGCTGGAAGCTGAGGGAGAAGGAGGGGAAGGCTCACTCTCACTCTCTCTCCACTCACTCACACAACACACACACAAATACACAAACACAATTGCACAAAAGCCCCTCAAACATCTGAAAATGCCCTTGGGTCCCTCACAGCCAGCACAAAATGCCCAGACACCCCTCCACAAGCAATCTCATGCAAAACGGTGCGAGAAACAGGGTCCAGATCGCGAAACTGCAAAATGTACAATACGACCCCTCGGCGAAGAACATGGAAGATCTCTCAATCCGTCCGTCGCATATCGAAACGGTTCGCGCCATCGCGTTCAGCACTGCCGAGACATCGACTCTATCATTTTGGATCGTCAGAATCAAACTCCGAATTGCACCGTTAAGCCATTCACTCTCCGCGACAAAACTCAAAAACAATTAAAATACTATAAAGACAACTTATATACATATATATACCCATACATATATATATACGTATACAGATCAAAAACCCAGTAACATGGGAGAGGAAGACAGAATCCAAATTTCCAAAAATTCGAATTCTAACATCACTCCCACCTAACAAGAAGTTTCGTCCCCGAAACTTACTCACACACCATCCGCGAACAACAGCGGATACCTCTCACGCAAAGCAGACTCCAGCTCCCAAGTAGTCTCGCTCTCCTCGCGACTCGTCCACTGCACTCTCACAAACAGAAAGCTCCGGTTCCTCAACTGCTTCACCTTGCGAGCCAAAAGCCCCAAAGGCACCTCACCGTAGCTGAGATCCTCTCTCAGCTGAACCGTTGTCGGGCCGATCACACGACGCTCACCCACGTCAACCCAACAGATCTGTGATCGACAACGACTTCCATACAACGCCTCGCACGGTGCCAATCCAACGCTCGCTTGGAAGCTGTTGCAGAAGGCGAACTCCACCAAGGAAGGTACCTGAACCACCTCTCACCAAAATCCAAAACGCATGCCCGGAGCATATCCTCGAGAGTCTGGAAGACTCGCTCCGACTGCCCATCACTCTGAGGGTGGTAAGTTGAGCTGAAGTCGAGCCTCGTCCCCAGTGCCTGCTGCAAGCTCCTCCAGAACTGGGAAACGAAGCGAGAATCCCGATCAGAGACGATCGACACTGGCACTCCAAGCAGCCGAACGATCTCAACCAAGTAGTGCTGCGCCAGTCGATCCCGAGACTAAGACGTGTGTACCGGTAGGAAGTGAGCTGCTTTCGTCAATCAGTCCACAAAAACCCAGATCGCAACATGACCTCGCTGAGAACGAGGCAACCCGGTGACGAAAATCTATGGTAAAATGCTCCCACTTCCCTACAGGTACAGGCAACGGTTGAAGCTTCCCTGTTGATCGCTGATGCTCAGCCTTCACCTGCTGATAAACCAGGCACGGTGCCACATGCTGAACTACATCCATCGTCAAAATCAGGCCACCAGAAACTCTGCCTCAAGTCGCGGTACATCTTCGTCCCTCCAGGATGAACGGTGTACGGCGACCGGTGTGCCTCAGTCAAAAATCTCTCGCCTCAAATCCCGATCACTGGGCACACACCTCCGTCCTCGAAGGAAACCATCAGCATGTAACATGAAGTCACCATCTCTGCCCTGCTCGACCTCTACTCGCACTCTCTGCAAGTGCGGATCCATCAGCTGCCCACCGAAAATCCGGTCCGACAAGGTAGGCTGCACCTCCAAAGTCGACAACTGTGCGGTAGCTCCATAAGGTAAAATCTCCAACTCTAGTCGACGAAACTCCACCACCAATCGCTCCATACAGGTAGTGTCTCCAAAGCTTGAGGGCGAACACCACTGCTGCTAACTCGAGATCGAGCGCCAGATAGATCTTTTCATAGTCCATCAACTGGCGCGAAGCATACGCAATGACCTTCTCTTGCTGAATGAGCACGCACCCCAATCCTATCCAAGAAGCATCGCAGTAGACCACAAAATCCTCACCAGGCTGCGGCAATGCTAAGATAGGGGCACGAGTCAAACTGTCCTTCAGCTCCTAGAAGCTCATCTGACAAGCGGGAGTCTACAGAAACTTCACGCACTTCCTCGTCAGCTTGCTCAAAGGGGCGGCGATCTTGAGAAACCCTCAACAAATCTCCGGTAACAACTCGCCAAGCCGAGGAGGCTCCTAAACTCCGCCACAGAAGTCGGAACAGGCCAATCCACTACAGAGTCCACCTTCCTTGGTTCCACCACAATACCGGCCTGCGTCACGATGTGAACCAAGAAAGAAACTTCTCGAATAGATCAGTATGTCGTCAAAGAAGACCACGACAAATTGATCCAAGAACTGCCGAAAAACCCAGTTCATCAAATCCAAAAGCTGCCGGGGCGTTCGTCAAACCGAACGGCATAACCGTGACCTCGTAAAGCCCGTAACGGGTCCGGATGGCCGTCAACGCAACGTCCTCGGCCTTGATCTTCAGCTAAAGATAACCTGGCTGCAGAACACTCTTCGAGAAAACTGAGGCTCCCTGGAGCCGGTCGAAGAGATCGTAGATCTGCGGTAGAGGGTACTAAAACATCACCGTCAACTCGATAAGCTCGAACTCACAATCAAACAAATAAAAAACCTTGCGAGTCCATCACTCTGGTGCACAGGGTTGCCAATCGCAACAAGCGATAAAATCACCAGTGATGCCAAACATCAGTTCCAAGTGAGCGGACACGCGCTCCAAACCAAGACTGCACGAAAGTCGCGGCGAAAACTTGGTACGCAAACACAAGCACAGAGACCTCGGAGCCAACAATCAGGCTCCCGTCATCCCGAAACCGAGCTAAAAAGGCAACCTGACTCAACCGGAGTCAAACCAACGGCAGTGATGGCAAATCAACTGCGTAAAACCACGCCAGGATTAGCTCAAGGCTTACTACTAGATCAGGGATGACCACCACACAGCTTTCCCACAAGACGACGTAGAGAAAGATTGTCTTGCAAAAGAAAGCACCGACCCAATCCAGAAAGTCCCAAAAAGGGATAGGGTATTTCGTCCTAACCTTTGACACTACGTTGTCTGCAGCCAACGTACTTATCAAAAGAAAACGAAATATCGAAAGATCAAAAGCCGACAACCAGTTGGCAACACCACAAGGGTACCAGGTCAACCAACTCAAAAGCTGGACCAAAAAAATCACAGACGAGTCACCGAATTAACGAGAAAAAGCAAACCGACCCACAAAACAAAGTCTGCCATGAGCCAACTCCCAAGGAGTCTTCGGCTTCCAACAACAAACCGACGGCTACAGGCGACACAGGGTCGTCAACCACACGAACCAAAACGGAGGGAGAACAATTCCAGCGTCGACTAACCAGCGTCGAACGCGGTGAGACCTCCAACAAGAACCTGGAAGATCTCGCGGCAACACGAAAATCTACAAATACCACCAGAAATCCCAAAACACACCAATTTAGGCGTTAGGATAGCCGCAAACCATGTAGGCACCAACAAAAACCCGACACCAAATAGTGTCTACTCAGTCTAGTACACGTCCGTTTGACGCAAGAACTAGCTAAAGGTCGAAAGACCAACACTGACGATTCCACCAGCAAGACGTCAGAGGGGTAGGCTTCACCGCCCTACCCAACAAAATAGAGAGGGTAACACCAAAGCTGCGGTCGAAATCGCTCAAAGCATCGTCTCCGTAGAGACGCTCGCAGAGGCCCTCGTGCTCAACACGGGAGTGGGGTCAGGGCAAGAGCAGCCCAAACGACAACACAGATCCACCAAGTGACGTCACCTAGCCCACAAGGGCCACCACCTGCCAACGAGTGGTTACGCAAAGGGGAAAATACCCTGCCACTTGGTATCTGTCTGGTACTCCACCACCACTTCTAGAAGGAGCACGAGTCTGCGAACAAGGGCGGATTGATCCTCAGAAAATCCGCCAAGCGCGCTCGGATGTGGCCACAACGGCGTGGGCGCCACAGGAGGGTCTGCAATCATCGGGGCACTCGGCGAAGGAGGAGGAGGGGCTGGAGCGGCAGTCGCCGTAGCCTGCTGCTGCAAAAACTACCGGAACAAGCCGGAACATGCCGGAGAGGGTCGTCAGCTGACCCCTCGCCTCGGCCTCAAGCACACAGGGTACGGTCCACACCAGGCTGTCCGCCTCCTGCCAGCTCCTCACTCGAACCAGCCGCAATAGCCCGAAATTGAACACCAGCAGACGGCTCCGCAGGCGCACACCTACCACCACGACTAGGATGTGGGGGTCTACCACGACCACAAGCCCTCAGCAAAACACAGAATCCAGCGCAAGAGAAAGGGGTCGGCAACTCCCACAAAACACAAGCCGAAAACAAACCCCTCGAACTCGCGCACTTATACATCCTAGGTCTTCCTATGGGTCAGCCTAACCAGTGGTTTAGTTACAAGTTTATGAATGAATGAGTGTTTGTACCCTTTACGCTCTGATACCATCTTAATCTGTCACGCCCCGGACTAGTTTTAGATGCAGAAATACGTGTCAATCATCGTTAATTTAATTATATTTTAAAAATAAGAATTCAAGTAAAACAAATGAACAGTTGAAAACTACTCGTGCAATTAATCTATATTTAAATTCCATTTATACTTATTTTTTAATTTAGTAACTTAACATGATCAAATATTAAAGAAAACCTTATTTTTCCGAAAGTATGCAATGTGCATTGTACATGCACATTGCTAATGTTTATATATAAGGTGTGTTTGGTTCGAAGTCAGAATTGGAATCGGAATCGAAATGGAAATGAGCTGGAATCATAATCGGAATGACTCATTACCTCATTCAGTTTGGTTCGCCACCTGAATCGGAATCAGAATGAACCATTCCTATTATCTAACACTGTCCTTGAAGTTGATGGATGAAGCCATTAGTCACTTAATAAATGTTCGTTTTGAAATAAGTGGGTCCTTTCGTTTTCCTATAAATTTTCTTTTCATTTTTCTTAAAATGAGTTACGGTAGTCTAGAATTCTGTGTGTCTTTTAGTATTCCTAAAAGTATTTTTTAGTTTCTCTATGAAATTAATGAGTGCGTTAATGTATAGAGAAGTTAAAAGGTCATTTGAGAGCCTATAAATATGTAATAATTTTATGATGAAAGTTAAGTTGAGTTGAATTTTTTACTTTCAATTGAGAAGACGGATTTCTTCTTTCTTACTCCTATCTCCTAGGTGGATTCCCTGTGAGAGAAGAGTGTTGCTCGACTATTGCGTTGGTGGATTCCGCGTAGTGGTGAGTGTGCTCGAGTTCGACGTGGTGGATTCTACGGCCGGCCAAGTGTTTATCGAATCGTATTTGTTCTCTCTTCGCGTCCCCTCTAAGTTCCGGCGTCAGTATCGGTGTTTGGTTCAGATAGATATCATAAACAGAATCAAATTAATATACTAGTTTTATCGTTATAATAATACATTTTAATTACTTTTAATCATTTTGAATACTCTATTTAAAATATAAATGAGCAATTTATAAAATAGTTAATGAAAAGCAAGACGATTTTATATTTTATATTATTTAATAGAAAAACAAACTATTTATTATTATTTTTTATTGTAATAATTATATGGTAACATATAAATCACAATATTTTAGATGATTCTAATAAATAGAATAGCTAACAAAATATAATCATTTCCTAAAAAAAAAGTGAAATAGAAATATTTTAAAGACCAATATTATAGCAAACAAAAATTATTGGTAATAATATAAATTACCCAAAATAATATATCATTATTCCAAACAGTCTAAAAAAAATTATTACTAAAATTTCAAATAAAATTACTCAAAACTATGATACTATAAATAAAAATAAATTTCCAAACATTTCTGCTGGATACATCGGAATTTGGATTGACAAGATAATTTAAAATTGAGTTTGCAACTCAAAACATAGAATTTTATAATTTAAATTCAAATTAAAAATTAGATATTAGAAATTTACATCAAAATTTTAAATATATATTTTTTTAGAAAATTAAAATTTAAAATTGAGTGGATAATTCAAAATATAAAAGTAAATTTTGATTTATTCAAATTCAAACTTAAAATTACAATTTAAATTTCAATTGAATCCATAAAATTTAATTTAAATTTTAAATAAATTGAAATAAAACTTTAAATTTTAAATTAAATTTTAATTTATATTAAAATTTATAAATTAGATTCGAAATGCTTGATTGAAAATGCTTGATTGAATTTTAATTTTAATTCAAGTTCAAATTAATATTTAAAATTATAAATTTAATTTCTAAATTTATATTTATATTTTAATTAAAATATAAGGTTTAAAAAAATTAAATTTATTCCGAACAAACATTCATTTCGCCCGGATTCAACTTTCAAACCGCCTTCTAGGCCGGATTGAAAAAATGGGTGATTGGGAGATTTTCATTCCACCCAAGAATCGGAATTGGAATGGTACTCCCACATACCAAACACCTACAAACGGAACGTGCAATCCGATTTCGATTCCTGGGTGAAAAATGGGCAAACCAAACACGCCATATAATTCAGTTAGAATACTATCAATAGTATACAATTATCCCACTACTATCTAGAATTTTTAAATTTTCCCGTCTATTTCCAAATGACCTTGTGAACTCCAAATCTCAGTATCTCATGAGTAAATCCTAGGGTTAGGGATATATTTGAAGAAATTTTTAGAAGACAAAGGATATTTTGGACAACCACGAATATATTAGATATTTTTGAAATTTTGAAAGGTATATTAGATATTCTCTCTCTCCCTCGCTCCCTCCCTCTCTCTCTCTCTAAATATTCCAATTACAATACTACCAATAGTATGTGAATAGTGTTTGATACTAATCTTTTAATTCTTGGCAGTTTAGAATTTATTATTTTGTGATGGTACTATTATAGATCTAAGGGTGATAGTAGAAACTTTTCATGTGCTATTAATAAAATAATAGATGAACTCTGTATAGATATATGTGATTTACATTATTTACTTATTCATTCATTTCGTGAGGTTACAATGTTATCACTGGTTCGAAATTTAGGGTTTTGCGGAAGCTTTCTAGTAAGGCCCTATTTGGTTTGGGCATTAAGCGGGGATAACGAAAGTTATCCCCGCTATTCCACTAAATAGGATGTTCTTTAGCTGGGATATTTTATCGCAGTCAAACTTTGCTATTTTTGATTATCCTGAAAAAGCTTGGAATAAACTATTCCACCCTTTTAATGGAATAGTGCTATTTCAATATTTAATTCCAAGATTTATTAAGATTAGAAATTACATTAAAACTAAATTATATAGACATAATATCTTATATATTATAATAAATTATTTTTATTGAAAAATTATTATTAATTATACTATATTTATACATATTATTTTTATTTAAATATTATAATATATTATTATAATAAATTATACTTAAATATTATAATATATTATTTTTATTAAATTTAAGTTTAAGTATAATTTGAAAAAGAAATATTTTTATTAAATTATAATTTATAATAAATTATTTTTATTAAATTAATATTTTATATCAAATTCAACCATTACTTTTTTTTCACTATCTTTTACTACTCCATAAGATTAGACAAATATAATTTCAGTTATTCCTGAGAATAGCGATATTATAAACCAAACATAATTTTAGTTTTATTTCTAACTATTCCGGAATAGTAAGCTATTCTAGAAATAAAAAAAATTATCTCAATTTTCGTTATCCCCAAATCAAAAGGGGGAAGTGAATAAGCATTTATTAGTAAATTTTGAACTGGTAATTTGTCCGAACTAACCGCATGTTCTCATTTTTGAACCTCTGCTTCAAAGTTTATAGGGAAAACTTTAAATACCACCAGTGGTAAGCACTTTCTCACTTTAGTACCCTGTGGTTTAAAGTGTATTACTTTAGTACTATGTGATTTTATTTTTCTCTTTTTCTTATTTTTTTTGTTAATTTTTTTATTAAATCAATGAGAAAGTTAAAACCATAGGGTACCAAAATGAATATTCGATAAACCAGAGATAGGTTATCTGAAATTTTCTATATGATGTAACGAAAAAATTAATAAAATGAACAAGAAAAAAAAAAATAATACCACAGAATACTAAAGTGATACATTTTAAACTATATTATACTAAAGTGAGAAAGTGCGAAACTACATGGACATTTGGCACTTTAATATTACGTGCGTCGTGGGCCACGACGAGACTTTAATTAGTCCCTTCACAGGTCTACGTTGAAAAGGAAAGCATTGATTTGATTGAAAATGTGAACATACATTGCATATATATATATATATACATGTTACATTTCCCATTCGTTGGACATTGTTATTGCATGCGCTTCTCAACTGTCACATCTTTCTCGAAATTGTAGCAAAATGAATAAAGCTTTTAAGTTACGGAAAAGCTTTTATTAAGTTTATGCTTTCCTTCATTGTGCTCACTGTATATTAGAGCTGTTTGTATTAATTTAATTTTAGTGATTTAAAACTTTATTTTTATCTTTAGGTTTTGTAGGCAGCGCAGCATCCTATCAGTTTTGTCTGAAAGTCCGTGCTTAAATTTCTACATGTGAGGTTAGTCCTATATTAAAAACTAAAAGTTAGTTATTATACCTTTTATACTCCATCCTCAAGCTAATTGTTTGAGAGATAATGAGAGTGATGCTTTTCACAAAACGCACGCGCGACGGGGTGGACAGAGCCTCGCACGTGGAGGGACAATGTATCTCGCTTCTAGGACAGTACTTAGCACGCTCACAGACCTTATCTGATCTTTTCTTCCATATAATATTTATTTAGTTATTAATTCTTGCGTGTATTTTAAAAACACTTGTTCAAACTTTGTGTTTCAAAATATTCAAAAACGATATAAATTTTCCAACAAGAGGCACCTAAGTCGAAAATTATAGCTCATTAATTTGTTGAAATTTATCCTTCCCAAATGCTTAAATCTAGTTAATCATTATTTAATGTGGGATAGAAACATGTGAGCTCATAATAACGTCTCTCTTTCATTCTCTGTTCAACCCAATTGTCTACCTCCAAGTGTTGACGGATCTAGTCTCAGCTTTTCCTCCAACACACGCCAACAAATTATTCTCTACTAGTGTAGGACACGCGCTTCGCAATGGTTAGATAGTATTTCAGTCAATCAGTATATATAATTCTTAAAAGTTTAAGATTAAAAAATTATAATAAAAAAAATGCAAACAAAATCCATATATCCTTTGAGTCCGGCTGGGATACTATATATCGATAGCACCAAGGGCTTGGTGCTACCGAGTTTTCCACCGTTGGATTTAACCCTTTGACTATTTTCACCCGTTAGATTATACTATTCAACCAACCACCCACTCAATCCTAGAGGGCTCACATCATCCTAACCGCACAATCCTCAATCCAAGGACTGAAAAACTAATAGCAACAATAGCTTGGTGCTATTGATAGTATTTCAGCCTAGTTCTATATCCTTTTATATATTATAAAAACTAATCTTTTTTTATTAATATTTTTTAACTTTTAGTATCTGAAGAGTTAAAATATTCTAATAACTACACTTACAATTAATTCAATCAAACTTATTAGTTTTAGTAGCTATTTTATAAATAAAATTTTTAGCTAAAAAGTTAAACTTGGAGGACTTATTCTAAATTGCTAAATACTTGAGGTCTTCATTAAAATTGATTGGAGAAAGAAGAAGTTATTATATGCACCTAGTGTATATTAACATACCATATACTGCAACTTATATTAGAAAACTAATTTCTAATATCAAAATTTAATTACATATGTCTGATCTACAAAGTCTAATAATTTAAATATATTTACTGAGTTAAATTTTAAAATCTCTATTAAAGATTTTAAGTATGTGGTGTATGTAAATATAAACACATGGTATAGAAAATGCTTAATAGAGTGCATTTATAATTTTAAGAAAGAGAGCAGAAATCTTTGATTGCATCTGATGTATACTAATATTTCATACACCGCAAAAATATATTAGATGATTGATAAAAGTTCTGATAATTAGTATTGTGAAATAAAATATGATATAGTATATGTAATATAAAATATTTAAATAATTTACGGTGCAATAGGTGCGTCCAAAACTTCTATTAGGTATGTGGCAAGTTCTCGTTGGTTATTGCCTAAATTGGAGACGTGGCTCTTTGAGAGGCCATCTTTGTGATGTCATAGAACTATCAATTATATATATTTTATATAGATTTACGGTGCAATGGATGCGTCCAAAATTTCTATTATATATGTGGCAAGCTCTCATTGGTTGCTGCCTTAAGGGCTCTTTGAAAAGCTCTTTTTCATAATTCCAAGAAAGAGAGGAGAAATTTTTGCGCACATAGCATATACTAATATTTCATACACCGCAAAATATATTAGATGATTGATAAAAATATCTGATAATTAATATTATAAATTAAAATATGATATAGTATATATAATATAAAATATTTAAATAATTTATAATACTATAGAGATTTATTTTGATGCATATTTTATAGTCAATTTACGGCGCAATAGCTGCGTCCAAAACTTCTATTAGATATGTGGTAAGTTCTCATTGGCTATTGCCTAAATTGAAGACGCAGTTCTCTGGGAGGCCATCTTTGTGATGTGATAGAACTGTCAATTAGTCCTAAAGACCTACTAGATCTTACCAAGTGCGCACGAGACGATCATATCGTAATATTATGACTCCACCTCTACAAACTGGTCATATTATCTATTATAGTGCTACAACGTTTGGCAAATTATCAAGGATCTTAAGATCTCTTAAGATCCTTGATAATTTGGATCTTAAGATCCATTCTCATGCGTCAAATTCTAATAGTTTTTGAGAAAGAAGAAGTTTGAATTTGAAGCTTATATAGTTTGGAGTTGAGAAGCTAATTTGACTTTCCTCAATAGAACCCACCTTAACTTTCTCCTGAAAAAATATTTTCAAATTTTTTGACTAGCATTGGTAGCTCCTTTCATAGCCTGTTGTTCGATTAATACCAAATTGTTAGAAACTATGATAACTTTTATGGGAGATAATATCTCACTTTTCTTTAATTGCCAACAATATAAATTTGCTAATCTATTGTAATCCTTCCCTCCATAGGTTACAAAGCTCCTTTCAAATTTTAGTTATAAAAAAATAAAAATATAACGCCTCAATAATCACACATCGGATGGAAAAATAATTCTGATTGGTTTATAAGAGGCCTTGCACCTTAGTAATAATAACTGGACTTAAGCATTTTGGGCTAGTGGTTTGGGCCAACGAGTTATTATCGCTAGCGGGTCGAGTCGTTACAATTGGTATCAGAGCCGAATACCAGCCGGAAGTGAGAGTTAAGTACTATACGGGGTAAAGTACTACACTGGTAATTCTGTTCTATATGCCTGTGATCTGGGTTCGGACCTGACGAGAATATCTGGGTCTATTCTGATTGGTTTATAAGATGCCCCGCATCCTAGTAATAATAACTGGGCTTAAGCATTTCGGGCCGATGATTTGGACCCAACGAATTATTATTATTGCTAGCGGGTCGGATTGTTACAAAAATATAACAAGACTAACGAAGAAAAGTTGGACTTTAGATGATGAAATTGTAAGATTACGAGCCCATTTAGGTTGTAAGGTACGTAGCACTTCTCATCTGCCAATATTTCTGGTGGTGGATTAAGGACATTCTTGTTGGCTCTTCATTTGGTCATAAGACATTGTTTTTTTTCTTTATCCTCTTATCTTTAACTCCAACAATGTCAAAATAATATTAAGAAGTTCCAAATATGTGTAGAAAAAAAAAATAGAAATTCTAGAAAACCTATGGATTTCCTTGCGAAGGAAACGTTGAAAAAATTTTGTGTACTTCACCATGACGATGATTCGTCGTATCTTTCGATATTACCGCCACATGACGAGTCTCTCATCTCATATCAAATTATTAGAATCCTCGGATTAGGATTTTCTATCTTAATGTGGCGCCCCAGTTTACAGGGGGTCATCTATTCTAGAACTACTTTAGTCCTAGTACATTTAACTTACTTAACACAGTCAGTCTAACCATCGCCTAAAATATTATAATTTATATATATGATTATTTCAAATCCTATATTTTTTCCTTCTTTAAATCCTGACATTCTCGTCAAGCTCAAGCACACTCACAAATATCAGGCGATGTGAGACTCGTCTCGTTAAATTTTAGCCGACCTTGTGGGGAGCCGTGCTACACCCATAACAACCATCAGCTGTGGAATCACGCTCTGCCCGCTATATGAACCTAACTCAGTTGAAATTTATCTCACACTTTTGACTGGTGATTGGCTCTAATACTAACTGTAACACCTCACTTTCGAGGGGAGTCACCCATTCTTAAACTACTCTAGCTCTAGGACGATTAACCCATTTAACCTCTTGGGTCTAACTACCGTCAAAAATATTATACCCAGGTTAAGGGGTTTACCACACTATTATATTTTATATATTTGACCATTCCAAATCCTACATTTAATGATAAGGAAAATACAAAATTATTACGAAAAAATGCTCACTTATTTAAGATTTAACAATTATTCGTTGACATTTATTTTATCTGTAAGTTAATTAAGCTTGAGTAGGACTGAATAATTTAAGCTGATCACTAATTTGATAGAGATTGTTTCCTAATTGGCTGGTACATAAATTCTATTCTACGTGGTTGCAATTAAAAAAAATACAGGTTAGAGCTAGTCTTTTGATTTCTATAAAAATTAGTTAGCTAGGCTTGCTTCCGTGAGAATGGTCGGTGAAATTTATTCTTCTCTTTAATATTTTTTTTTATGTTTTATTTATACAGTATAATAAATAGAGTGTGATATGTTATTTATCGAAGGTTAATTTGTCACCAGAATAAGTCATAGAGTTTTCATTATAGAGAATCGTGAAGATCTCAAGATACCAAAATGTTAGGGATGGTCGATCCCTAACGCTCTGTTCGTGGTCTATGATTGATGCCTCTGATGATTAACTTGTTAGAATTTTTATAAATGTGGCTCAATTAATCATATTTAAATTTAGATTTACTA
Organism: Puya raimondii; assembly: GCA_016920855.1. Lineage (NCBI taxonomy): Eukaryota > Viridiplantae > Streptophyta > Magnoliopsida > Poales > Bromeliaceae > Puya > Puya raimondii. The sequence goes on from JABWPP010000049.1 coordinate 59,777,668, forward strand.
TAAATAAAGGTCAATCTTAATAAATATAGAACTGCTTGATATGGTATATCTAATCCATTTTTCATCTATTTAAATTAAATAGAATTCTAATTAGACTTTGATGGAAAATCAATCTGTACTCTATATAAAGGGAGTATTTGTCCTGTCACCTTCTTATATACATTCTGGTAAAGAATTACCATCTATTCCACACCATAAAAAAGAGTACCTGAGATAGGAGGAGAAACCGAATTATCTGTAAGACCCCAGATAGTCCTGTATATAAAATATGATAGGGCTAAACTCTTAACCCGGCTTAAGTATTTTGGATGGTGGCTAAGCCCAAGAGGTTGAGAGAGTTAAGCGTGCTAGGATGGGAGTAGTCCTAGGATGGGTGACCCCCTGAAAAGTTGGGGCGTTACAGTTGGTATCAGAGCCAATTGCCAGCCGGAAGTGTGAGATGAGTCTCGGCTGAGACAGAATTATAAAGCGGGGAGAACGAGGCTCTCATACTGTTGACTGTTGTGGGTGGAGCGCGGCTCACCACAAGGCCAGTTTAGGCTAGCGAGACGAGTCTCACATCGCCTGGTATTTGTAAGTCTGAGCCTGACGAGGACGTCAGGGCTTAAAGGGGGGGGGGGGGGGGGGGGGGGGGGGGGGGGGCATTGTGAGACCCCAGGTAGTCCTATTTATATGATATAATAGGCCTAAATTCTTAACTCGGCTTAAGCATTTTGGACGGTGGCTAAGCCCAAGAGGTTGAGAGAGTTAACCGTGTTAGGATGGGTGACCCCCTGGGAAGTTGGGGCGTCACATTATCCAAGTTCGGTTGGTGACCTCCAAATCATAGCTTCCGCAGATTGATCAAGAATTTCTTCTCTATGACGCTCTGTGAGTTATTTTATTTTATTTATAATTCTCAATTTTGGTATGTATTTAATTTATTCTTGTTATACATACCGATAAAGATCTATCATAACTCACTGTCACTATTTTTTCATTAACCAAACTATATGTCGTTGGCGTTAACCATTAATCCGGAAAGCTCGAGCTGGAGATAGATGCAACTAATTCACTTAAAGTGTGCAGATATAGCGCCCACGGGTCTCGATTATGACTCGACCCAACCAGCCTCACGCGACTTCGAACATGACTCGGGCCAATCTAGCTCACGCCATTTCGAACGTGACTTGGCACAACCTAACCTCCCACCATATGGTAGGATGTTGGCCTCTTTAAGCCAACACAAACTAGTCTCGACTAGTTTTTTTAACACTACTTTCTTACTTTTTTGAATTACTTGAGTCAAGCAATAAACTAAATAGAATAAGTAATCAAATAAAAAGATGATAGAAAATGCTAGTGGTACACCTCAAGAAGGGATATATATCTTACACCTTCCATCCTACAGTTTAAAAATTCTTTGAGTTTTTAGTATTAAAAAAAAATGATAAGACAAGGCCTAATAAGGTCTTTGGACAAGTAGGTGGAAAATTTACACCTTTTTTTGAGGTATACCAGTAGCAGGGCTCAAAAATGATACAGGGGCAAAATTTCAAGCTGACCCACTCAGAAGTTGTAAAATATTATGGATGCTCTTTCAAAATTGTTAATATTTTTGTCACTATAAATTAATGAATTATATTAAAAATGCCCTTCAGCACATTTTAGACTAATTTGTCCCTAGTTATACCTTTCTTTGATTAAACATGGGCATACCCAATTTAAGAGAATATACAAGTCGAAAGCAAAAGGGAAAGGAAAAGGAATTAACTTGCTCAGCCTCGAAGCCTTGAAGCAAACACAACCCAACAAAATAGAATAAGGCTATAAAAAACAAAAAGCCTCTCAAGCCCTCAGGAAAAAATAGCCATAACTTAATTGCGGAAAAACAACTTTCCTTCCCAATTCTTTGCATCGAGCTTGTCCGTTGCTGAATATTCTCGAATTCCGCTCTGTTCATAGTTCCCAGCAAGCTGCGGAGAAATAGCAATCAAAGGTAGTTTTTGATAGCCCCCACAGTGACATCCTGACTCGACTCCACCTAATCGCCATATCCCCCGTTAGGTTTGACATAAACTCCCGAGTAGTCGGAATGCTTTGAAGGAGCTAATTCCACGTGGACCTGGCATAGCTACAGCAAAAGAGTAGATGTTCTACGTTTTCTTCGTTCGTGGAGTATAACAGATAGATAGAATAGCCATGCCAAACAAGCTTTGCTAGTGTGTCGGCCGTCAAAATCCTATTTCTCGCCGCTAACCACATGAATAATTTAATCCTGAGGGGAGCCTTGAGTTTCCCCTAGTTATACCTTATTATAATTACATGAGGCTAATAAATTTATTTCCTATCCAAAAATGACTCAATTTTTATTAATTTATAATTGAGTATATGAATGTCTTTTTCGTTTACTTAAGTTTATTTTTTTTAATTCAATATCATATAGGTCTCAAGTTGATCTTAATTAATAATTAATTAAAACTAAAGATATATTGTACATTATTGTGAATGTATTTTCTAGTTTATTCAAATTAGTATGATTTTTTTGTTTACTATTTGTGTAGTTTAGTTTGTTCCAGTTAGTTAGTTTCAATTTAGTATACATCTAACTATATTTATAATTTACAAATGTAGTTAATTAGAAAAGGCATTGCTAATAGATGATGGGCGGGCAAAATAAATATTTACTTTTTAAATGTATTTTTATCAATATTGGTGTTTATGATAGTTTTTCCAAATTAGAGAGGTATGTTTAATATTAATATCTTTAAAGAAGTTTCTTTTAAATTACGAGTTGGACGAAGAATACACACCAAATTAAGAGGAAAAAGAAAATTTCTAATCTGGTTAGTGATTAGTATTCTGTGAATCCATCTGACTCAACCTAACTCCAACTCCACCACACTCGACTGTGCGACGGATATAGTAGCTGTTCGATCGCGCCGTTGTGCACAGCTTTTGTGGCGCGCGACCCCACACGCCTGCTTGGATAGTGCAGTTGTGCGTGCGGTGCCACGTGCAACCGCACATCTGTGCGTCTTTGGGAAGGCTCTGAATCAGAGCTTAGACGAGCACTGCAGTTCACCGCTTGGCCAAACAAGGCCTTAGTATGAAATTGGTATGGTTTAGCTAATAATAGAACAAATATCACTCTTATGTGTCACGTCTCATTCAGTTTCGTGATATGAAAGGCAACAATTCGATACTTGTCAAGTTAGGCTTAAGCTAGATGAATCACATTTTTAGACTTATGTGAGCTTAAGCTTAGATCAAAAACTTCCTAACATTTCAGAGCCAAGATCCAGAACTACTTGTTTAATGGTGTGGACCAATCGAATTAATTAGTGACTCTTATAAATATGATGTACTCATAAAAGAAGTCATGGTAACGCGATATAATGGTTTGATGCGCTCAAAAGTGTTATGTCCGAGAACCTGCAGGTTAGATGCTTCACGCTAAACACGTGGTCTCTAGGGAAAGAGTTAGGTGCATAGGCTTGTATGAGTGAATTTGCGGTGACTGAAAAATAGATAAAACAACTAATTAATTAAAAATTCACTTACAGTGATAAGCTAGCAATAGAGCATGGTCAATTTTGTATTTGATATTCAATCCTTTCTACAAAGAGAAATGTGAAGTCTACAATATGATCCAAAATAGGTCGGAATCATGCAACCCTCGTAGTCCTAATTAGGCTGAGTCAGCTCTTTTTTAATTTATATATTAAAAAAATTACATATATATATTAAAAAGAAAAGGTTAATAAGATTATTAATGTACGGAACTTAGTTTTCAGATGGCGATATATGTTGTAGAATTATAATTTATTTTTGGATTTGCGTGCATAGCAATCTCCAACAAGATGCATTGCGTTGGATCTGTACATCATACTTATTTCTAGGTAGGACACGTGAAGTAGAAGCTAGACTCAGTTTGTAACGAGAAATGACAGGGAAACTTCATCAAACTACTAAGTCACGTCGTGAGATTAGTCATATACATGCATATTATTATAATAAGATAGAAAAATATTAAATTTACAACTCAAGAGAATTGGTAATTTATGGATTACAATTGTATTTCCGAAGGTTTATATATATATATATATATATATATATATATATATATATATATATATATATATATATATATTTTAAGATTTTAGTAATGAATGATAAGACTAGTGAAGAGATATAGGTCATTGGATGATAGAGTTATAGGAATATAATCAATAAGTGGCTGTAGGACTAGCATTACACAACAAGAAATGCTACGGGTATGTATAGCTAGCTTTTCAGATGTAAATCTTATACCTACCATCTAAAAATTGCAACGATCCGATCCGCTAGCAATAATTTCGTTGGGTCCAAACCATCGATCCAAAATATTTAAGTTTGGTTATTATTATTAGGGCGCGAGACCTCATATATTTCCAACGAGAACCTTTTTTTCCATTCGATGTGGGACTATTAGGGCGAGACTCCTCCCATTTAGACCCTTACGTCCTCGTGAGGTCCAAGCCGAGTCACAAACATATATATAGATCAGAATTATCAGGCAAAGTGAAATTTTAGAGGTGGCGCCTACGAGTTCAAGAGGTGGCTCCCACCAAATCTGTGGTGTAGTACTTTGCCCCGCATAGCATTTATTTCTTACATTTTCGGCCGGTAACTTCTCTCTGATAGCAATTGCAATGACCCGACAAACATATATTTAGACAAGAATTATCAGGTCATGTGAGATTCCAGAGATGGCTCCTGCGGGTTCAAGAGGTGGCTCCCACCAAATCTATGGTGTAGCACTTTACCCCGCATAGCATTTAGCTCTCACACTTTCGGCTAGTAACCTATTTCTGTTAGACCGACCGTCCCTAACGCAAGTGGCAAAGGGCTTGGTGGTTGGTACCCGAGGTCCCGAGTTCGAATCCTAGTTGATTCACATTACTAGCTAAGTTTATTTTTAAAAAAATAAACGAAGCGGGTACCGTGCTACCTTTCTCTCTCTCAAAAAAAAAAAAAAAAAAGAAAAAGAAAAAGAAAAAACCTATCTCTTTTAGCAATTGCAACGACCCGCTCCGCTAACAATAATAACTCGTCGGATCCAAACCATCAACCCAAAATGTTTAAGCCCAGTAATTATTACTAGGTGCGAGACCTCATATATTTCTAGTTAGAATCTCTTTCCAATCTGATGTGAAACTATTGAGGCGTTACAAAAATATATGCAACTTTTTTTAGAGTTCTAATATTAAAATCAAATAAAAAGTAATAAGAGTACTAGCGTGTAAAAGGTGGCTCTCAAATGACAAGGATGTAAAATTTACATTCATTTTTGAAAGTAAATAGTCAAGTCTCTTTTTTGTATGCTTTCTCTCAAATGACAAGGATGCAAAGTCGATCGTCGAATCGGACGTCCCATCATCGAATACAACTTACAAGCACGAAGACCTCCGTGCTTTCAAAAGCACAGGAAACACACTCTAGCTAGGATTATAAAAAAAAAAGTAGCTAGCTTTCCAGATATAAATCTTACACCTACCATGTATGCGACCTCTTTTGGAGTTTTAAAACTTAAAATCAAATAAAAAGTAACAAGATTAGTGCGAAAAAGTGGCTCTCAAATGACAAGGATGTAAAATTTAGCATTCATTTTTGAAAGTAACTAGTCAAGTCCCTTTTTTGTATGCTTTCTCTCATATAAGACTAGGCTCCAAATCTATGAGATGATGCTGTGGCAATTAATGTCAATGCTTCATAACTTCAAACAACAAGTACAACAAGCATTGGTTATCATCGTTTGGAACATCGTTATCCATCCCCACAACTTAGCTAGCTTTTTTAATATTGTAGTGTTCGAGTCACATACGGCATTAATTTCTTTCTCTCCCTTTCATTTGTGTTGTTTTTCCAAACCCACAAAATCAGTTATAGAATCCAAATCTCTCTGACTTGGTGTCATTGTTTCCGAATTTGCAAAAGTCATATATGCGTTCCAAAAACCTCGCTTGCAAATTCGTTCTTTAGACGTAACCGTTTTGATGCTTTTTTCAAACAAAAAAAAAAAAAAAAAAACTGAGTGAAAAATAGTAAGCGATCCGTTTCGTTCATTTTTTTTTTTCTAATAAACTGATCAGCTAAAAGTGTGAGACAATTAGGTATTCAAACTAAATTCGAATAAAAATGTAAAGCGACTAAATAGGCTTCTGGTGAAGGCCTAAGCCGCGTTGAGAGGGAAGAAGAAGAAGGATGGGAAGAGATGAAACACAGAACCAATTCTTCAACAAAGATGAAATTATTATTCAAATCTCAAAATCTGAATTACATTAACCGAACATCATGCCTATATATAGAGGTGATAACTGAATCCTACTAAACAAAGATGATAAATTCTAATATATCTCTAAATCTAATTAGATTAGAAATAATCAAATAATCAGACTAAAAATAGAAAAAATACAGGACTTTCCAGAAATAATCTAAAAATACAAAACAGAGGCCAAAACAATTGAACTTCAGTCCCAAATTCGGCCGGAATGGCTGCTCAATTTGATGCATCGATCTCGAAAACTATTTTTCAAATTGGAGTTGCACGCTAAAATCGGGCACTGGAGCGAAAAGTTATAATCCTTTAAAGATATCTCACGCCAAGTGTAAAAATTATCCGAACTCAATGGGATTTTCGGCTCACCTTGGTCGAGTCGTGTTTTTTCAGAAACTCTAACGCCAAATTGGCTGCATCTCCTTCGAATTTAAGATCTCTCTACCAACTATCAAGCGCTCAGCTAACTGATGCATGCGATAGATACAGTCAATATTTTGTTACTCCATAGATCATGATTTAGAAATCTAATATTAGAGCTGCAAATAATTAATTGACGTGCGAAACTACGTCGAACTATCTATCTGAGACAATATGTTATTTTTATGGAAACTCTATTGGAACTTTAAAGCATCAAACTAATTTCATATGCATTCACAAAGTAGCTAGCCAAAAAATGATCTGTGTAAGCATTTGTTACTAATTTCATTTGCATTATAATTCAGAATTTATTCCACTGTTTGACCCACCATTCAATAATCTTTCTATTCAAAATTTGAACTAGACTCATTGACGGGGAAAAGACAGTAGAGGAGCACTTTTTCCTCCAAAAATCGTGTAAAATGTAGGAAAAAAAAGAAAAAGTTTAGTGGAAGAAGCAAGAAAGGAGAAAACTACAACATAAAATGATGTGATCCTTTTCTTAATAGTACAAACATATATAGATACATCGATATTCCAAATTTTTTGGAAAATAGAGATAAAGAAAGCGAAAGTTAACCTGGTCTCAAAGAGATATGATTAAACCAGCAAATACCGGAATCACATCAACTTGATTTGACTTTAAATGGTCAGGAATCTGAACCCAAAATGACCCGAATCCGAACTGACCCTAAACTCGAGACAATTTAACTCAGAACAATATGAAAAACCTAATGTGAATCAACTCGAAGATAAACTGAAACCCAAATGTAAATAATACGTACATTCACCACTGCGACCCAGTGAGCCGAATTTGAATAATCGAAATGTCTACAATCGAGCTAGCTTTGAACAGTTGGAACATTATTGTACGTGCTTTTTATCCACTGCAGATTATGTCACATTATTTCATTTTCTGACTAGACATTGTTATCGGAATGGGTTAACTAGACCGGTTTGATAAACACGCTCTATCAAGACCACTCATGTAAAAATTCCAAGGATTAACCGCACCACCGAATTGGCTGTACTTTGATCGGATCTTTGGCTAAATTAACTTTGGCAACTAGAACTTGAATCTTCATTTCTTTCCTTTCTTTAATGTAGCTTTTTGTTAGATATTTTGTGAATTTTTCTCTAATTTCTTCTGCGTACTTATCTAGAATTTTAGTTTTCATCTTGCTCCTCTCTTCTTTTCACTTTAAGCTTTTCGGCCTCCTACCGACCGTCCCTAGCGCAAGTGACAAAGGGCTTGGTGGTTGGTACCCGAGGTTCCGAGTTCGAATCCTAGTTGATTCACATTTTCAGCTAAGTTTATTTCTAAACGAAATAAAACGAAGCGGGTAGCGTGCTACATTTCTCTCAAAAAAAAAAAAAAAAAAGCTTTTCGGCCTCCTTTACCTTATGTTTGGTACCATGCTCACTTTATGTACATACATTAAGTGATATATGTTGTAATTGATAGGGCATTTTCACTTTGTGTGATTCAAAAGGATGTACTTAACTATTTTATGATTTTATTTTTATGTTATTTCAAAACTCTATCGTTTTAGGAAGGGTAGCAAAGCATAGTGTTTTTAAAAACCACAGAATGATACCTTGTTTAATGATAGGTCCTTACAATGAGGCAAAAATAAAACAACAAAACAATTAAGTGTATTAATTCGAATTTAATTTACAATTTACCTCAAATCTTAAATTTGACTTTAAAAATTTATAATTTAAATTCAATTTGAATCGGCTAGTCGAAAACTTTTAGATTGCTAGGAGAGTGGCAAAATGAAAATGTACTAAAACATAGCGGAAATTTACAATTTCTACAAATTTTAAATTTGAGTTTAAAATTGGCCTTTTTGCATAAAAAATTCACTAGTTTTGGGCTTTTGCAAAATTGGGTCGTTATTTTCGATTTTGCAGATTCAGTCCGGATTTCCAGTAAACTGACCAAAATACCCTTCTTACTTTTTCTCTCTCCTCTTTTTTTTTCTCTCGCTCTTTTTTTTTTCTCTCCGAGGCGGAGGCCGAGGCCGAGGCCGAGGCCAAGGCCGAATGCCTTGCCTCTGCCCCTCACGCTCTCGCCCTCGCCCGCACACCCCCACCCTCCTCGCCTCCGACCCCGCTGAGGCCGCGCCGCGCCGCGACTCTTTTTTTTTTCCCCCTCTCCGACCCTCCTCCACCCACCGTCCCCGCCGCCACCGCCGGCGACGAAGAAAAAGTGCTTCTTGGGGCCGAGAAGCACGCCGGCGAGGGAGGGGAAAAAATATAGTTACACTCCGGCGAGGGCGGTGGATCGTGACAAAAAAAATTATAGAGCGAAAAAATAAAAAAATAATAATAATATTTTTTTCTATAGAAAATACCAAAAATCATAAAAAAGGAAGAAGATGAAGAAATTGCATTGTTAAAATAAAATTACACTATTTCAAAAAAATTTGCACTGTTTTAATAAATATTACACTATTTAAGAGAAAAATTACACTGTTTTAAAAAAAAATTACTCTTTTTAAACCAACGTTGTACTATTTGGCTAAAATTTATATTATTTTTCCACACTATTTTTCCTTCCCCTCATCTTCCTCCTTTTTCCTCCTCCTCCTCCTCCTCCTCCTCCTCCTCCTCCTCCGTGCTTGCTCCTCCTCCGTCGCCTATCCCCTCTCCCTCCGACAACGAGGTGCTACGCTCCCTCCTCCGCCTCTCCCGCGATATCTCCATCTCCGACCCGCCGCCGCCGCCGCCGCGAGCCTCCCCGCCGCCGCCGCCGCCACGCCCTCGTCGCCGACACGCTGCTCCCGCTCGCCTTCGAGATCCTTGCCCGCGGGAAGGTGGACGGAGAAGAAGAGTGCAACGAAGGTGCAAAATGATGCAATGAAGGTGCAAAATGGTGAAAAATGGTGCAACGAAGGTCAAAATGGTGCAACTAAGGTGTAAAATGGTGCAACGCAGAGCTCGGCCGCCGTCATCTTCAAGGGCGGCCGTCATCTTCAACGGCTGCGGCGGCGCTCGGCTGCGCGGGCGCTTGGAGCGACGGCGGTGGTAGGCGGGCTCAGTGGGCGCGGCGCGGCGAGCGCAGGGGGCGCGGGCGGGGGCGCAACGGCGCAGAGGCAGGGGGCAGTGCAGGGCGCAGAGGGCGCACGGGGGGCGCACGGGGCGGATAAGGGGGCGCGCGGGGGGCGGACGGGGGCAGGGCGCGCGGGGCGGACAGGGCGGTGCGCGCCGCGAGCCCCCCTGCCGGGGCGCGCAGGGCGCGCGGCGCAGGGGACAGGGCGCAGGGGGCCCTGCCCCCTATCCCCTGGAGAGGGGGGGGGGGCGCGCGGGGCGCGCGGGCGCAGGGGGCAGGGTCCGCCCCCTGCACCCCCCTGCCGGGGCGCGCGGGCGGGCGGCGCTGGGGGCAGGGTCCGCCCCCTGCGCCCTGCCCCACGTCCCCTGCCCCCTGGACGAGGGGGAGGCGGGCGCAGGGGGCAGGGCCCGCCCGCTGCGCCCTGCTCCCTGTCCCTTGCCCCCTGCGCTCGCCGCGCAGGGGAAGCAGGTGGCAGTCGCAGGGGGCTGCGCCCCCTGCTCCTGCGCCCCCGCGACTACCGGCCGAGCCCCCTTCGACCCCCTGCGCTCGCCGCGCCCCCTTCGACCCGTGCAACTACGGCCGCTCCTCCTCCTCCGGCTTCGACCGCTCCAGCCCAAAATTATTTTGGGTGTGAGGAGAGAGAGAGAGAGAGAGAGAGAGAGAGAGAGAGAGAGAGAGAGAGAGAGAGAGAGAGAGAGAGAGAGAGAGAGGATGATGAAGATAGAGAGTGGAGGAAGAAGAAAGAAGAAGAGGAAGAGAAAGAAATTGTGCAAAATTTTTCTAAATAGTGTAACGTTGGCCTAAAAAGTGCAACTCTCTTTTCGAATGGTGTAATTTTATTTCCAAATAGTGCAACTTTCATTTAAAACAGTGTAATTTTTTTTTAAAACAGTGTAAATTTATTTTAACAGTATAATTTCTTCTTCTTCTTCCTTCTTGTATGATTTTTAATCTTTCCTGTAGGAAAAAATATTTTTTTTATTTTTATTTTTATATTTTTTTTCTCTCTATAAATTTTTTTTTCACGATCCATCCCTCGCCAGAGTGAAATTATATTTTTTTCCCTCTCTCGCCGGCGTGCTTCTCGGCCCCAAGAAGCACTTCTTTTTTGTCGCCGGCGGCGGCGGTGGGGACGGCGGGTGCAGGAGGATCGGAGAGGGAAAAAAAAAAAGTCGCAGCGTGGCGCGGCCTGAGCGGGGTCGGAGGCGAGGAGGGCGGGGGGTGCGCGGGCGAGGGTGAGGGCGTGAGGGGCAGAGGCGAGGCGTGTCGTTTCCGCCTCCGCCTCCGCCTCCGCCTCCGCCTCCGCCTCCGCCTCCGCCGCCGCCTCCGCCGCCGCCTCCTTCGGAGAGAAAAAAAGGAGCGAGAAAAAAAAGGAGAGAGAAAAAAAGAGGAGAGAGAAAAAAAAGAGGAGAGAGAAAAAGTAATAAGGGTATTTTTGTCAGTTTACTAAAAATTCGGACCGAATCTGCAAAATCGAAAATAGCGACCCAATTTTGCAAAAGCCCAAAACTAGTGGATTTTTTATGCAAATTGGCCTTAAAAATTTATAATTTAAATTTAAATTAAATCAGAAAGTTGAAATTTTTTCAATTGGTAGGGATGATCATACTGATTTGTTTTTATATCAAATAATGTTTTTTCTTATGCAAAGATTCTGTATTTATAACCTCTCAAGAAGTGCTTGTTGGATTATGTAAAGCCATGTTTCCGAGTCGATATGCAGAGTTTCACTCTAATTGGATCTAATCTTGTTCTAAATAATTAGGGATTGTCCAGGATCACTTTAAAGAAGATTCCTAATAGGATTCGTAAAAAAATTTCTAAGAGGATATCGACTACTAGATGAGAATCAGAATCGGATGGAAGGCGGAGATCGTTTCCTACTAGAATTAGAATTTTAGGGTTATATAAACTCTTGTAATTAATTTTTAGAGTTTAGAGCCTCATTGTTGGAGGTTTCTCGTATGAGCTTCATTGAAAAATATCCTAATTGAGAGGAAAACATGGAGAGCTTCTATGAGAGAGTTTCTTATAATCAAATCTTACTCCTTTGTACTTTTATGCCGTGGATTAATCGAAGAGCGCATTGAGGTGGTCTTGCCCGTGGACGTAGGTCGACTCATAGTTGGCTGAACCACGTAAATCTTGTGTTCTTGTATTCTCTTATTTTTTTTTATTGCTTTGTTTTCCTCATGCTTATTTTTCTACGATCGTCCTCATCTCTTACGTCTACGAAAGACCATGTTTCCGCTGTGCTTGTGTGCTGTGTGGGTTTGAGGTGTGCTCGGTAATCCCACGGCTGGTCCCCTTTTAATTGGTATCAGAGTGTTTGGTTCTTTGTAGTCGTTGACGGTGAAACGATGGCGGGGAAAGTTACACCGACGAAGTATGAGGTTCCTCGATTTGGTGGAACGAATTTCGCGTTGTGGAAACTTAAGATGCAAGCAGTCTTGATCAAAGATACTTGTGAGATCGCCCTGCAAGGAAAGAAAAAAAAACCGGAAGGGATGACGGATAAGCTATTCGAAGAGAAAGACAAAATGGCTTTGGCAAACCTTTATTTGGCACTTGATGATTCGGTGCTATTCAATGTGGAGACCGAGACTACCGCAAAAGAAATTTGGGATAAATTAAAGAATCTCTATGAAGAAAAGTCATTGGTGAATAAAATCTTCTTGAGGCGGCAATTGTACAATCTAAGGATGAAGGACGGGGCACCGATACAAGAACATCTAAATTCATTCAACTCTATTGTGAGCAAGCTTGCGGCCCTAGACGTAAGAATCGATGAAGAAGAAAAGGCAAGTATTTTACTTTGTTCGATGCCGAAATCTTGGGATAATTTGATTATGAACTTGAGCCATGTTGAAACCTTTAAGATGGAGTCGGTTGTTATGAGCAAATTAATTATTCACAAATTTATATACTTAATTACATGTGCGCCTATAAGATTTATAATACATCCATGTATGTGGGCGTCTCTCCCTCTTCCCTTACCTCACCTATACAGCAGTTTTGATAAAGAAGCGGAGGTTATCCCACAAGAGCGCTCGCCAATTCAAATTCCTTCTCAAAGATATCTATTTTTTTCGCTCTAATCTTTTCTTTTATTTCAATTGATTGATCCATCTGCATCTCCTACTTTTGTTTCTTCTCTAACTTGAATCGATTTGGGGGTGATCGATCACGTGATGATGCAGTGTATAGCAAGATATTGAAGTTGGGGAGAGGGAGGAGTCGAAGCAACTGCCACAGGATAAGGACCTTCGAAGGATAGAGCAGTTTTATTACATTCACTGCGAGTAAGATTTGAAATTGAGGCGATTTGATTTTAAAGGTTTTTAAGTTTATGGTGTTTGGAAATCGGAATAATTCAATTTGGTTATTTGATTCAGAAAATTTTGATTTTGATGGGTTTCTTTTGAATTTTTGGTGTATCAGCTGATATTTTGCGAACGACGATGTTAGGGAGAAGCATTTCCGATCGAAGCGCTACAAAAATGGTGAACTCTCGCTGTTCTTACTGTTTAGTATTGATTCTATTGCATCAACACATTAAATATTAGTGTGGTTTGATGTTGTTACTATCGTCGCCGCTGTCGCCGGCTACCTCATCTTCAACTCTCTCTCTTTCTCTCCCCTCTAGGGTTTCAATCCTTCTCCGTGGCCGACGTCGAAGCCCTCATGGCAGCACCACCACCTTTGCCGTCGTTCTTCATGTTCCGATAGGCGAGAACACCACAAGGAATCACGCCCCTTTACTGCTCAACAATCATGAGATATCTATATTCCTATATTCTCATCTATCTCATATATTTTATTTTTTAATTATATTCTTTTTTCATTTATTTTTTATTGGAACTAATTAGTATGACTATTTATTTACATTTCAAAAGTTACATGAAGATATTATAAGGATTTTTTTTCTTATTCTCATGCTTTTACTACACTAGCTATTGTTTCTTCTTCAATTTCATTTATTTTTATTCTTTTTTTACTTTTTGCCTTTTTTTTGTTGTTTCTTTTTTCTATAGCTTTATTTATTTATTTATTTATGCAGAATCTATCGCCGCAATGCGCGGGTGACTTTACTAGTGATTCTTTTAAAAGCACCAAGCATTTGGTGCTTGTAAGTTTTTTATCGTTAAATCAACCCTTTTATAAATTACATCCCTTAGATTATACTATTCCACCAACCACCCGCTCAACTCTAGGGAACTACTATTATCCTAACCCTACAAATCTTCATCCAAAGGTCGAACCTACAAACATCAATGACTTGGTGTAACAAATGGGCTCCGTTGCCACCTGTTTGTTTTCGATGATGGAGCCTCTAAATCGACGATCGGTACCGTTGAACATGATCTATACCACTTGAAGAATCTAGAAATAAGATTTCAAATCTTTTGGACAACATTGACCTAATAATCAAAGGGTTTCAAATTTGTAATTTTAAAGGTCAATATAAGGCGTTTTCTCATTTAACGACGTAAAGATATCGAATTCAATTGAATTTTGGTTAGAAAATTTTCTTAACTAATTAAAAATAAGATCTATACTCTTGATCTTGATTACAAGATTTCTATCATCACTTTTTAAAGAAAATTTATTTTCAGCCGTTCATTTTTGTGTACACTTGATGGACAATAGAACAATATTGGAAAAACATGAAATTTGGTTTCTAGATGCTTCAAGTGGTATAGACCATGTTCAACGGTACCGATCGTCGATTTGGAGGCTCCATCATCGAAAATAAATGGATGGCAATGGAGCCCGTTTGCTACTAATAGCATTTCAACTCAACTCTATATATAATTAGCGGCTAAACTTTATCAAATAATTGATAAGCCCCTCTCCTAAAGCAAAGTTAATTAGACCCTATTTGGGTTGCTTTTATTGTTTATAATACAAGAAAATTCTAATTTTTTATGTTAACAAGTATGCAAAGATAGATTCACTCTATTCTTTAATTCTGATGTTTAATTAGTATAAAGCTATTTTATGTTTTGTAAGTTATGCAAAATTTGTATTTTGAAGTTATATAAAATTATGTGCAAATGCATACAATTAACATGGCTATATAAGTAGTAACTTTGCATCAGGAGGGAAGTCTATTAAATTATTTGATAAAATTTGAAAGTATAATTATAAAATTAAAAAGTCTAAACGCTCTGTTTGCTAAACTGTCAAAAAATATATTTGCTTCCCTGAAAGTGGAAGGAAGTGAAGTTGAAAGTGGAAGGAAGTGACATTGTTCTTGACATAAACGCGCACTTTCGTTGTGTGGATCACCATATATTAAATTTGCCCAAAACTCTACTTTTCCAAAATGTCGCAATTGACTTCACCCTAGATAGTGCCGAAGTCAATTACGGAAAATAAAAAGGTTTAAAATAATAAAGAAATTAATTGTTATAACTTTTTTGTCCTTTTATTCGCTAGTATGAAAATTTTCAGTAATATAAATAAGAAAAAGGGGTAATTACAACTCGAAAGCCATTTAGGGTGTTTGGTTCCTCGAAAAATCGTGGAAAACTAACGCAAGCTTAAGCCGCATTGAGAAGGAAAAAGTATATAGACGGAGAGAGAGATATACAAAAATCACTACTATTTGACAAAGAGGAAAATATTATTAATTGACTCTCAAAACTAATTATATTAACCGAACATCATATATACATATAGGGTCAATATTCGAATCCTAATATGACTAAAAATAACAAATTCTAATATAGCTCTAAGCCAAAACTGATTAAAAATAATCAAATAACAAGACTCAAAATAGAAAATATACAATTTTGAATAATATGCTAACCTAAAAAATGCAAAAATGGAGATATAAACAGTTGAATTTGGTTCCCAAACCCGGCAAGAACGGCATTTCCGTTCAACACGTAGATCTTGAAAAGTGTTTTTCAAATTAGAGTTGCATGTTGAAAACGGATACTCAACTGAAAAATTATGACCGTTTAAAGATTTTAGCGTTCTAACTGAAAAAGTTGCTGAAATCTATGAAATTTTCAGCCAGCCTGGTTAAGTCACGTCTTTCCATAAACTGTAACACTACATTGGCTGCTTCATCCTCCATTTTCTGAAAATATATATATATATAAAGCATCTTCTTCATAATTATTATTTTTCAAATAAAATCTAAAAAAGAAAATTGTGACCTTTCCATTAAATCTAGGAGAAAAAAAAAACTTTCAAAAAAGTACTTTTTTCAAGAACCAAACAGACAAAATATATTTTTTCAACTAAAAAATTATTTTCTAAAATATCTTCCAAATAACGGAACATCCTTTTATTTCCTATCAAATAAATAATAATGAAAAACAAAAATTTATCTAAACTTTAATTTAATTAGAAATTATTTAACTCTACAAATTACTTACGCGAAAACATATAGATCCAAAGCTCAAGAGTGTCCTTAACCTTTTTTTTTTTTTTTTTAGTTGTCTTTTTCTCCTTTTAAAACTGCACGTTTGTGATGTTATATATTTAATGTGGTGGATCCACGAAGGTTTACATCACGAAGGTCATTTAACTGTCATGCACGTAGCAATCACGTGCTCGTATCGCACGTACGACAAGTGGCCGATCTCTTTTGCAATGTTTTAAAAGCCAAGTTAATTAAATAGCGACCCGAAAATATTATCCGGGGAAAATCAACAGCCACTTACTGAATTATAAATATTTAATTATTATTTAAAAATATATATATGTTATGAATTAAATTTTTATGTTTTTAAACATATTAAGTTATTGGTGTTTGTAGTTTTTCGGTCTTTGTATTGAAGATTTATAAGGTTAGAATAATGATACGTAGTTCCTTAGAATTTGAGTAAGTAATTGGTGAAATAGCATAATCTAAGAGATAAATTGGTCGAAAACTTACAAATATCAAGTGCTTGTTGTTTTTAAAAACACCATATTCGGACTCCGTATATTATTATTCTAATATCATACTTAATTATAAAATATTAATTTTTAAAGCAAATTAAGTAGATATAAATTTTTAAGGTTTATTTTTTATATTCCTAATATGTGCTTACTAGAAAATAAAATAAATTAAGTTGATTTTAAGGCGTTAAATTTTAATATTACTTGATAAAAGAAATTCGACTGCTTTGATTAAAATCAGACAGATTTTTCACTTCGATGGTTGAACTACCGGTTCAAATTGATTTTTGGAATTATCCGATTCAAAGAGTTAAGCTATACTTGGACCGATCGAATCCGCCGATTCGACTCAGTTTTTAAATTATTGCTGGCTCGCTGGGCCCCACGCGCGTGCGAGTTTACGCCGCGACAGCTGTCACCAATCCCGAGCGTTATTAGACTGCTGCTGCTGCTGCAGATGCGTTACTCGGATGCCCAAGCAATCGCAATCTATCGCTCTGACGAGATGGTTCCTTTTCTCACAGCGAAGATAATAACTAGCATAGCAGTATCATCAACTTTTTCTTTTTCTCTTTTTTTGTTTTTTTGGAAAATAATGTACTCTTGTGAACACGATAAAATTAACTATTTATTTCTAAAAGGTTAATTAACTCGTAAATAGTATACTCTTATTGGAGAATAAACTAGTATAACTTTGAAACAGCTGTTCCACCTTTCTCCTGGAACAAGCTTGTTCTCAAGTGAGAATAATCTTAATTAAAGTTTAAGTCTAATTTTGATTATTGTATTAACTTATTAATTAATCTAATTAATCTAATTAATATATTTAAGCCATTATTTATTTTTTAAATAGTTAAGTAATTAATTAATTTATTATTATAGTTAATTAGCTCATTAGAATTAATTATTTAATGTGTTTATCTAATAACTAATATTTATATTTGTCAACTAATTAATATTTTGACTAATAAAATTAATTTCTTAACTAATTAGATAATTTATTAATTAATTAAAATGTTAAGTTATATTTAATAATTAATTAATTAATATATTTTTTTTATCTTTTACAATATTCATAGCTAATAAATTTATTAATTTATTAATTATTAAATTATTTTTAATTAATATTTTGATGTTAATTAATTAGATAAAATATTTTTAATTTAAATTTATAATTACTATTATTCCTGTTGTTCCATTCTAATCATCCAAACACTCTTTACCTTATTTTCACGAACAACTCAATTTTCATCCAAACAAAAGCTTCTTCTAGCTCCTGTTTATACCTGAACTTGTACATATTCCTGAAATAAGCAGTTTTTACTTATCTCCAAACCAAACGAAGTCTTAGTTTCTTTTAGTTTGTTAAAAAGTGCTTGAAAGTTGCTATAATTTGCTGAATTTACCGGTGAATTTAATAAATTTCTAATTTTATTGGCTAGAATCATTCAATTTATAAAATTTAAAGGTTGAGGTTTGATTATTGAAAAACAGTGAGGAGGTCTCCATACAATTTTACCCTTTTCTTTTTTGAAATGGTTAACAGGTGCTAGCTAGTCAGGAAGTCAGGAACTCGAAACTTTTATATTTTAAAATACACGCAAGTCAAAATCAAAATTTTTGACATCTTAGGGCCTATTTGGCATTGAAGTTCACCTAACATTATTAGACAAAATAGAGTCGGAATAAAAATATATAAAGATATATATATATATATATATATATATATATATATATATATATATATATATATATAATGCTTCTTTATTTTCTACCGGGATCACAAAAGTTATATCTCAACCAACTCATTGCAGTATGCTCAATATAATATTACTTACGGAAATGAATATATAGATGGTTTTTCTTATCATGCTTTTTAACCAGACTTAATGTATTCTCTTTCTGTAATTCCAAACGTAGTCTTAGATAGCGCCTCAAATGATAACTGACTGTAAAAAAAATAAAAAATTAAAATTAAAAAATAAAATTAAAAAAAGCTTTCTCTCTCTCTCTCTCTCTCATAACTTTATCCCTCTTCTCCGGCTTTAATTATGTCATGCTAGTGATGCAATTCAATTAATGTGGGTCTCACCTCTTTAGTGGGGAGTCTAGTAGAGGTGCAGGCCTGGAATTTTGAGAATGAAAAGAACTTTTTGTTTGTAGTTGTGCGTGCTAAATATAATCCCAACATGCATGAACCTACAACAGCATCCAAATTATATATTATTAGAGATGAATCTCGGTGAAAATTACACCATTGGCCATTCAACACCAAAGTGCTTCAATTTATTCTGTAATTACTAAGGTGCTAAACTTTAGTGTTGGCTTAAATAGGCCAGCATCCTGCTCTGTGGCGGGAGGTCATGTGGGCCGAGTCATGTTTGAAATGGCGTGAGGCTGGGTTGGGCCGAGTCATGTTCGAAGTGGCGTGAGGCTAGTTGGGCCGAGTCACAATCGAGACCCGTGGGCGCTTTATCTGTACGCTTTAAGTGAATTGGTTGCGTATTTTTAACAGCTCGAGCTTTTGGAATTAATGGTTAGCGCCAACGATCCTACATTTAGTTCAATCGCCAAACTTTAGTTCGTTAAAAATCCAGTTTTGATTTATTTCACGATAAACATTAATTTCTATTTCAGCAAGGTCACTCTGTGAATTCTTTTCTGTTTCTTTTATTGTGATGACAATTAGTTAAACCCAGATAATGCAGATGTACATTATCTCAAAACTATATATTATTATCCATAGAAAATGACAATAATATATTAAGAACCATGCAATATTCAGAGAAGTGTTTCAATTGAAAGAAGTACAGTACCTAATTGACACAAATTGTACTTTGATGGCTTAAGTCTAACTTTAGTACAAATTCAGCGATAACCAATTAATGGATTAATTTATCCTTTAATCATCTTATTCGGAGTATCTTAGAGTGAAATCTTAAAACACCGAACTTAGTGAAAATTGTAAAACTGGATCCATTATATATTTAGATTGTGCTGGCTAAACAAATCCATTTTGATCCATTATTTATAGAAGTTCAAGAAAAGTTAAAATTGTTTCGACCTTTTCACACTGTTACTTAAAATTGGAGTTTTTTTTTTTTTTTTTGGCCCTCTAAAGCATCAAATAATATATTCCAAAACTAGCTAGGCTAAAACAGCCAAATGTAGCCAAGCAGATATGTTGATATATAGCACTACTTTTTCCGCGAAAAGTAATTAAATCCATGCCAAAGTTTTCCACTTCCCATGAAGCCAAATCAATGGATGATGATTATGATGATGATGAGAGTAAAGAATCGGAGGGAGAGATTCTACTGTATATTAGTCACACAATATTATCTATTAAAAGTCAATCATATCGTTCGTTTTGAGTAAAAAGTATAATCACGATGGAACGGATGAACCCAAAAGGAATAATCAGATTGGTTGTGACGCTATATCAGTAATATAACTGGTGCATTCTAAATTTTTTTCCAGAGGAGGAACTTTGGCCAACTCCAATTAAAACACACACATACACATATACAGCGACTTGATTCGAAGTGAAGTGACCTCTCATGAGACCCCTTGTGTGGTACAATGAGAAGTATACTCTAGTCAAAGAGCCAATCCATTCTCTTCCCTATACAAAAGCACAATCACTTGGAGAAAAGGACTTTCATATATATACACCTCTTAAAACAAACTCTAAAAATATAACGTACACACGCAAAATGATACATTCCAAAAGTTTTTACACTATAATGAGACTCCCCCTTTATGGTGAGACAACTCCACAAGCAACAACTCTCTTCAGATTCCACCCCACTCGTTAAGCTTTCTACCATGCCACAACTCATCTGCACAGCTCCAGAAGCTGTTATCGCCAACACTATCGAGACAACCGTTACTACTCGCCACACTTACACCACAATTGGCGCTCGCGTAGCCGAGAGGCGAAGAAGACGATAGTGATGCTAGGTCCAACCCATCTAGCTCGTGGTGGTAGTAGTACCCGTGACTACTGTGGCCGCCGAGAAACGCGTCGAAAGCGACGCCGCTGAGCTCGTCGGTCGGGCTCGACGGGAATTCGGCCAATTTCGGGACTTGCGGGAGCGCGGTCGATCCCGAGGAAGTGCTCGGGCTACGATTCTCCGACCCGGAGATGTCGTACGAGCGCGAGCACTCGAGAGGCTGCGGTACGATCGAATCGAAGAAAGGTGGATGCTGAACGTGGTAGCGGTCTTGGTTGAGAGATGAGTTGTTGTTGTTGTTGTTGGCGGCGGCGGCGGCGGCGGCGGTCGGAGTGGTCGAAAAGGGATCGTGAAGGGATCGAGAGGTTTGGGAGCCGATCTTCTCGAGGAGCCTCGGCATCCAGTAGCACCGGAGCGCGTCGCGGAACATGGTGCTGTTGGCGTCGATCTTGAGCTGCCTGGCCTGCTTCTGCACCCGCGTCCTCCAGTAATTCTTGATCTCGTTGTCTGTCCTGCCCGGAAGGTGCTGCGCGATCCTAGACCACCTACATCAGTATAATAAGATTATACTCTGTAAATAATCGTCAATTTAATTAATGGTAACAAACACGCATATATCGATCGAGCTTACCGATTTCCCCACTTGGAATGGAGCTCGAGGATGAGGAACTGCTCCTCGGGGGTCAAATTTCCGCGCTTGATATCGGGCTTCAAGTAATTCAGCCACCGCAATCTGCAGCTCTTTCCGGTTCTCTTCAATCCTGCAGCAGCAGCGAGGTAAAAAAAAGAAAATCAGCATCACCAAGTACGTATTACATAGAGTGACCAAACAAGCTTGGCTTATTGATGGATTGGACTAATTATATATATATATATATATATATATATATACCGGAGCAGCGAGCGAGGAGATTCCAACGGCCCTCGCCGTGGTACGCAATGTAGCGCATGAGGAGTTCGTCCTCTTCGAGCGTCCACGGCCCTCTCCGTAGCTCCATGATCTCCACCTCTTCACGTTGTTTATTGTTCGCACCCTTCTTTTCCGACATATCCTTGCCCCCCTCCTTCAAATAAAAATAAATAAAAAATGAAAAAAAAAAAGGGGAGAAAAGGCTCTTGGTTGAGAACTTAGGGAGATCGTTTATGAGGAAGGTGTAGCTACAAGTTAAGGGAATGAGAGGAGGGGGTAAGTGAACATGCTTTATAGACCATTTCCAACAAAAGTCCAAAGCCTACTTACTACTACTACCAATAATGGGGTGTTTTGAAAAAGTGGCAACCTTATTGCATGGTAAAAAAATAAAAAATAAATAAAAAAAAACTAGCTAGTAGTTGTTTTTTTTTTTCTTTTTTTTATTTTAAATGACTTGGGTAAATGGACTACTGCGGCTCACATCGACTTGGGCTTTAGTGGAAAAAAGGGAGAAAATATTATTGAACGCATATTTCCATTTATTCAAGTATGCATATATCCTTTTTGTGGAGAGGCTTTAATTGTGGAAGTGTACATGTTCTCTTTTTAGATTCTTTTTCTACATGAAACGTGTTTGACTGAACAATTTCCACTATTAGGCTCATGTTTTGATTGCTAGAGAGAGAAAGAGAGAAAGAAAGAGAGAGAGAGAGAGAAAGAGAGAAAGGGTCTAATCAGAGTTAGCCTAATCCGGCGGCAATTTAGCTAGCTACTGGAATTGTAGGAACATGCTCTTTTTAGAGTTCACATTTCAAAATTGTTTTTTTTTTTTTTTTTTTGAGAGAAAGGTAGTACGGCTACCCGTTTCGTTTATTTCTTTTAGAAATAAACTTAGCTGGAAATGTGAATCAACTAGGATTCAAACTCGGGACACATTTCAAAATTGTGTCTACTAAAAAAGCAAGCAACAGCAAAAATAGCAACAACTGCAAGAAGAAGAAGAATATTAAATATCATGTTAAGCCTTCCATTTTAGAGACAGCACCCTAAGTTGTAAGCACAAAGTAGGCATTTATATATGGTTCTCCCTCTCTCTCTCTCTCTCTCTCTCTCTCTCTCTCTCTCTCTCTCTCTCTCTCTCTCTCTCTCTCTATATATATATATATATATAGAGAACAACTTTTTAGGTAGCTTGATACTTTATTTGCAATGATTCTCAAGCTGCAATTGTCTCACATGCATGATATCTAAGTAAGAAAAAAGTTTAGAATGCACCCAGGGACGAAGCTAGGATTCGATTACGAGGGGGGCCAAAATACATACAAATTAAAATTTTAGCAAATAAATAAAATTAACCTAATCAAATTTTTGATGAAGAAATATGCTGACTAAATAATCAGTGTAAAAAAGCATTACCCCTTTTTTATTTATTTTTACTTAACTTCTAATTATTTTATTTATATTATTTCACTCAAATAACTTTGAAATTTACTAACTCTAATAGTAATGCAGTCAATGATTTAATTTCTTAATTTTTAGTAAATATAATTATGACAATTGATGACTATTAGTTGAAAAAGCTATTAACTTTAATATAATCTTTAATTTAATTAAATAAAAAAATTATCTAAAATAATTAGAAGTTTGACGGTGCTAAATAAAAAAATAAAAATAAATTCAGAGTTGAGAGAGCACTATGTTAGCGCCAAAAACTTTTTTAAAAGACAGATTAGTCAATATACTTTTGAGATTAAATAAAAATATATTTTTAAAAAAGTTTATATGTAAAGGACAAATATATATATATATATATATATATATATATATATATATATATATATATATATATGCAAATTATAAAAAGTCTAGGGGGCCATGGCCCCCCTCAGCCTCCCCATGGCTCCGCCCCTGAATGCACCAGTTATATTGCTGATATGATATTTTCAACCAATCAGATTGTTCTCTTTTGGATTCACCCATCCGATTATGGTTATTAGAAAAATATTTTTATTGTACTTCTCTCTCCAAATGAGAGATGTGATTGGCTGCTTATTGATGATGTGGTGTAAGTTTTACATAGTAGAGTTTGTGTGTACGTGGATTGCTGTAATAACTACCGAAAATCAATTTTCGGTTTGAAAAATACTTTTCGTGAAAGTGTTTTTCTTTAAAAATTTTTTTTTTTTTTTGAGGGGAAACACGCCCTAAGTCGATTTTATTAATTAAACAGTAAATACAGACTGAGAAAATTCATCAAAGGAAGCCCAAATAGAGAACTTTTTGCTTGCGAGTCCCCAAGTGGCCAAGCGATCCGCGACTATAGCATTCTTGGAGAATCTCGAATTCCATCCAAAACTGAAATAATTGAATTTCTTTGTAGAAGTCCACAGCTCCGTGATTCTTGTCCAAGCTTCAGGTGTTAGTGAATCAGAAAGATAACTCTTGAGGTGCATGGCTTTGATGATGGATGCTGAATCTGAAAAGATATGAAAAGTTTCTCCAGGATACATTTGCAAAAGAAGTTCTGTCACTCGGGAGATTGCTCCAATTTCCGCCGAGCAAGCATCGTGGACCTCTTTTATTACGTCAGATGTATTCATACATGTACACCACCATTTCATCTACCATATATTTTTTTTAATCTTAATCTATACCATTTTAATTGTATGTAGCAGTTTCTTTTAATTTAAAATTTGGATAGTTAAATTAATTAAAAGTATGAGATGAATTGGAAGTTTTTTGAAGCACCGTGTGTGGGTTCATGGGTGCACTCAGTGCACAAATAAATTTCTTTTCTCATGGATCTCCACTAACATTGTTTTTATAATAATATGTATGGTATAAGTATATAAAATATAATTTTGCATATATTTAATTTACAAATATAAATTATATCATAATTTATGCAGTATTGTAACTATTATATATAAAAAATATATATAATATATATTATAAAATAAAATAGTATAAAATAATTTTTCATTTATCTTTTTCTTTCAACCAAACAAGCGTGGTTGTGAAACTAATTTCCCCCCCCCCCTATATATAAACCAAACACTAAGAGATTTTGAGTTTGAATCCTAGAAAACTTGTTTGTCTTTCAAGTGAGAAGCATAATCTCTATCCAAATTTTGTTAAAAAGTTCATCTTGAACCTATAAAAATCGCAAGTCGATCATAAACTCTCAGTGCTAAAACGTAAAATACTAACAGATTTTTCTTTATTAGGTAATTAATATTGTTCTTTTGCAGGCCAGCCGTGACTTGAATAATATCCTATTTTTTTGGAAAATTTAATCGTTATAAGTTCGCACCATAGCAGAAGGTCCTGAATTAAAATCTTCCCATTCTCTTGTCTAATTATAGTGCATGTTTAAGCAGAAGATCTCAAGTTAGAATCCTTTTGGGCATGCATACTATTTCATTACATGACCTCTACATATTTGAATTGCAATCACAAGAGGATTGGGAATAATCTCACTTTAACTAAATGAGCTGATCAAAAGAGAAAAAAAATTAAGAAAACATTGATCCTATTGTTGCATTTTGGGCTTCGTTCTAAAAATTTTCTGATCACATCATGAAGTGAGCCGAGCCCGAGAATTTAAGACATATCTACCAACTCCTCAACATGGGTTGAATTCTCTGTCTTCTCTACAAAACCCTCTTCCTAATGTGTTGCTAATTAAGCAGGTCAATTAAGTCTGTGCAATACTTGAACTTGGTCACTGAAATAGATTTACTTAATGTTATTTGCTGGATTTTCTGTAGTACCAACCTTCTCGCTAGTGATATCATCTTATGCCACCACATCATGAACGAAATATGACCTAACATTAATATGCTTTGTCCTCCTTTGAAACATTTGATCCGTGCAAAGATGTATATGTGGTATTCTGGCTGTGGCAATGGACAATATTTATCTTCTGGTTAGAAGTGGACTCTACGTAAACAAGCCTTTCAACCAAATATAACTAACATCTTTGATAGCCTCCATCACCGATGTACAATGCCTCAGTAGTGGATAATATAAGCAAGCAAACGAGCGTTGGCTTAAAAGGGCTAACATCCTGTGTGATGGGAGGTCAAGTTAGGCCGAGTTACTTTCGAAATGGCGGGAGGTCGGATTGGGCCAAGTCATGGTCGAATTAGCGAGAGGCTGGTTAGGGCGAGTTACAATCGAGACCCGTGGGTGCTGTGCATGTACGCTTTAAATGAATTGGTTGTGTCTTTCTAATAGCTCGACCTTTTAGAATTAATGGTTAGCGCCAATGATCCAACAACAAGATCTAAATGAACAAAACCAATAACAAAGTCATCAAAGTATTCAAACTCTAGACATACATCAAAACTTAAGTATGTGAAAATTAACTTTTGCTCTTTATCAATTAGTCTTGTTAGAACTAGTCATATATCTACTCAGAACACTAATAATAGCATGTAAAATATCTAGACTATATGTGCAAATCATAACATAGAAACATTTCTAGTAGCGCTAGAGTAGGGAACATATGACATATATTTCTCATTCTCAAGTTCTGAATGTGGTGATAGTGGAATTGAAATCCTAAAATAACCAACAAGCAAAGCACTTACTGGCTTAGTGTTTTTCATGTCTTGTGAATCAAATACAATCTCTCTGACTTTCGGTCTCTATGAATCTCCACGTAGGGAATCTTCGTTGCTCAATTGTGCACGTGGTTTTACTCTGCCAATGTCAAACTTGTCCTTAGACGCAATATGCGATTATCCATATAAAGGAACAAACAAATAGAAGTGTGTATCATTCAATCCTTAGATATACAAAACTATTGTTCTTGCTTAAATTTATTAGGATAGAAAGATAGTTGCAGGTCCAATAGTCCATAAAACGATAGCTCTACTTTTACCAAAAGTTTGAAGGGCTCAACAACATCAAAACTTTTTGGATTCTCTCAAGTGATTATCCTCATAGAAAATGGCCAGCAGAATCCCTAGAACCCAGTAGAATTCGTTGACTTAGATGCGTAAAGAAATTAAGATCACTTCAATTGAAATTCAGATGAGGGATATATGGTTTTCGAAACTCTCAATCGATTTGGTCCATTTCGGTTGATGTAAATATGTTTCTCTTACAAATTGATTGAGACTTATTACTGCCTACCATTAATAGACTTAAAAGGAGTCAGCATTCTGCCCTATGGCAGAGGGCAGGTTGGATTGAGTCACGTTCGAAATGTCGGGATGTCGGATTGGGCCGAGTCATGTTCGAAGTGGCGTGAGGCTGATTAGACTGGGTCCCAATCGAGATCCGTGGGCACTGTATCTGTACATTTTAAATGAATTGATTGTGTATTTCTAGTAGCTCGAGCATTTGGGATTAATGGTCGTTAGCGCCAACGATCTGACACCATTGAAGTCATTGCCTGAAACTTGTCTAGGTCAGATCTTCTTTGACTACCCATTAAGATCTAGTTTAGATGCTCTTAGATCACTTGTTCATTTCAATGCCTTAGTATGAACAATGCCTTAGTTCATGGATAAGTGGCTCACAAATTTTAGCAATGCATGAGTCCAAGAATTTGAAGCAGGTTGGTTCATGGATTTGGAACTTGGCCAAGGGCCGTGCGACACAAATAACACGAGCTTCATTAAGTCTTCTAAGATTTCCTAACCACTTTGTACTCCTAACTATTTCGGTTAATTCTTTATTTTATTTTATTTTTTTTTTGATATTTTTGTGCAGCTTTGGTTCACCTGACTTTTTCTTCCAAGTGGTTTCCACGTGATTTTTGGCTTGTTGTTCACTTTCTGCATTTACTTTTACTGCATTGTCCTTCAATTCTAGTTGCTGAGAACCTGTGATGCAACCAATATTTCAGCGTTAGAATTTCTGGAAAAGCATGATGCAACTAAGTCGGAGCGAAAATTCCATTGAGTTCGGCAATTTTTACAATCGACGGCAATTTTTACGATCGGCGCAGAACATCTTTAAATAACCATAACTTTTCATTCGAGTATCCGTTTTTGACGTGCAACTCCAAATGTAAAAACACTTTTTAAGATCTACGCATCGAATGGAAAAAATTATTATGAACGAGTTTGGAATCCAAGTTCAACTGTTTAATTAGGCCTCCGTTTTTGTATTCTTAGATTATTTTTTGAAAAGCTTTTGTATTTTTTTTTTTTTTTTGAGCCTGGTTATTTGGTCATTTCTAATCGATTTTGGCTTAGAAATATATTATAATATATTATCTTCAATTATAGTATGATTTGGGCACCGACCCTATATATGTACGTGACCTTCAGTTAATATAAATACTGTATGTTTTCGTCTTTGTCGAGAAATTGTGTTCTTCGTTTGTCTTTCTTTCCGTCCTTATAGTTCTTCTCTTTCAATGCAGCTTAGGCCTGCGTCAAATTGAGATGTTTATTTGATCGCGCATATTCATCCCTCTCAAGCTAGGTCTGCTATTATTGAAACTTCAAAGAAATATTATTATTATAGGGAATGAAAGTTTAAGACCTATATATTTGATTGAAACAGATCAAATTCAGCAACTAAACTAAGTTTCACTAAAAGTTTAAAAACCCAGTAAGTTTTATGCATAGTTAGTTCAAAATGGAGATTCTATATGTCGGAAAGGTACGTCGACGCCGCAATTTGAGTCCACAACTTGGCTCGCATGCACCCAATGTGCGAATAGAATGTCACAATTATAATTATTTAATTTGGAGGTTACCTCCGTCCCCTATAAAGGAACAATTGTAGGTGGTATCCAAGAAAGACTAGTTAATAATCAAAATAATACATGTGGTGATCGAGTACATGCATGAATTTAATTTATGACCATGCCCTATAAAGAGAATGATGGAATTTTTAGCACTACATCCCATAAAGTAATCGACTGTTCCCAGCGCAAGTGGCAAAAGACTGATGGTTTGTATCTGAGGTCCCAAATTCCAAACCTACTTTTTTCATATTTTTAGATAAATTTATTTTTTTTTAAAAAAAATGAATGACACGTACTACTAGAAATTTAATCATTAGCGGCGTTTATTTATGCCGCTAAATGCTGCTAAAACTTTTAGCAGCATATAACACTAAATGTATTTACACTAAATGTATTTCTTTTATTTGCTGGAAATATGAATCTAGTAGGATTCGAACTTAGTACCTCAGGAAATAGCCATCAAACATTTGTCACTTGCACTAGAAACAGTAAGTTATATATATTTAAATTTTTTAAATTTTAAACTTTAAGTTTTAAATGTTTAAAATTTTAAATTTATAATTTTTAAATTCTAAATTTGGATATTAAATTTAAATTTTTAATTTTCAAATATCAAAATTTAAGTTTTTAAATTCACAATTATAAATTTTAAATTTTAAATTTAAGATAAAATTAAATATTTTAATATTTTAAATTTTAAACTTTAAATTTAAAATAAAATAAAATTTTAAAATTTTAAAATTTAAAATCTAAAAATAAAATTTTATAATTTAAAATTATATATATAAATTTTAAAATTTAAAATTTAAAATTATAAGATTAATTTTTTAAATTATAATTTTTAAATTTTTAAAATTCAAATTCTAAATTTCTAAACTTAAATTTCCAAAATTTTAAATTGTAATTATAAAATAAATTTTATTAATAATTAATAATTATATATTGGTTAACGGTGGCATTTAGCAATAAGCGCTGCTATTTGTTACATTTAGTGTTATTTGTTACGAAATGCTGGTAACTTCAGCAGCATTCACTAATTTACGCTGCTAATTTATCCTATTTTGCGATATTATTAATAAATTGCCGCTAATTAGTAAATTTAGCGGCATTTATCAAATAATGCTGTTAAATGTATTAATTAGGGTGATTTGAACAAATGTCGCGGTGTAAATGCCGCTAAATTATGAATTTGTTGTAGTGACGGTATCATGCTACCGTTCTCTCATTAAAATATAAAAGAAAAAACATTCCACAAAGTAATGTTTGCATTAGCTATAACTAGAGAAGAGAATTCATGTGGCATCTATAAGTAAAATAATATAAAATTGGGGCAATTGCTTATACACGGCTGAAAAGTTTTCGACTTTCATATTTACCACGAATATTACTCTTTTAACATTCCGAGTTCTTTCAAATATACTCCTAGAGTTAGATTTTGTTAGTGAACAGTTAGGAACAACCGTTATCTCTGTGAAATTATTATTTTGTCCTTTCAAATATACCCTTATACTGTCACCAACTTTTCTTATTTGTCATTAAGTTAAGGACTATCTAAGTATTTTAATTTTTTTGTCCTTTTAAATATACCCTTCTACCGTCACCAACATTTTTTGTTTGCCCTTAAGTTAGGAGCAAAATAGGTATATTTTGATTTTGTTTTTACTCTGATAGAAATTTAACTCGGGTTTAACCAGAGATAACTTAACGGTACTAACAGAATAGCAGATAAATTTATGAGGGATATATTTGAAACAAAAAAATAGGGATAACCAAGATATTTCAGAAGTATTAAAGGGTATATATGCAATTATCCCTTCTATAAAATTCACCTATGGTAAAGCCATACCTATGGGAAAGTGAAGTTGTCTCATGCAATCGAGACCTATGTTCCAATTGGGTACACATTCAATTGCATATTTAAATTTGAAAATCATAATTACAAATAAATTTCATAAAAAAATTACAAATAAATCTCTTTAACTAAAACGTTTATAAAAATCTCATGGAATCTAACATTAAATATTTATTATAGGTTTACTAAAGTTGTCTATTCTAAATTGAAAAATGATCTTTTCAAATGTGCATTTATGTCCTTAAATGCTCTCACTCTTTTGTGAAGTAACTTAGGAAGTAATCATTGACATGATGAAGTTAATCATCGTGACATATACATTGAAGTACTACATAAATACATCACCAATTGTCTAACTATCTAATTTTTCTCACAAAATTAAAAATTGTCTTAGTTGATTATATATTTTCCTAGCATAAGATGCTAGATAAGTTGTAATAAATCTCTAATGTTGTTGTTTTTTCATCTTATTTCTTTAAAAAACTATTTTTACCGATGTTGGTTTTATGTTCATCGACTTATTTTCTTTATTATTATAAGGAATGCTTCAATATACCATAAATATTAGAATCTAACCCTTAATTAGTAAAGTATATAGTTGGATTTTACATAAAGTAACATGCTGAACAGATTACCGATTTGGATTAGTTAACATGACAATATTGGAAAAGAATTAGCAGTACATACCAAATTTGTTAGTGTCCTATAGATTTTTAATTTCGTATTTAATTTTGTTACTTATTAAATTAGATAATACCCACTTTATTAAGTATCCAACCCAAAAGAATATTGAATTTAAATTCAATTTTTGAATTTGGTATTATAATGTAAAATTTTAATTTGAAATTTAAATTAAACTTTAAAATTTGAATCTAAATTGTACTTTTAATCTTAAAGCCAAATTTTATTTCTCATTTAGATTGAAATTTTGAATTTGAGCTAAACGTTTTATTTTAAATTTGTGTTTTATATTTAAAAAATTGAATTTGATTCACAATTAAGATTTTTATGTTGTTTCCAAATTGAATTTACAGTTTGGATGTATTTTAAATTCCAATTATTGTTCTAGGTATTTGAGAAGTTTATAGTACAATTAATTGGATAAAACTGGTCTTGTGGACCCCAAAACATTCTGCAAAGACCAAAATGCTCTTTAGATAGGTACCTGGTGAATGATACATATGCCTCAATAGTAGGTCACCTCTAGAGTCATTTTATATCTTAACCACTTATTTAAAAACATAAATGGTCGAGATTTATATGGTGTATTGAAGTACAGCTCTATTATTATTATTACCATACCACATGTAATTTATGCCAATCCATCATTTTTTCTTACTACAAACCAAATTTGAATAGAAAGTAAAATCCGATGTGAAACCATTTTACACAATGATCACAAACGACGACTATACATCAAAAAGACAACACAAGAAATAGGCTGATCTCTAATTACTTGATATAGTTACAACCAATCATCATTTTTTCCATTTTGGCAATTTGTGTTGTAGGCCCCTCAATTGGATCTCTCCTACTTCCATTTGAACGATTGAGACCTACAGCATATTAATTAACTAGCTATACGGAGGCATCCACTTCCGTGAGATCCATAAAATTTGAAATAGTCCTATATATAAAATATAATGAGACTAAATCTCTTAATTCAGCTATAGGACGTGTGACCCCTTCGGGAATCGGAGCGTCACAATTGGTATCAGGACAATCACCAGTCGGAAGTATAAGATGAGTATCGGCTGAGCTAACGTCATACAACGGACAGAGCGTGACTCCCCACAATGTCGGGTAAGGCTAACGAGATGAGTCTCACATCGTCTGATGCTTATAAGTGTGCTTCAGCCTAATGAAGATATCAGATTTTAAAGGGGAGAGGAATGTGATGACAACTCTAGGATTTGGAACGGTCTTATATGTAAGGTATAATAGGACTAAATCTCTTAACCCGACTATAGTCTTTTGGGCGATAATTAGGCTTAAGAATTTAAGAGGATTAAGCGTGTTAGAGTTAAAGCAGTTGTAGAATGGATGACCTTCCTGGGAAGCTGGGCGTCACAATCGCAAAGATAGTCTTTTGAAGAGACAACTTCTGCTTAAATTCGTAGAAAAACCATTTGCGCCTTAACCATACACTCAACGTTTCTGTTGAAAACAATTCACACCGAATTCAATCCTTAACAAACCACGAGAAAATTGTGATCCCTTAATCATGTGGCTTCATCACCTTCTCCTTTTTTTTTTGTATTTTATAGAGAATATATAAGAGCCAGCGAGGAATTAATGCAAATAAAATATATAGGCTTCGGCCATTCGACTTGTCGTGGAATGGACCCCAGGTAGTACTATATATCCATATGCATCTAGAGGAGAGGGACAAAAGGTACTCCCCAGGTGAGGACATGCATCATGATCCCTATTCAATAGCATCAAATTTGCCACCCAATAATTTGATTGTTCTCTGCCCATTCATAGCTCAGGATTTTGAGCCCTAGTGTAGCCATAGCTATAGCTATTACATGCATGCATGTCCCACCTCACTATATATGTCATCCACATACTGTTTATGAATAGTACGTGCTCTCATAAAAGATAACACAAACTGTGTGGGCATTACTTCCTTGTTTTGTAGTTGCTCTCAACACCCATTTGATGCTATATCTTCCAGTTATATCTAATGGATCTTTAGTTGATTGGAGGGTGGAGCTCCTTTTTTGGACCATAAAAGGGGCAGGACTAGGTTGAATTATATATATATTAACAACAATTTGGTGGTTGATAGGTAATAATGGATTGATTATTCATGGTTTTGATCTTAACTAATCGGGCGCGCCACTTGGTAGGTGGCTCGCGACGACACATATATGGTAGGTTTCCTATTTGGGGGGCTTGCCTCCTCCCATCAATCCGATAGCGATCGAAAACGACCGTTGCGAATCGTTCACCCTTTTTGAACTTTCTTTTTCCGTTTTCCCTTCCATTCACGTATCTTTTTTTCGCTTAGTGGATATATAGTCTAAACCTATGCTTAGGGTAGATGCATGCTAGTAGGTGAGGAGGACGATGATGACGACGACGATGCTGTAAATTCTTCTGTAAATTCTTCTGACGACGACGGTGACGACGGTGGGCATCACTAATTGGAAGAAGTTTGCGTGACCCAACAGCCTCTTGTGCGGATGACAGATGTCCGCCGTAATTGATGCGCGAC
Organism: Puya raimondii; assembly: GCA_016920855.1. Taxonomy (NCBI): domain Eukaryota; kingdom Viridiplantae; phylum Streptophyta; class Magnoliopsida; order Poales; family Bromeliaceae; genus Puya; species Puya raimondii. The sequence continues at coordinate 59,811,000 of JABWPP010000049.1, forward strand.
CTATAAATCGATTAACCATTAGTACCCAAAGTAAAGCTAAAATTACTTTTATTTGAGAATTATGAAACTTTTTGAAATATTTGAGGTCAAGTCGAGAATAATCCATCAAAAAGATGGTTAAAATAAAGGAAAAAAAGTATAGCAAACTTACTCAAAAACGGAACTAAAAGAGCCTAGAATCAACTTTATATCATGGAGAATTAACATTAGTTTATGAGAAGTTGCGAGAAAAAGAGTAGAGCTAAAGAAACGCAAACCGCGTAGAATAAATTCCTCTGGCCCAAGCCTAGTCTAGTATATTCACAAAATAGGTTAGAGTAGGATTCAAAACCATCTTTTGATCATCACTAGCTTTATAATTAATCACCAAATGATATCTTACTTATGAGTGGATCAGCGTACGACGGGTCGATTAGTTTAAGTAATCCTTGGCGACCGATTGACCGGATTAGTGCGAACCACCGCCCGCAAGAAAAAGATGGATTAACATGTTGCGTTTCGACGATGGAGCTTCGTCATCGCTTAGCAACTGCGAGATGTTGATGTTTAGTGTAAAATAATCGCTAACGAGCGGTGGATTTTCGCAACGAAAACTCATTATTATTCTCGCGCTGGCCGCCGATCATTTGTCGGGCTTGGAACGTACAGACTGCTTCTGTTCAGGGTGCAATTAATGTCAAATACAAATAAGAAGATAGAGATAAGAGTTCATGCATTTTACAAGAACCATTGCTTTCTAGCTTTGAGCTATTTATGGACATTTTCTTGTAGAAAGATTTGGTAGTGGGAATTTTAGGGCATCAAAAGAAAAATAAATCAAACAGTAAATAGAATCTGCATACTTATTCGAATCAAACAGTAATAATATCTATATATATATTCAAATCATATTGCAAATTAATAGCCTAATTTTACTGGTTACAAATTTATGCTATTAGCATCTTTAAAGTGATGAAATAATATTATTCAGATTATTGAGTTTCGACTTTGATTTTTGCTGGGTACTGTAAATGTTACCGAAAAAATTGATTTGAAAGGAAAAAGTCTTGGAAAAGTATTTTTGGTTATCCAAAAGATCGATCTAATAGAAAACGAGCCCGTAAGTATATGTTAACACCCTCACTCACGAGCCCATAAATATATATTAACATTCCTACTCACGTACATATATGATGAATGTAAAAGATACGTGGAATTGATAGAAAAGATAGAACATGAGAATTTAACCCATTTCATGACTACTGAAATTTGAACTCATTAAATGTCCAAGATTGGGATTGAGCTCACGACCTCACAGAATAAAAGAATTTAGAATTTGTGCTGATATCATGTTACCCAAAAGATGGATCTAGTAAAAAACAGGGCACTGATCATACGTATAGTGAGGATTAGGTAAACTCTGTCACTTATGCTGGTAGAAAAATATAAGAAAGAGATTTAACCCATTAAATAGTGAATCATGAGGAAAACTAAATCCTCGATCTTTTGAAATATGTTAGGCTAGCTTGGATTAATTTTAGTTCCATATTACCTAGAAAGTCGATCAAATAAGAAACTGTCAAATATTAGTCCTAAGCTACCAATGCTTGCTTTATTTAACATGAAAACTTCAATTCGCTCACTTGTGATTTAATGCATTTTCACTTTGCCACCCTATATTTTACAATATTTCACTCTGCGAGCTCTTATTTTTTCTCTGTCTATTTGCACAACTGCTGATAAGAATAAAATAATGTAGAAATCGTGCAATATGGTAGTGAAATATATTATTTTACTAACCTGTAATTTGCATATATCCACCAGATGATTCGTAAAATATATCACTTTACTATCTTATTAAATAAAAGATCCTTACAACGAACCAAAACAAACTAATATATATATGACATAGCTAGAAAAGTGAAACTTTACAAACCACACACGACGGTTAAAAATAGAAAAGTGCTAAACCACAGGAGGATTAAATAAAGTATATTAATTCTTGTTCAACCTATATGCTTAATTAATTAGCATGCTTAATAGTACAGCAAAATATACATATCTGCTAGCTGTGAGAAAGTGATAGAGAGAGAGATAAGATTACTTAAGAATATAGAATAGTTTAAGTTGTTTGTCATTTGCATTAAGGTCTAATTATTTTATTCCTTTTGGAGATGTGACTCTAGCAAACAAGGAATTTACACATGGAAAGAGTTTGATTAAGGGAAAAGGGGAAATGTAGTTAGCAGCTTCAATTATTAAGAAGCTATAAATAGGCCAGGTTAGCCTATTTAATTAATTATGGGGTTAACTTCTTCAATATATACCCTCCAACTGAAAGATTGCAATTTAAAAAACATTCTTTCACATTGTGCAATATCATTGGTGCCCTTATGAACACTCTGCGTTTGGTAACGGAACAAACAATGTTTGAAGTAATAAATATTTTTATTTTTGGGATAAGCTACTATTATAGGACACAGAGGAATGAAAACAATTGCGTTTGGTTTAATATTTTTTTTATTCCCTAGGATAACCAAAATCTTATTTGGTAATTTTATTAAGAATAATGAAGAATTGTACAAAAAATATATTATTTATTTTTTAAATATTAAGATTGCCCTTATTATTATCTATACCTCTCATATATAGAATATTTAATATATATATAAAATAATTCATAAAAAATAATATATATTTTAAAAAATATAAAATAATTCAAATATTATATATAATACTATTATATAAAATACTTCAATATTATTATATAACATACTTCAATAATAATATATAAAAATATTTCAGCAATAATATTTTAGGATAACATATAATATATAATATAAATTTATAAAAGTAATAAAGATAATATAATAGTAGCACTAGTAGTTGTTGTACTACTACTACTAACAATATTATTATTATTATTATTATTATTATTATTATTATTATTTTATAATAAATTATTATTATTATTATTGTAGATTATAAGATATTTTAATATATCATAAAATTATATATATATATATATATATATATAATATAACAATATTTTATATTACTTTAATTATCTTTAATAAGCTAAGTATAGCATGAGAATAGCACTATTCCTCTAAAAAGATGGAATATTTGTTCTCGGACAATTCTGGAATTATCTAGAATAATCTGGTTTAACCGAAATAGCTATTCTTGTGTTTTTTATACTGTTTGGCAGAATAGCGGGAATAACTTTTGTTGTCCCGGGTTTATTCCGAAATCAAAGGGAGCCTAAAAAAAGTTTTGAGTTTAGGATTCGAGGGGCATTTGTGATAGCTTTATGTGTCTAGAGGGGTACGAATGATAGATTTATATATTTAGACAGGGCATGAATGATATTTTAGATTTTGAAGGGACATACATGATATTTTAAAGTTTTAGAGGGTTATATTTGAAATTGCCCCTTAATTGTATATATTGGTAATCTCTTTTTTATGTAGAGGCCCATTTAGAGTGGAGGAGAAGAGTTACCGCAGCGGCCCAAGAAGAGCCCAAATTCTAACATTACCTCGTAATGTGCCAAACCCCAAACTGGAGCTAAAAACTAAAATTAAAATAATAATAATAAGGTATTTTATTTTGAAATGTATCTACAATTATATAGATAGTGATTCTAAAAAATTTAATTCAATTGAAAATGTTTTGTTTTTTAATTAAGAACACACCGATTGAAACTCAAATTTCTATGTTGGTAACAGAGTATACGTTTGGCCCGGCTTTTGCTGGGCCGAAACGGGCTTTCCCCACTTTGGAGGCGTTAAACGGATTTATGTTTTCTCATATCTCCGGTTATCTATCTATTAAACTGTATGAATTCTCAATAACTTTTGCCACGTGGCAATTTCTTCTTCATCCTCTCAAATTTTTTTTAATTCTCACACTCTTTTAATATCTCTTTTAATATCTATTAAACTATATGAATTCTCATAATATCTCTTTTAATATCTGAACCTTAACTGACGGGGCCGGCGAGGGGAAGCGCGGAAGAAGGGGCGAGGCCCGTGGTAGGGCTCTTTTTGTGCTTTTGTTTGTTATGATACTACCTCAGCTGACTCAGTAAGTATAAGCATAATATATGTGGCTGCATATGATACTAATCAACTTATACTTTGAGATTATCGGGTAATAGACATTTTTGCTCCTGTTTGTTTTGGTGAACCAAGTTATATCTCTGTTTAAGGATTGTGTCTCTCTTCTCATTCTTTGTCTAGAGAAGTTTTCAACTGAGTTCTTTCCTTTATGATGGGTCTCATTGGAGCTTCTGTATTCTGTTGTAGGTGAAATGTTACACAATTCCAAACCAGTTTGTCAAAAATAGTTGAATCTTTCGTGAATAAGTTCTTCCCATTTGGGTACCCACAAAGGTTTGGTAGCATAAACAAATTTGTATTCACTGCTTTTTAGTGAATGTAGGATATTATTTCTTATCGAAAAGCGTAATCTATTATGCAATGTGAATGAGATACCTGACTTATACCCTAATCCGAGCACTCCAACATTTTTCCAGTGCTGCATTGTCTGTGCTGTCAACACAGTTAATTTGGATTCTTTCGCGTCCAGTCCTACGGCATGGGAACTGAGTCCAGTGGCGAGCCCACGATCTCCGGCGACCCCAAGATCAATATCGAGGGGAAGCACGTGATCTTAGTAAATGCCTTGCGTTTTACAAATTCTCACTTTTATTTGGTGTTTAATTCTGACTTGATGTGAATCTGTCAATAATAAATAGGATAGCGGACAAAAACTGATAATTAAAAATTTTATTCTTTTCACTGAAAAATCTAATGCTTAGTGTTAAAAGGACTCTTTTAGTAACTTTCAACCAAAACATAAATTGATTATGCGGATTCCATTTGAATTAAATGAATATCCCGATTAATTTTCTCCTGAGTTGAGGTTGGGTGTCCGGACCGGGCAAGTCTATTGCGTAGTGAAGAAGCAACAGTTCAGATGAAAAAGTTGTATAGAGGTATGTTGTTATTTAGTGCATATTTTTCTTTCGGTTAAAAAAAAAAAAAAAAAAAAGGTTACCCCCTTAATTCTAGATCATTTTAACCGTGAATTTTCTATATTTTTGTAGCTGACATGCCTCAACTAAAGCATACTTTGATTTGAGTTGTCTCCTCTTAGTTGAATTAGTGATGGTGCCTCTCTGCTTTTGAAATGGAGATGCTAATATCTCTGGAATATCCAATTCAACTAATTAACAACTCAAATCAAACCAAGCAGAAGTCCAGGGGTGTTAATACAGAAGAATGGAAGTTAGGCGGTCATGTTCAAAATGGCCTATATTTGATTGGTTCTTTTTTTTAAAAAAAAATTATGCTTTCTTTCCGCACTTTGCTCTATCTTTTATTCCTCTGCGATGCATTCCGCGTCGAGTTCGGCGACGATTACAAGGTGGAGGTGCTTCATAATTAGGGTTTTATTTGGTCATTTAATTTGGATTTATGTTTGCCCTTTTTGTCAATTAGATTTTTTTTTTTCAATTTTAAGATTTGAGATTATGTTCGTATATTTTGCTTCTCTGTGCACTCTTTGATTATAGGGAATGCGTACTGGGACCCCCTCGGTCAAAGGCAATTTGAATTGAACCCTTCAATAACTTTTATTTAGTTTAGTGAATTAGATTGAAAATAATTGAATCCGTTGAACCCCTCAATGTCAATTTTGAAATGAACCCCTCAATAATTTTTAGTTAGTTTAGTAAATTAGATCGAATTAGTTGAATGGTTTGAGATTATGTTCGTATCTCTAGATTGTATTTCATGCTTTAGCTTTTTGATTTCGAATTTTTTTTTTCTCCTCATTTAAAGAATGTTTGACAGCATCATGTTGTTGCATGAGGCCCTTCTCCTTCCTCACAGCCATCGACTACTTTTGTCTAAGCAAAGGAGATCTTTCAGCAGATTTTTCAAGCCTTTCTGTAGAGCCTTTGCAATTTTTTTAAATAACTTGCATATTTGAGAATTACATGATTTGCACATTAGATACTTGATGAATTGTCAGTAGAGGTTTTAAATTTTTCGGTGAGATAGTTGTTAGTAAAATAATTGAGATACTACTCTTTAATTCAGCATTTAGATGCTGAAAGTTCTTAATTAGTTTGGTTTATTTTTAGGTTCTACTTTTTCTTTCTTTCTTTCTTTTTTTGAATGGTTAGTGTTAAGTTTATAATTTGGGTCTATATTTGAATGTTAGGACTTCAGTTTTTCATATCATCATTTAAATGTTGGCTAAAACTAATAATGTATCCAAATCTTTTTAGTGCTACTCTATCTAACTGGGTGAAGGTGTGTTTCAAAAACTAAACTGCAATTAATGAGGGAGGTCGACGACAAAGTTGATGCGCATCTTGAGCTTGCTCCTGCCCTCGGAGGCAAGCTCTAAATGCATCTCCATAGTCATGGCATCCGCGATCTGTCGTAGCTTTCCAATCGGCGTAGCGCACTTCTCCTTGAACTCCCTCACTATTGCTACCGCCCTCACCCACCACCCCCAGCTCTGCATCCAGTGCCGCACCACCACCTCAGCCACCGCGCACGCCATCGCCGTCCCCACCGCCACATCTCCTTTGATCAGGGGGGAAAATGAAAATTGTATACTATACTTTATACTTGAAATGGTTGCTACTTTTATTATTATGGTGTGGCTTCTACGTCGCGAAGAATGAGAAAAAAATGTCACGCTACTATTACTATTACTTTTTACTTCCAAGTCTTATGTGAGTTCATTTTATTTGATAATTGGAAGTTTTTATGTATGTCAGACTTTTTTGTTGTTTAAAATTGTTGAATACAGTTGCTTTCGTTTAATTTTAGCTTCAAGTACTCCAATTTTCTGATTGCTTCTTCTTTTTTGGCTTATTGTATGTAAATTGATTGAGTTGCTTTATGTCTTCTTTATTTAGAAATTTGAGCAATGTTAGGATGTGCTACTCTTCTTCTTTTTTTTTGGGAAACTTATGAGACATTCTTTAGATTTTTTTTTTACCATTATCTATTTTCGAGTCATGACGAAAAAAAAGATTTTTGCTACAGCAATATCTACCCGAGTCATGACGAAAAAAAGATTTTTGCTACAGCAATATCTGCCCGAGTCATGACGAAAAAAAGATTTTTGCTACAACAATATCTTCCTGCCGCATCGCGCGGGTTAACTACACTAGTTTATATTATGGTTTAAAATCAACAAATCGTAGCACACGCAATCTAGAAAAAATAATATCAGTCTAACCGCAGAAAGGCTCCAAAATTTCATTCGAATCATACTTGAATACTGATATTTTCACATAAAACATGAGAATCGGCTCTGATACCAATATTAGAATTACTGATATAAAAGAAATACGCAACGGAAAAATAATATTGCATTTTTTAAATTTTTCGAAATTCAAAACTCATATCACATATGAAAATCGAAAAATAAAAATCAATCCAATATCAGCGGATCATTCTCATGTTACAAAATAAAAATAATCTAAATTAAACAAATCTAATATTTAGAATACATCACCTTGAACTAGTTAAGTTTTTTGAATGACTACAACTGATTTTGACGAAATAAGATTCCAACTAGCCACACACGTGCCCAGCCTCTACGTATCCACACGGAGTCACTGCAGTTCAATGCCTCCCGTTACACAAAACAGATGAGCCGTGGACTACAAGAATAATGTTAACGGTCCTTCTGATGTTTACGTCTTTATTTTATGAGAAGAATAGGAAATTTTTCAATATTTATATTACTTATAAAAGTGTGAGTTTTATTTTTTTTTCCTCTTTCTGAAAATGGCTTTATCTTTTTTAGTAATATTTTTATGTTCAATCATTTTGAACCATTCATTTCAAATAATCCATCAAATAATAATTTATTCTCAAATATAAATCTTAATTTTTTACTATTCGATCTCATCCAACAGTTGAAAATGAAAGTATCTGTCAGTTTTTGTGAACAATAATAACCCTTACATTTTCTATTCGGCATTTTCTCACACGTAATATCCGGCATTTCTCACACGTAATATCGCCTTTGCTGATCGTCGCCATCGTCCTTACTGTCACATATCATTTTTTTGACAGTTGGAGAGGTATTTTGATCCCACCCTTCGTAAATATATCGTAACTTAACATTCCAGGCAGTTTGAATTGTTGTTTCATACAAACTCTATTATCTAATATAATTAGTAAGAAGTTCATTTTTCCATAATCAAGAAATTCCACATTCCATCTATCAAGAAGAGGAATAAGAATTTAGTTGGCAGAGATTCTCTCAACAATAAAAGAAAAAAGAAGCAAGAAATCAAAACCTGAAGGTTTGATCTTGGTGCTCTTGCACTGTTCACTTTTTAAGATTATTGAATGCTAATAAATTTACATTTTTATGGCCTTTTATCTCTCATATTAAATACACCGTATGTCCTTAACCCGTGCCTAATTTTCTATATGTAAGTTGTCGTTCTCCCCGACACATCTTCGTCGTCATCCTTGCGGCGCCGGCACATCATCGTCCTCGCTTTCATCGATCGTCGTCGTCGTCCTCGCTGGCACATCGTCGTCGTCGCCGCCTTCGCCGACACATTGTTGTTGTCCTCCTCGCCAGGTGCTCTTTCCTCTCGCTCCTCTAATTTAAATTATTTTTATTTTTTTAATTTTATAAAAAATAAAAATTAAATAAAAAGATCAAAATATTTTCAACAATCATTTTTTGACAGTTGGAAAGATATTTTAGTCCCACCAGATTTGTTTTGCAAACATAGTATAGTTTCCTACTTGATCTGTTTTTCTAATATCAAATTTTCTCTTTTTTAATATGCTTTTGAACAGTTTTACTTTTTTATGTTATTATTGAATACTAATAAATTTGCATCTCCTGTTTTTGAAAATCTCTATCTAATCTATTTTTAAATAGAGAATAACATTATCCCCTTACATCTTTTCTTAAAAAAATTAAAATTCTCTCTTTTCACCCATCTTAGAACAAAAAATTTAAATTTTTTACTATTTTTATACAACTATAATAAAATTTAAAATTATGAATATTTAAGACTAATCTACTTAGCATTTATTGATTATATAAACATCACGTTCGATCTGAATTATTTTAAAAAATATACATTATATTTTTTGGCTAAATTACAGAAAACCTCCTTATAAATACCCGTTTTTTACTTTCTTTTCCTAACTTTCAAAAACCTATATGTTACCCCATCAACATTTCAAGTTGTTGCATTTAGTCCTCCTCCGTCAGGGTTCCATCACTATTCCGTCCATTTCTTATAATTTATACCGAAAAAATTCTTCAAAATGACAGAAATATATTAAAAAATTATTTTTTTCTTATAAAAAAGTGAGGGCAATTTGGTCATTTTGCCCTCTACATTAATTTCGTATCCTCCTGAAAATATTTTTAAAATTTTAAGGAGGTAAAATATAGATTTTTGAAAGTCAGACAGAGAAAGTGAAAAGCGGGTATTTATAAAAAAAAATTCTGTAATTTAGCTTATTTTTTCTAAATATCTTACGTGCATTGTACGTACATTTTGCTACTGTATATAGTTATATCATTCCGAAATCCACCAAAAGATCATGTAGACAAAAAGAGAGAGAATAATGTGAATTTCTCCTACGTTTTCTCGGCACGCTAATGAAGCCGCACGATTCTTCACACGGCACGCTAATGAAGCGGCACGATAACTTGTAGGATAAGAAAATAAATTAGTAGACTTATCCATAATATTTTATCATGAATATTTAAGTATTTTATCTTTGTTTCTCTCTAATGAGTTTTGATTGGATCCTATTGATTAAATTATAATTAAATATTTATATTTAATCTAATTTAATTAAAATATTATCTCATAATAATCTATAATTATTTAATTATTTTCTAATCTAACTGGAAATTAATTTTTTTGTAAATAATCTTTAAATTAATATAATTCCTCATTGCTTCTACTAAACTGTTTAGTGTCCATTACTATTCGGTAGTGAAATCTAATATCAAAATCTTTACTATTGGATTAGAACTCTTCTAATAGATAAATAAAATAATTTGATTTAAATTATTTTTCACTTATTCCATTGTCCGTGAGTGATATCTATCAATATATCACGGCCATCCAAAATGACGATGGAGAATGAACACTTTCGTTTACAGTTATCGTGTGATTAATTCTTTTCAACACACAACGTCCCGATCACACCAAAGTTATGGTTACTTGTCAAACTTTATTATTCGATTATATAACTAGAATTTTTAAAATCGACTCAATATGTTAATACAGCTGGAAGCTTTTTCCACACACCACGTACCCTGGCCAGGAATTTTCGGAGTCGAGTCTGATAGTCTACATAAGACCTTCTCTCTCAACATTGAGAGTGTTGTATTTCTTACTGCGCATTTACATGCCTTCCCGTATATACTACTATAGTCAATCAGTACCGGACGTAAACTAATGATTAAAGTCTAAGTATTATTACAATCAAACTGTAGCAATCTGTCACGCCCCGGGTTCTAGCTCTATCAGGCTCGCCAACAGATTCGCCGTATACACAGGAAGCCCTGTGTACACGAAGCGATAGAAGTACCTGTAAACAGTACAAGAACCACTATTAGAGAGTGATAGAGCTACTAAAACAGATATAAATAGTCACCTGTACATCCATGTAATTCAAGGTGTAAAATATAATCCAAAACTACAACATCATCACCTCACAACTCTGGACAAAAGAAAAGAAGTACAACTGTATGTACATGACTATAAACAAAATTATTATCTCCAAAATGGTACTCCTCTAGCTCAACGATCGGGGTAAACATGGATCTAGCTCGCGACTCCCTTATTTCGATCAGTAGCAGTAGCGGTAACAAAAGGCTCCGCAAGAAAAAGTGGCAACAATGGGTGTGAGAACTACTATAAAACAAAGTAATCCTCAGTGGGTACAGTCACCGACCCCAACGGCCTACCCACTAAGCCTACGAGACTAACAATATAGCTGGTAGATAAAAGAACAATATGGTAAGATGGAAGAAACTCTACAGCTAATATGCCACTATATTACCACTACTCATATCATGCTCTCTGTGTGTATGCATCACTAGCTAAGAAACAGTCACCACTGACTCAATCCAAAGGGACCGCCAACCGGCCAGTCCAGCCTGTTCCTAAACTACTCCGCGCACCACCCTCAGGGGTGGCCAATCTAAGTAGAATGCCCAAAAGGGCTGCTGCGATAAGAACGCGAAAAGGCCTCACTCTAGAGTGGCACTCGGGGGAGCTACTCAGCCGAGCAAAAAAACGTACTCTGTCGAGCTCAAACAGGGTTTCACAGGCTATAGTCAATACAAATGCTCAAACAGGTCGAAAAATCAAAGCTCGCATGCCTTTGGCACACTCTGATGCAAACAGCAAAGATCTGGGTCCACCGTCAGTCTCAACGGCATCCGACAACACGAAACGGTGTAGACACTTCTGTAAAAATCTACTTGGCATCTCAGCACGAGCGTAATCTCAACCTATACCAATCTGAGTATCCACGACGCACTAACAATGATATGTCCAAGTGCAGATTTTCTCCTAAGTCAATTCCCAACTTCAGCATGTAACAATCATCTAAGTAATAAAGCATGCTTCAAATTCAGATTTCATATATCAACATGCAAATCTATAAATTGAGCTACTAAATATAATGATCAACATATAACTATGCATGCTGAAATTTTCTTGACACTTAGGAGAAATTCCGATGAATTCGGTAAACTTCAACCCACCTGAAAAGCTAATCCAACCAAGAAACAAAGAACCCGAGAGCCAACAACCAAAACAACTCCCTCTCAAACTGCTGCACTTCTGGAGCCTCTAGCAGCAGGTTCTGGGCAACCTAAACATGAGCCCAGATCAGCCAGCAAGCAATCAAAACAGCATGATGTCACAGACAAAATATTTTTCGCTGACTTCTCCTTGACAGTGACCCAATCTCCGAAGGAGCATTCTGTCGGAGGTTTTGCTGAGGCGTTCTAGAAGCTTCTATGCGGATCTCAAAACTGATGGTGCGGATGCCGAAGGGTCAAGAGTCCCTTTAGAGTTTCTAGACGGCAATAAGTGTGAGTCTCTTGGGAGCACGTAGCATCCCTCTTTGCCTTGTAGTTGTGCGCCACTTGGCGCCTTTTCATTTGTAACCTGGGTGGCGAGTGGCCTATATAAGGATGTGGCCCCCACCCCCTCTCATTAGGAAATTAGTTGTAATCTCAATTTCTATCAATATAATAAAACATTCCTCAAACTCTTCTCTCTCTTGTACTTACTCTTAGCGCGAGTAGGTCCTGACTTAGCAAGTGATAGGTAGGCTTGCTCACTACATGAAGGAAGGGGAGCGCAGCACGGGCTAGACGCGAGATTTTGCTTTAGTGAGTGACAGTTGGTATCAGAGCGAGTTCATCCCTGGGAAGCTATGTCGATGTCGGAAGCTCCCGTCGTTGAGGTGCCCGAACCCAGGGTGTCCAAGCGCGGCAAGAGCAAGGAGCCGCGGACTCTGGCGAGAGAGTCTGCCTCGCTCGAGGACCGCATGAATGTGTTGGAGGACTCTGCTGCGAGAGCGGAGGACCACTACTCCGTCCTATCCCAGCATGTGGGGATGATGGAGGAGGGGCTGCATGCCATGGAGGACAGCATCACGGCTGCAATGGCGACCTTCCGCCAGCAGCTCGAGCAGTTCCACAGGGACCTCGCCCGTCGCGAGGACGAGCGGAAGGTGCTGGTGGAGGACCTTGTCATCAGGGTCGACGAGGTCGAGGACCTCAAGCTGCGGGTGACCATTCTTGAGAAGGCGGTGGCTCGCGGCGTCGAGATGCGAAAGGAACCAACCCCGAAGGTCCGCGTCCCTGAACCCCAACACTTCAGGGGAACGCGAGACGAGAAAGAGATAGACAACTTTCTTTGGCACATGGAGCGCTATCTGAAGGCGTTGCGATTGGAGGACGAGGAGGATCAGGTCCAAATCGCTGCCATGTACCTCTCCGACGATGCCATGCTGTGGCGGCGTCGGCGGTCGGCGGAGGCCAAGCGGGGTCGCTGCCAGCTTATGACTTGGGAGGACTTTGTGCGCGAACTGAAGGAGCAGTTCTACCCCGAGCATGTCGAGTATCTTGCGCGGAGGCAACTTCGATGGCTCAAACATCGCGGCACACTCAAGGAGTATCTCCAAGAGTACTCGCGGCTGATGTTGGCGATCTCCAACATGGCTGACTCGGATCGCTTGTTCTTTTTCCTGGATGGTCTTCAACCATGGGCGAACAAGGAGCTCGTGGCGCAAGACGTGAAGGACTTGAACTCCGCGATCGCTTTGGCAGAGAAGTTGCCCGAGCGGGAGCGAACCAAGGGCGATCGAGGTGAACCACCGAAGGCGAGCGAGGCCAAAAGTGGGGGAGGGCACCGCGATCCAGGGGGCGCGAAGGGGCACAAGCCAAACCATGATGCGAGGAGGCAACGGCAGAATCCTGCCCCGCCGTCTGCAAAGATCTCGTGCTATGTTTACGGCGAGAACCATTGGGCGCGGGACTGCCCAAACAAGAGCAACAACAAAGGCAAGCAGGTTGCTGCAGTCCAAGCCGAGAAGGGCGAGGACGTGGTGGAGCTGCTGAGGATGGGCGCGCTTAGGCTCGTCAACGCAGTGCGCGGTCAGCCAAGCAACGACAAGCTCCGCAGGAGAGGGCTCATGTTCGTCGATGTGATCCTCAACGAGAGGACCACGCGGGCAATGATCGACACCGGTGCGACACACAATTTCATCGCGGAGGCGGAGGCCAAGCGGTTGGGCCTCGTGCTTAAGATGGATACGAGGCGGTCAACTCTGAGGCGCGTCCTATCGGGGAGTTGTCAGGGGCGTGGTGATAGCTATCGGCCCGTGGAGGGGCAAGGCTTATCTCACTGTTGGGCCGCTCGACGACTTTGGAGTGATCCTTGGGATTGACTTCCTTGCTTCGTCGAAGACGGCGCCCATGCCACACTTATGGGTGCTGAGCTTCTTGGATGAATCAGCGCCTTGCATGGTTTCGATGTGTTAGGGTGAGCCGACGAAAGGGCCAACTCGTACAGCCCTGTAGCTTTATGAGGAGGTGAAGCGCGGGACAACTAAGGACCTCGAGGAGGAGGACCTGAACAGTGGAAAAATTGTCGAGTCTTATGCGGCGGTGAAGCAGCCAGCGTCTGAGCAATGTGCAAGTGATTCTGTCAAGAAGCCCGCAGGGACCGAGGGGCGTTCTGGGACTTGGCGAGTGCGCGTGCGTGTCGCGGAGTACATGCACACTTGGCGGATTCTTCGCACAACGAGTTCGCTGGTGCTCATGCTCAGAGGGGCAAGGCACTAGGGGCTGATGTAGGGGCAAAGGCGTACTGCGGTAACAAGGCACAATGTCGTTCGGGCGCGAAGGCACGACGGACTACGCGGAAGGCTATGCAGACCGAGAGCGGCTCGGCGCGCGACGAGGGCGTCAGCTCGTTAGGTGGGGGAGGTTGTCACGGACAAAATGTTTTCCCCTGACTTCTCCTTGACAGTGGCCCAATCTCCGAAGGAGCATTCTGTCGGAGGTTTTACTGGGCCGTTCTACAAGCTTCTACGCGGATCTCAAGAATTGTGGTGCGAATGCCGAAGGGTCAAGAGTCCCTTAGAGTTTCTAGGAGGGCAATAAGTGTGAGTCTCTTGGGAGCACGTAGCTTCCCTCTTTGCCTTGTAGTTGTGTGCCACTTTGCGCCTTTTTTTTTGTAGCCTGGGTGGCGAGTGGCCAATATAAGAATGTGGCCCCCACCCCCTCTCATTAGGAAATCAGTTGTAATCTCAACTTCTATCAATATAATACAACATTCCTCAAACTCTTTTCTCTCTCTTGTACTTACTCTTAGGGCGAGTAGGTCCTGACTTAGTAAGTGAGAGGTAGGCTTGCTCACTTCGCGAAGGAAGGGGAGCGCCGCACGGGCTAGACGCGAGATTTTGCTTTAGTCAGTGACAGTTGGTATCAGAGCGAGTTCATCGCTGGGAAGCTATGTCGATGTCAGAAGCTCATGTCGTTGAGGTGCCCGAACCCAGGGTGTCCAAGCGCGGCAAGAGCAAGGAGCCGCGGACTCTGGCGAGAGAGTATGCCTCGCTCGAGTACCGCATGAATGTGTTGGAGGACTCTGCTGCGAGAGCGGAGGACCACTACTCCGTCCTATCCCAGCATGTGGGGATGATGGAGAAGGGGCTGCATGCCATGGAGGACAGCGTCGCGGCTGCCATGGCGACCTTCCGCCAGCAGCTCGAGCAGTTCCGCAGGGACCTCGCCCGTCGCGAGGACGAGCGGAAGGTGCTGGTGGAGGACCTTGTCACTAGGGTCGACGAGGTCGAGGACCTCAAGCTGCGGGTGACCATTCTTGAGAAGGCGGTGGCTCGCGGCGTCGAGACACGAAAGGAACCAACCCCGAAGGTCCGAGTCCCTGAACCCCAACAATTCAGGGAAACGTGAGACGAGAAAGAGATAGACAACTTCCTTTGGCACATGGAGCGCTATCTGAAGGCGTTGCGATTGGAGGACGAGGAGGATCAGGTCCAAATCGCTGCCATGTACCTCTCCGACGATGCCATGCTGTGGCGGCGTCGGCGGTCGGCGGAGGCCGAGCAGGGTCGCTGCCAGCTTGTGACTTGGGAGGACTTTGTGTGCGAACTGAAGGCGCAGTTCTACCCTGAGCATGTCGAGTATCTTGCGCGGAGGCAACTCTGACGGCTCAAACATCGCGGCACACTTAAGGAGTATCTCCATGAGTACTCGTGGCTGATGTTGGCGATCTCCAACATGGCTGACTCGGATCGCTTGTTCTTTTTCCTGGATGGTCTTCAACCATAGGCGAACAAGGAGCTCATGGCGCAAGACGTGAAGGACTTGAACTCCGCGATCGCTTTGGCGGAGAAGTTGTCCGAGCGGGAGCGAACCGAGGGCGATCGAGGTGAACCACCGAAGGCGAGCGAGGCCAAAGGTGGGGGAGGGCACCGCGATCCAGGGGGCGCGAAGGGGCACAAGCCAAACCATGATGCGAGGAGGCAACGACAGAATCCTGCCCCGTCGTCTGCAAAGATCTCGTGCTATGTTTACGGCGAGAACCATTGGGCGCGGGACTGCCCAAACAAGAGCAACAACAAAGGCAAGCAGGTTGCTGCGGTCCAAGCCGAGGAGGGCGAGGACGTAGTGGAGCTAATGAGGATGGGCGCGCTTAGGCTCGTCAACGCAGTTCGCGGTCAGCCAAGCAACGACAAGCTTCGCAAGAGGGGGCTCATGTTCGTCGATGTGATCCTCAACGAGAGGACCACGCGGGCAATGATCGACACCAGTGCGACGCACAATTTCGTCGTGGAGGCGGAGGCCAAGCGGTTGGGACTCGTGCTCAAGAAGGATACGAGGCGGTCAACTCTGAGGCGCGTCCTATCGCGGGAGTTGCCAGGGGCGTGGTGATAGCCATCGGCCCGTGGAGGGGCAAGGCTGATCTCGCTGTTGGGCCTCTCGACGACTTTGGAGTGATCCTTGGGATGGACTTCCTTGCTTCGTCGAAGACGGCGCCGATGCCACACTTATGGGTGCTGAGCTTCTTGGATGAATCAGCGCCTTGCATGGTTCCGATGTGTCGGGGCGAGCCGACGAATGGGCCAACTCGTATAGCTCTGCAGCTTTACGAGGAGGTGAAGCGCGGGACAGCTAAGGACCTCGAGGAGGAGCTCCTGAACAGTGGCAAAATTGTCGAGTCTCATGCGGCGGTGAAGCAGCCAGCGTCGGAGCAATGTGCAAGTCATTCTATCAAGAAGCCCGCAGGGACCGAGGGGCGTTCTGCGACTTGGCGAATGCGCGTGCATGTCGCGGAGTACATGCACACTTGGCGGATTCTTCGCACAACAAGTTCGCTGGTGCCCATGCTTAGAGGGGCAAGGCACTAGGGGCTGATGCAGGGGCAAAGGCGGACTGCGGTAACAAGGCACGGGGCCGTTCGGGCGCGAAGGCACGACGGACTACGCGGAAGGCTACGCAGACCGAGAGCGGCTCGGCGCGCGACAAGGGCGTCTGCTCGTTAGGTGGGAGAGGTTGTCACGGACAAAATATTTTTCGCTGACTTCTCCTTGACAGTGGCCCAATCTCCGAAGGAGCATTCTGTCGTAGGTTTTGCTGGGCCATTCTACAAGCTTCTACGCGGATCTCAAGACTGATGGTGGGAATACCGAAGGGTCAAGAGTCTCTTAGAGTTTCTAGGAGGGCAATAAGTGTGAGTCTCTTGGGAGCACGTAGCATCCCTCTTTGCCTTGTAGTTGTGCGCCACTTGGCGCCTTTTCATTTGTAGCCAGGGTGGCGAGTGGCCTATATAAGAATATGGCCCCCACCCCCTCTCATTAGGAAATCAGTTGTAATCTCAACTTCTATCAATATAATACAACATTCCTCAAACTCTTCTCTCTCTTGTACTTACTCTTAGGGCGAGTAGGTCCTGACTTAGCAAGTGAGAGGTAGGCTTGCTCACTTCGTGAAGGAAGGGGAGCGCCGCACGGGCTAGACGCGAGATTTTGCTTTAGTCCGTGACAGTTGGTATCAGAGCGAGTTCATCGTTGGGAAGCTATGTCGATGTCGGAAGCTCCCGTCGTTGAGGTGCCCGAACCTAGAGTGTCCAAGCGCGGCAACAGCAAGGAGCCGCGGACTCTGGCGAGAGAGTCTGCCT
The DNA here is from genome assembly GCA_016920855.1 of Puya raimondii. Lineage (NCBI taxonomy): Eukaryota > Viridiplantae > Streptophyta > Magnoliopsida > Poales > Bromeliaceae > Puya > Puya raimondii. The sequence goes on from JABWPP010000049.1 coordinate 59,828,737, forward strand.
CGCTCGAGGACAGCATGAATGTGTTGGAGGACTCTGCTGCGAGAGTGAAGGACCACTACTCCGTCCTATCCCAGCATGTGGGGATGATGGAGGAGGGGTTGCATGCCATGGAGGACAGCATCGCGGCTGCCATTGCGACCTTCCGCCAGCAGCTCAAGCAGTTCCGCAGGGACCTCGCCCGTCGCGAGGACGAGCGGAAGGTGCTGGTGGAGGACCTTGTCACTAGGGTCGACGAGGTCGAGGACCTCAAGCTGCGGGTGACCATTCTTGAGAAGGCGGTGGCTCGCGGCGTCGAGACTCGAAAGGAACCAACCCCGAAGGTCCGCGTCCCTGAACCCCAACACTTCAGGGGAACGCGAGACGAGAAAGAGATAGACAACTTCCTTTGGTACATGGAGCGCTATCTGAAGTCGTTGCGATTGGAGGACGAGGAGGATCAGGTCCAAATCGCTGCCATGTACATCTCCGACGATGCCATGCTGTGGCGGCGTCGGCGGTCGGCGGAGGCCGAGCAGGGTCGCTGCCAGCTTGTGACTTGGGAGGACTTTGTGTGCGAACTGAAGGCGCAGTTCTACCCTGAGCATGTCGAGTATCTTGCGCGGAGGCAACTCTGACGGCTCAAACATCGCGGCACACTTAAGGAGTATCTCCATGAGTACTCGCGGCTGATGTTGGCGATCTCCAACATGGCTGACTCGGATCGCTTGTTCTTTTTCCTGGATGGTCTTCAACCATAGGCGAACAAGGAGCTCATGGCGCAAGACGTGAAGGACTTGAACTCCGCGATCGCTTTGGCGGAGAAGTTGTCCGAGCGGGAGAGAACCGAGGGCGATCGACGTGAACCACCGAAGGCATGCGAGGCCAAAGGTGGGGGAGGGCACCGCGATCCAGGGGGCGCGAATGAGGATGGGCGCGCTTAGGCTCGTCAACGCAGTTCGCGGTCAGCCAAGCAACGACAAGCTCCGCAAGAGGGGGCTCATGTTCGTCGATGTGATCCTCAACGAGAGGACCACGCGGGCAATGATCGACACCAGTGCGACACACAATTTCGTCGCGGAGGCGGAGGCCAAATGGTTGGGCCTCGTGCTCAAGAAGGATACGAGGCGGTCAACTCTGAGGCGCGTCCTATCGCGGGAGTTGCCAGGGGCGTGGTGATAGCCATCGGCCCGTGGAGGGGCAAGGCTGATCTCGCTGTCGGGCCGCTCGACGACTTTGGAGTGATCCTTGGGATGGACTTCCTTGCTTCGTCGAAGACGGCGCCGATGCCACACTTATGGGTGCTGAGCTTCTTGGATGAATCAGCTCCTTGCATGGTTCCGATGTGTCGGGGCGAGCCGACGAATGGGCCAACTCGTACAGCCCTGCAGCTTTACGAGGAGGTGAAGCGCGGGACAGCTAAGGACCTCGAGGAGGAGCTCCTGAACAGTGGCAAAATTGTCGAGTCTCATGCGGTGGTGAAGCAGCCAGCGTCGGAGCAATGTGCAAGTCATTCTATCAAGAAGCCCGCAGGGACCGAGGGGCGTTCTGCGACTTGGCGGAGTGTGCGTGCGTGTCGCGGAGTACATGCACACTTGGCGGATTCTTCGCACAGCGAGTTCGCTGGTGCTCATTCTCAGAGGGGCAAGGCACTAGGAGCTGATGTAGGGGCAAAGGCGGACTGCGGTAACAAGGCACGGGGCCGTTCGGGCGCGAAGGCACGACGGACTACGCGGAAGGCTACGCAGACCGAGAGCGGCTCGGCGCGCGACGAGGGCGTCTGCTCGTTAGGTGGGGGAGGTTGTCACGGACAAAATATTTTTCGCTGACTTCTCCTTGACAGTGGCCCAATCTCCGAAGGAGCATTCTGTCGTAGGTTTTGCTGGGCCATTCTACAAGCTTCTACGCGGATCTCAAGACTGATGGTGGGAATACCGAAGGGTCAAGAGTCCCTTAGAGTTTCTAGGGGGGCAATAAGTGTGAGTCTCTTGGGAGCACGTAGCATCCCTCTTTGCCTTGTAGTTGTGCGCCACTTGTCGCCTTTTCATTTGTAGCCTGGGTGGCGAGTGGTCTATATAAGAATGTGGCCCCCACCCTCTCTCATTAGGAAATCAGTTGTAATCTCAACTTCTATCAATATAATACAACATTCCTCAAACTCTTCTCTTTCTTGTACTTACTCTTAGGGCGAGTAGGTCCTGACTTAGCAAGTGAGAGGTAGGCTTGCTCACTTCGCGAAGGAAGGGGAGCGCCGCACGGGCTAGACGCGAGATTTTGCTTTAGTCCGTAACAGTTGGTATCAGAGCGAGTTCATCGTTGGGAAGCTATGTCGATGTCGGAAGCTCCCGTCGTTGAGGTGCCCGAACCCAGAGTGTCCAAGCGCGGCAACAGCAAGGAGCCGCGGACTCTGGCGAGAGAGTCTGCCTCGCTCGAGGACCGCATGAATGTATTGGAGGACTCTGCTGCGAGAGTAAAGGACCACTACTCCGTCCTATCCCAACATGTGGGGATGATGGAGGAAGGGTTGCATGCCATGGAGGACAGCATCGCGGCTGCCATGGCGACCTTCCGCCAGCAGCTCAAGCAGTTCCACAGGGACCTCGCCCGTCGCGAGGACGAGCAGAAGGTGCTGGTGGAGGACCTTGTCACTAGGGTCGACGAGGTCGAGGACCTCAAGCTGCGGGTGACCATTCTTGAGAAGGCGGTGGCTCGCAGCGTCGAGACGCGAAAGGAACCAACCCCGAAGGTCCGCGTCCCTGAACCCCAACACTTCAGGGGAACGCGAGACGAGAAAGAGATAGACAACTTCCTTTGGCACATGAAGCGCTATCTGAAGGCGTTGCGATTGGAGGACGAGGAGGATCAGGTCCAAATCGCTGCCATGTACCTCTCCGACGATGCCATGCTATGGAGGCGTCGGCGGTCGGCGGAGGCCGAGCAGGGTCGCTGCCAGCTTGTGACTTGGGAGGACTTTGTGCGCGAACTGAAGGCGCAGTTCTACCCTGAGCATGTCGAGTATCTTGCGCGGAGGCAACTTCGACGGCTCAAACATCGCGGCACTCTCAAGGAGTATCTCTATGAGTACTCGTTGCTGATGTTGGCGATCTCCAACATGGCTGACTCGGATCGCTTGTTCTTTTTCCTGGATGGTCTTCAACCATGGGCGAACAAGGAGCTCGTGGCACAAGACGTGAAGTACTTGAGCTCTGCGATCGCTTTGGCGGAGAAGTTGCCCGCGAGGGAGCAAACCGAGGGCGATCGAGGTGAACCACCGAAGGCGAGCGAGGCCAAAGGTGAGGGAGTGCACCGCGATCCTGGGGGCGCGAAGGGGCACAAGCCAAACCATGATGCGAGGAGGCAAAGACAGAATCTTGCCCCACCATCTGCAAAGATCTCGTGCTATGTTTGCGGCGAGAATCATTGGGCGCAGGACTGCCCAAACAGGAGCAACCACAAAGGCAAGCAAGTTGCTGCGGTCCAAGCCGAGGAGGGCGAGGACGTGGTGGAGCTGCTGAGGATGGGCGCGCTTAGGCTCGTCAACGCAGATCGCGGTCAGCCAAGCGGCGACAAGCTCCGCAGGAGGGGGCTCATGTTCGTCGATGTTATCCTCAACGAGAGGACCACGCGGGCAATGATCGACACCGGTACGACACATAATTTCGTCGCGGAGGCGGAGGCCAAGCGGTTGGGCCTCGTGCTCGAGAAGGATGCGAGGCGGTCAACATTGAGGCGCGTCCTATCGCGGGAGTTGCCAGGGGCGTGGTGATAGCCATCGGCCCGTGGAGGGGCAAGGCTGATCTCACTGTTGGGCCGCTCGACGACTTTGGAGTGATCCTTGGGATGGACTTCCTTGCTTCGTCGAAGACGGCGCCCATGCCACATTTGTGGGTGTTGAGCTTCTTGGATGAATCAGCGCCTTGCATGGTTCCTATGTGTCGGGGCGAGCCGACGAAGGGGCCAACTCGTACAGCCCTGCAGCTTTACGAGGAGGTGAAGCGCGGGACAGCTAAGGACCTCGAGGAGGAGGACCTGAACAGTGGCAAAATTGTCGAGTCTTATGCAGCGGTGAAGCAGCCAGCGTCGGAGCAATGTGCAAGTCATTCTGTCAAGAAGCCCACAGGGACCGAGGGGCGTTCTGCGACTTGGCGGAGTGCGCGTGCGTGTCGCGGAGTACATGCACACTTGGCGGATTCTTCGCACAGCGAGTTCGCTGTGCTCATGCTCAGAGGGGCAAGGCACTAGGGGCTGATGCGGGGGCAAAGGCGGACTGCGTTAACAAGGCACGGTGTCGTTCGGGCGCGAAGGCACGACGGACTACGCGGAAGGCTACGCAGACCGAGAGCGGCTCGGCGCGCGACGAGGGCGTCTGCTCGTTAGGTGGGGGAGGTTGTCACGGACAAAATATTTTTCGTTGACTTCTCCTTGACAGTGGCCCAATCTCCGAAGGAGCATTCTGTCGGAGGTTTTGCTGGGGCGTTCTAGAAGCTTTTACGCGGATCTCAAGACTGATGGTGTGAATGCCGAAAGGTCAAAAGTCCCTTAGAGTTTTTAGGAGGGCAATAAGTGTGAGTCTCTTGGGAGCACGTAGCATCCCTCTTTGCCTTGTAGTTGTGCGCCACTTGGCGCCTTTTCATTTGTATTCTAGGTGGCGAGTGGCCTATATAAGAATGTGGCCCCTACCCCCTCTTATTAGGAAATCAGTTGTAATCTCAAGTTCTATCAATATAATACAACATTCCTCAAACTCTTCTCTCTCTTGTACTTACTCTTAGGGCGAGTAGGTCCTGACTTAGCAAGTGAGGGGTAGGTTTGCTCACTTCGCAAAGGAAGGGGAGCGCCGCACAGGCTAGACGCGAGATTTCGCTTTAGTCCGTGATAATGAGTTCCAACTCCAAATCCAAACTCAGAATATGAAATTTAAATAAAAATAACCCAACTAAACTCACCATTGGATTGCAATAAATCTAGTCCTCAGCTCCCTCACAAGGAACAAGCTCCAAAACAGCCACAAAAGTTTTTTGCTGCAATTCGGATCTAGAAAGAGGAGCCCAAATCAGCATCCAGAATCAGCACTAAAGCATTTCCTATCTCAAATTGAGAAAATTTGAGTTTCTAACCTGAAATTTCTAGTAGCAATAGGTCCAAATCAGCAAGATGGTAGGGAGGAACTCACTTTAATCCAGTCACGTTCAATCTATAAGAATTTGTACTCAAAATTTCAAAAGTTCCATCAAAATCCTCAAAAACAGCACTTAAAGCTCAACTACTTCAAATTCAGCATTGAACTCACCTTCAAATCTGGAAATTTTGGTGAGGAAGGCTTCAAAATTAGTGAGGAAAGATGGAGAACTAATTCCAGCTTCGAAAATCCCACTACCACATGAATCGGATCCAAAAAAATCAACAAAAATCTAATTTCAGCTCAAAAGCTCCAATCCTAGTAAAATTCAACAATTTCACTTTACTAACCTGAATTAATTGATATTAGAATTGTCCCCCACACTCTCCATCGAGTCTACAATCCACGAAATTGTTCTCCATAGCAACTGGAAGCTCCAATGGATCACAATTCCACAAGGGAGTAAAGAATGATTTGAGGAGGTTTGAGGGAGATTTGGTGGAGAAATTGAAGCTTGCTGTGAAGGAGAATGAAAAAGAGTTCCCAGGGAACGTCCCATTGCTTTTATAGAAGCAATAGAGGGGTACAATGAGCCACAGAAAAAATAGAACATAACCTACCTCAGCACTAAAACAGTAGATTCAGGCGTCCTAAACCCAGAATTCGGGCGCCCTAAACAGCTCACCACTATAGTCCAACAAAATAGGCTCACCCACGTGGCGGTACGGTGCGCCTAACCTACACCGGCGGCTCACACCTACCACATGCCACATGTCAAAACAATCGATATTCACGAGAGAAAATTCGGGCTCACTTTTCGGGCACCCTAAACTGGGTCCGAAATGACTTCAGCAACATATACCAAATAGCACTCTGAATCTAAGCGCCCTAAACCAACTTCTGGACGCCTTAAACTGCCAGAATTTCAGTTTTGGCTTATTTGAGTGCGCCGAGTCCGTTTTCGTGTCCATTTCGCGCCAAAACGACTCTGACTTATTCCGACACTCTACAGATTTGTCGACCAGTCGCTAATACTGTAGTTATTCTGACAGCTAATCCCCAGGGACACTACACAATCTATACATGAATCAACCATAATGTTTCAGGTACGAGGAGTACTTCACAACACTGTAGCAAAGAACTATAGTCAGTAGTAAGAATGGAACCATATGACTATTCAACTAAATGATCGCGCTCAGTGTACTTGTTCGCTAACAAGCACCTGTATGCTTGCTTCAATGTACACTAGTGACTTGAGATTTTTCACCTCAACTTAGAATCATAACATACAATGACCTATCCGGAATTTCACCGTCCTTATGAATATATATATATCAAAGTTCTAACTTTTAGGAATATATTTTCTCAATAAACATTCAACGGATGACTTAATGTAAATATATTGCATTGCTAACAATAAACATAAATAAAACTTGCCCTTTATTAATTAATAAAAAAAAAGTCCACAAGCCTATGTAACAAATTGGCTTTAGAGTATATCACCAACTGATGCAACTTACAATAAGTTGAATAGTATGTATATAAACACTTCAATTTGAGTAGCATACATTTTGTATTCTCTTGAAGAGACTTTTGTCGTTAAATTCTCTTAATTGTATGTCTAAATTTTTTTACTGCCTCTATGATTTTCTAGATGTGTTAGTCAGAGAGATAAAACAAGTAGGTCCAAATAACAAGGATGAGTTTGCTCGACAAAGTGTAAGCATACAAGAAAAAAAAAACCTTACATCAATAGCTAAATTACCCTTATGAGATAGATAGGAAATGCAACACTGGGTGAGAAGGGAAAAAACTTTAGTGGGGAGCTCCCCTACGACGCCTCATTAGGGAGCTCCAATCTATCACTATGTGTCACTTTTATTTCTAATTGAGGTTATAATCCTTTTTTTTAGGTTTATAAATTCTATTTTAGTTTAATATTAAAAAATTTGCAATGAACTATTGGATGGAGGCAAAATTAACACGTAGCAGGGGATCGGGAGCTCCCCAACGATGTGTCGTTGGAAAACTTCCCACTGAGAACGATGGGAGAGCTAATGCACTAAAACTATTTATCCGGTGAGAACGGTGGGAGAGCTAATGCACTAAAACTATATTGTTGGACTCTTAGCAGGAAACTAGTTGCTTTAACCTAATCTCTAGGAAGTACTTTTTTTTTTTTTTCTTTGGTAGTTTTGTTCCCAAAGAAACGCTATAAGTCTTCTTGATATCATGTGCCGCTACTCTTTGCTTTCTTGATATTATGCACCATTACTCTCTGTAGATTAACGATCCAACTATGGGATTATTGCAGTGCCACAACCTTTCCCCCGTTTCTCCTCCTCAGTATAGAGGGTAGTCTCCCATTTTTACCCCTCAGCATAGAGGGTAGTCTCTCTTTTCCTCCTAGTTTCAAATATTGGGGTGTCACAGACTATCCCAGTTTCTCCTCCTCAATATAAAGGGTAGTCTCTTGTTTCTCCTCCTCCTTAGCATAGAGCGTAGTTTCTTTCTTCCCTGAGATAACTTCGTTTTCATCCGATGTGGGACTATTGTGTTGTCACAGACTCAGCCCAATCATACACATAGTTCAAGATCACCAGGCGTTATGAGATCGGCCTCACACTTCCGGCTGGTGAACCGTTCATCAGGCGTTATGAGATCGCCTCACATTCCCGGTTAGTGAACCGGCTCTGATGACAAATGTAGAGATCCGACTCACTAGTAATAATAACTCATTAAGTCCAAATCATTGACCCAAAATGTTTAAGCCCGATGTAGGACTGTTGGGATGTTACAGTTGGAAAGTAAGTTATATTGAAGTTTCATCAAAAGAGTCCTTCTGCTGAATTTACTACTCTTGTGTCATCTTTTGGTAGCAGTTCTTCTCAATCACACCAGAGATTAATTTTGAAGTGCATGGTGAGGTGTCATTCGGGGTTAATTCCTTGGTACCTCATCTTTATTAATGTACCAAGTCTTGATTTGCATCAAACCATGTAATGTTTCAATTGTTACAATTGACTCCCTAACCATTCCATGCAATCTAAAAGTTTCAGTCTTCTAGTTTGCAATTGCACAGCAAAATTCATATAATGATTATCAGTACAACCAATGCAACTTTTGGAATTTTGATATGATGATTATGTGCATATTTTCATATGTTTTAACTTGGAAATCTAATAACCAAAACCAAATAACAACAAAGTGCATGCTAAGGATACAAACCAATTCTGATAAATAATTGATTCGATACTGAACATGAAACCATCTATGGCTTATTTTGAGAATGTATTCTTTATACCCTCACAATTGATGCCTTTGAGTTCTAAAAAAAATCCAAAATGACTTTAAAAATCTACTCCTCCCACAAAATGGTGGTGGAAATTAACCACCAATTAATAGAAAAACATTAGTGAGGATTCTTTTTCAATGAGAGGTTTCTAATGCTAAACACCTTTGGATTTTATAGGGTTCGAAAGCATCAAACTAGTTGTGTTTAAAGATCGAACACATTACAAAATTAGGCCTAAAATTGGTCGCATTTCGTCATTTAATGCAATTTGCCCATCCAATAGAGTGAACTTTTCCTGTTGATCTAAATGGAAAGTTCTATTAACAAAATTCTCACATGATAGGGCTTTTTTTGCATTTGGCCCCCTCAAGAAATTTATTTTCGCAAATAGTCCTATCAAATTTATAATTGCACTTATGGCCCTATCCCCGCCACGCAGGCGACACCTCAGCGCCACGCAAGCAGCCAGAGCCGGTCTGGAATAAGTTGAACACGGTGAACCATTCACCGTGTCTAAACACGGTGAACGGTTCACCGTGTTTCATAACTTATGCGCCTGAATAAAAAACACTAAACACGGTGAACCATTCACCGTGTTTAGATGCGGTGAATGGTTCACCGCATTTAGACACGGTGAACCATTCACCGTGTTCAGTAGAACCACAGCATGTGCAAAATTCAGCACATTAATATAACAAATTCAACATCAACAAATTCAACATCAACAACACAACAAATTCAACATCAAAATTCAGCACATCAATACAACAAATTCAACACAACAATACAACAACAAATCCAACACTAGAGCAAGTTTTTCAATAATATAGAAAGTTCTGTGCAATTTAAAATTTACAAAAATGTAATGTAATGTTCTCCTCCTAGTCCCTCGACCACGTCTACCTACACGTCCCTTACCACGACCGCGACTACGATCAACACCATGCTCATCAAAGGGCTCTATGACTTCCAACTGGTCGAGATGTTCGATAGAAGCACCCTCAACAACTGGCTGAGTGTCCTGCGTCTCCATCACCCGTCTGATCTCGTGCTCAACCATAGTAGGTGTCGGTAGTATGTCTGGCTGGGGAGGAGCTGAAGATGAGGGCTGATCTACGTGGAGAGACTGCAACTGCCGTCGGCGCCTACGATAAACAACATTAGCTGGTCGAGGTGGATCCTCTGGTACTGGTACTGGTACTGGCACTGGTACTGGTACTGTGTCTGGATGATAAGGTGACTCCTCTATCGGTGAAGATGGCCTCGGCGGACTATACAGTGGTACATGGCCCGACGTCGATGGTCCACCATGTTCGGCTGGCCGTGGAGCTACAGACTCTGGAAGCGTAGGTAGAGTCTCCAAAACTGCTTCCATTTGATCGGCAACTTGTGACAGGGCTTCTAATACTCCGCCATATGGAATATCTGGCAGGACACGTCTAATCGTATAATGTGATCTCTGCACGACATCGACCTGAAATAAAAGCACCATTATAAAAATAACACTAAACTTTCTTTATATATAAAAATAAATATAAATAAATATTATATATTAAAATCATACCAATACTCTCTCGACATGTCCACGTGGCTGATAGGCGAGAAGTGGGCGCTGTACTGGCCTAAATATCCATCTCCTGGTGATCCTCCAATACCACTGCATGTAAACAGTGCTAGCTCGTATAGGATCTAGATCTACTTCAGGGTCCACCTCTACTATGTCCCTCAATCTATCATCCCAACGCTGAATATAAAAAGCATGATACGCCGCCCAATTCTCATCTGCTCTACCTCATGAAGTGATGCGAGGTATGGCAACCACTGCTTCAGGTATATGCTGTAGAAGACCAAACTGCCGAAGCACACGATCTGGAAGATGCAGCTCAATAATATGGAAGCAGACTAAGGTGGTCCTAGATCGTCAAATCTGGGACCCTGCTATACAAAAAGGTGGGAGTGTCTCTAATACTGCATCTGTATAAGGCCTCCATGTAATCTATTGTGAAAAATACATATGGTTACTTACCTTCTCGTTTTTAAATATAATTTACAATTATAATAAGATTGAGTTACTTTCATTTACCTGAGACTCTAGCTGCTGATCAAGCTGATCACGATAAAACTCAATGTCAGTAGTCCTGACATTATCTCGAAAAGCCAGCCTAGTATTCCACCTGATTCATTTATATCATATTAGGCATGATTAAATAGTATATAGAAAACTGAAAATGAAAAAAAAAACTTACCTAGAACCTAGTGGCATGTCGACAAGCTCAGGCTGCGGTCCAACTATCTCAGGGCGACCAATGTGCAGGTGGTCCCATGCCCATATCTATACAAAAAGATAGTTAAAAATTACAGCAAAAGTCATGACTTATAAAAAGCTAGTAAGGCAATGTACCTGAAGTAATGTCCCAAAGCAACAACACTCCACCTTCCCCCTCATGCAAGCATTTCCTAATGCCCGATAGAGATGAGCTAGCGCATGCCAACTCACCACAGACGTCAAAATCCTCTAACAGTGGCAACCACTTCAAATGCACTCTATTCCCGCTTGGATTTGGCAACAAACTACATCCTATCTGAAACAGTATATATGCTCTAGCTGTAGCTCGTACAATAGCGGGAGGTGCATCTAGGGCGATATCATGAAAATGATAGTATAACCAATCTATCTTTATCTCACCGCCCTTAATATCCTCAGGAACCACCCCGAGAAGTAGCTCGCAGAGCTGTGGCCACTGATATGACGCCCCTCCGGTCACAGCCCCACCATGGACGCAGAGTCCTGTAATAACAGCGACATCCATCAAAGTAATAGTCATCTCCCCGTGTCGCATATGGAAAGTCTGCGTCTCCCTCCGCCACCTCTCGACTAATGATCCCAATAAGGACTGATCTAGCTATAGGCGCCGCAATCGTGATACATAATAAAATCCTGCTCGTCGCAACAGGTCCAAAACTGCAGGATGCTCAATTTGCCATCGGTTCAATTTACGGCCATGCTCCGTAAATTGAACAGGAGAATAACCCTGCATGATTATGAATGTTAGTTCAATATTAGTACATAGTTTACCAGTAAATTTGAAATATTTAAAAAAACATCACCTCATCTCTAATCAAAGTGGATCTATGGTGTGGCTGCTCAGTCAGCACAGATGTATCAATCGGTCCCGGCTCCTCGTGATCGTCCATCTGAAATAGTGAAATAAAATCAGTGAGAAACATTGTGGCTGTAATATGAGTACATTAACATAAAATATTATAAAAAAAGCAACAACAATTTTCATATCAAATAACCTAGCGACATTGCCCCTCCTGTTCCCAACGCCTTCATCCATAACATTGCGAATGCGAGTAGATTTTGGTCGTCCATTTTTCCTTCTCTCGCGTGGTGGAAGTATAGGTGAACCATATGTCTCGACCCAATAACGACGATCGGGAACGGGATGGAACTGCGGTTCATAAGCCTTATGATAGGATGCAGTAGAATACCAATGAGAACATAAGCCATAGTAATCTATGTTCATGTGTGAAGAACTACAACATGACAAAATATGTGAACAAGGAATTCCTGTGAGTTGCAAACACAAACATGAACAACTAGAATCTCTTCCATTGATAATCACTTGATATTGCAAATCCCCCCCAATAAATACCTCGAACTCCTGAACTCCAAATCGCCGAACTGTATATGCTCTAGCACATGTCATCTGGCTATTGATGGTTTTATCAACAGTCGATACAAACTGTGTAGACATTGCGACTCCTTCCTTACGATGCTTTAGGAAAAATTCAACCACTCGATGAAATGTTGCCATCACAAAAGCTGTAATTGGTAAGGCACGAACCCCCCTCAACACCCCATTTAAACTTTTCGATCGGTTCGTTGTCATAATACCGAATCGTCGACCACCATCGAAAGCTTTAGCCCAGTATGTCCTATCGGCATGAAGTTTGTCAACCCAAAGCCAAGCATCTTCATCCATAGCCTTCAATTCTTCCTTTAATGCGTAATATTCTCGTTCTTCTGATGCACTCCCAATTCTCCAAAATTTCTTAAGCAAGTGTTTTGCTTTGAAATGAATATTCATATTAGCCTTCATATGTCGCAAACACCATCGATGAACATGACCTTCTGATCGTGGGTATACAAGTGCAACAAGATTTGCTAGCCCTTTAAAACGATCTGAAATGAGTGTAATAACTCGAGATCATGTTATGTACCTTCGTAGGCAACTTAGAAACCACTCCCAACTCGAGCTATTCTCCCCCTCACAAATTGCGAACGCTAGCGGATATAAACCTCCATCGGCATCGACACCTGTGGCAATTAATGCGTGGCCTCCGTATTTTCCATACAAATGGGTAGCATCGATACTAAGTAATGGGCGGCAATACTCCCAACCATGAATCGAAGGTCCAAAAGCCCAAAAGGCTCGTGAAAATATTCTTGTAGTACTTGTCACACTAATGAAATCAATCTTCGTAATAGTTCCGGGGTTTGTTGCTTCTAACATGGACAAGTATCGAGGAAGGTCACAATATGATTGCTCCCAACTACCGTATATAATTTGTAGTGCTTTATTCTGTGCCCGCCAAGCCTTACTATATGATATGCTAACGTGCTTCTCACTCTGAACTCGAGATTGAATTTCCATAGGACTCATAGTAAGCCTTGCCTTCAATGTAGGTAGTATAAATTGACATATGAAAGAAGATGTACAGTTTCGATGCATTGTATTCAAAATTGGAACCATGCATGTGTGCGGATCTCTATAAGTCTTTACTTTAAAAAATGGACTACCTTTCGGTTGAGAGGCATGTAATCTCCAAGGGCAAGAATTGACCACACATCTCACAGTGTATCTAGTTGTATTTGACTTAACAACTTTAAGCTGCACATTATGTTCAATGTGCCAAGCTTCTAAAGCATTCACCAAGGATGATTTATCAGAAAATGTTCGATTAGCCCATGACTCATCATTTGGAGGACCCTGATCAATATTTTGTTCAGTATATGCATCAACAACGTTTTGATGAACTAATTCATTACCCATGAGAAACCGTTGTCGTTGATCTTCAAATTCCTCGAATTCCACCGAGTCCGGTACATCATCGTTGTTGACATTTGAATTTTCAATCCATTCAACACCTTCATCTCGAATGGCGCATGCGAGTGTGTTTAAACCACCATCATGATCGGATCCAAAGAATGCGGAACAAAGGATTCCTCATCATCACTAGACTCATCATCAATTCGCCTTAGATTCTCTTCATCACTTTCAATAACATACTCCTCATCACTTCCAATTATGTCCTCATTATCAATTGTAGTTCTCACTTCCCAATCGGTGCATTCACGAATACTAGATGATGGACCTTCACTTTGATTATGAGGGATAGTCATCCTGCAAAGATATTTAAGATTAACTATTCGTATTGGTCCAATTTTTATATAACTAAATCAAACAATCACCTACCGCTCATTTTGACGAACCGATGGAGACGGATCCATCATAGTAGATGGCAATGATGCACTAACTGGCACACATGGGACTTCAAACTCTCTGTAGCACTTACAATATAAAGTTAATAATTTCGCACACCTAAACTAATTGAGGAATTATGAAAAATATTTTTAAAGATCATTACTCTATACCTTGACGTAGGAACTCGTTCGTGATTGACGTAATTTCTTTGATAATCACTAGGAAGCATTTCCGTATAGTTAACGGTACTTGGACGGTCTTGTGTCGTCAACACATATTTCTCTACGTATAACTTTATACATCCATGGAACGGAAATAAACTCATCACTCCAAATAGTGCATTGTCACTTGATATGTTAAGTAATTCCCATTCGTTGGCTCCCATTGGACATCGAACCGTTATGTGGAGACGGTCTTCCACTCGATCATAGTTAGTAACCTTGTATATTTCCATCTCAAATTTCCGAAATGTGATATCGCGTCGGATACCAACCAATTCTTTACGACCACCAATGTATCATGGTACATTATCGTTCACGACTAAATTTCCGTCCCAATGGATACAAAAAGGAACACCTTCGCCGGACATAGAGTTCTAAAGTAAACAATATTATCAAAATATACGTGAGTTGTCCTCTCTATACAATATCATCAAAATATACGTTACATTCATGATATATTAACATAGACATTCTCTAACATACAACAAAGGGAAGGGTGAGAGATGGAATTACCATTTTACGAACACGTTCGAAGGAGAGTGATCTGTGAGAGAGAGAGTGCGAACACGGTCGAAGGAGAGTGATCTGTGAGAGAGAGAGAGAGAGAGTGATCTGTGAAAGAGAGAGAGATGGAGGGGTTCACAGAGAGAGAGAGAGGGGGTTTCTGTGAGAGGGGGTGATGGGGGTGCAGAGAGAGAGTGAGAGGGAGAGAGAGAGGCTGCTGCGGCGGGGAGGCGGCGGCGGGGCGGCGGCCGCGGGGCCACAGAGAGAGAGAGAGAGAGGGAGAGAGAGAGCGACGTGGAGGGGTTCACAGAGAGAGAGATGAGGGGTTTCTGTGGGGGGGTGATGGGGGTGCAGAGAGAGAGTGAGAGGAAAAGAGAGAGGCTGCGGCGGCGGGGAGGCGGCGGGTGGGCCACAGAGAGAGAGAGAGAGAGAGAGAGGGAGAGAGAGAGAGGGAGAGAGAGAGAGAGAGAGAGAGAGAGAGAGAGAGAGAGAGAGAGAGAGGGAGAGAGAGAGACCGAGTGAGAGTGGGGAAGACAACTCGGGCAGGGGTCGTATAATACAAACGAACACGGTAAATGGTTCACCGTGTCTAAAGACGGTGAACCATTCACCGTGTATACACACGGTAAACCATTAACCGTGTCTAAACGCGGTGAACCATTCACCGCGTCTAAACACGGTGAATGGTTCACCGTGTTTAGTGTTTTTTATTCCACGCGCATAAGTTATGAAACACGGTGAACCGTTCACCGTATTTAGACACGGTGAATGGTTCACCGTGTTCAACTTATTCCAGCACGGCACTGGCTGCTTGCGTGGCGCTGAGGTGTCGCCTGCGTGGCGGGGATAGGGCCATAAGTGCAATTATAAATTTGATAGGGCTATTTGCGAAAATAAATTTCTTGAGGGGGCCAATGCAAAAAAAACCCCACATGATAATGTTCATCTCTTTTACCATTCACCAAATAGAAAAGGATTAAGATTTCATCAAGTAACTAGTGAAGACCCACGCGATGCTGCGAATATAAAAATATTTTAATGATAAATTTTAATTTATATTTTTATATTTTTTATATAATCTTATAAGTCTAATTATTAATTAAATAAAAGTTATATAAAAATAATTTAATATTTATATCTGTTAAATAAAAATTATTAAAATTAGTATATGTGCAACATACGTAAATTTCTATAACATATTAGCAATTAAATTATTTAGCAATTAAATTATTTTTATAAAGATTTATGTGAAAAAGATTTGAGATAAATCAATTTAAATAATTTAAATAAATCAATAAATGAAAGAGAAATAAAATAGTAGAATAAATTGTTTAATAAAATTAATTAATTATATATACACATACACACACTATATTTCTAAAATCTTATTCCACAAATTTAAATTCTGTATTTTTTTTTTATACATCGACATTTTACTTGATTTAGATTGTATTTGTCGGACTAGATTTTATTACGCAATTTATTACATATATTATTAATAAAATTAATTTATTATATTATATATACAATTAACTAAATAATTTTATAGGGTTTAGGATTTAGGGTTTTGGGGTTTAAGGATTTAAAATTTTAAGTTTTGAAGTTTAAATTTTGAAAATAAATATTATAAAATTTTAAATTTTAAAATTTAAAATTTGAGATTTAAAATTTGGAATTTAGAATTTGAAATTTGAAATATAAAATTTAGAATTTGAAACTTTAAATTATAAAATTATAAAATTTAAAATTTTGATATCCAAAATTTAAATTTTAAAATATATATTATTATATATTATTACATATATAGAGGGAGAGAGAGAAAAGTGGAGGATTGGGGGGACACGTGTCACTCTAAGGTCCCCCCAAACCCTCCTTTAATGTAGTAGAAAAAAGAATAGAATAGAAATAGATAGATAGATTGCTGTCGTACAAAATTCTCGCATGATAATGTTGATCTTTTTTAACATTTACCAAATAGAAAAAGAATTAAGATTTCATCAAGTAACTACTGTCGGATCGTTAACGCTAATTATTAATTCTAAAAGCACGAGCTATTCAAAATACGCAACCAATTTACTTAAAGCGTACAGACACAATGCCGAGTCTCAATTAATGTGACTCGGCCAAACCAGCCTCACACCACTTCGAACATGACTCAGCCTAACCTAACCTCCCACCATTTCAAACGTGACTTGACACAATCTGGCCTTCTGTCACAGGACAGGATACTGGTCCCTTTAAGCTAACAATTACAACATTGCAGCAAATGACCTAGTTACCAGGATTGATTGGAAAGATTTTCTCATAGCTACCAAACTTAACTTAAATAGATGTGAAAGTGAACCCTAAAGATTAAATGTAGTGGGTAGGGTTCACTTCATACTCCCCCCAAGTTGCCCCTAGGAAGCCCTATGGGCCATGGGTTTTTGGTAGTGGGCATTATGCCCTCTGGGGAGCCAATCCATGTGCCAATAGCCCAAAGCCACACATTCCTCTGAGCAATTTAATGTAGAAAGCCAAATATATATATATATATATGGAGCATTAAATTGAGAGATAGCTTTTAAGAAGCTCTGGTTCACTACCATGCCTCCTTTGATGGCTAAGTTCTAAAATAGATCCTCTCATCAAGAGATCATATTAGGATAGACCTCGTCAGGAATGTTGCAATATAAATGTAACAATACATCATCTAAGTGGAAAGAAAAATTCTCATTCATATTATAATTATCTCCGTAAATAGGAAATTCTTGTAGAAAAGAACAGAAATCAGGAACACTAAAATGCCATATTGTTACCTTCGATTTTGTTTACTGCTACGTATATTCTACATAGAGTGAGAGAAAAACATCATGGGTTCAAACACCCACCACGCATATTTAATAGATCAAATTCTCATACTAAAATCCAATGCATTAAGGCCTCGTTTGGGATGTGTAAGTGACAACATATATATCAGTTCATATTTTATTTATATACGTGAGAATGTTAAGTATGTTCTTGGATCATTTCCAATCTAATGCAAATCAAATTTTCAGCTACGAGATAAGTTTTGAAAGGGGTGTTAACAATCCTAAAGATCATTCTATAATACAGAAAAAGAAAAAGGGCATAGAGCTCCAATTAATTAGGACTAGGATATAAAGAGTTATGTATATTGATTTAATTATTCATGATTGGATTCATATAAATTAAACCCTCATTCTCTACCTGACAAGGATATATGGTAGTGTCATCATCAAACTACCCACCACAGCATGCCTAGCATTAGATGTTCCCATAACTACTATTCCTATCCAACTTTTATATTATATTAATTATATACATATATAGATCTTTTCATAATAAATTCATAGGCTTTGTGGATATAGATTCTTTGAAGGGGACCCACAAGGTGAGCCCAGCCACAGAACCTCATTGTGCCACGTGTTCTCTTCCCATGGGATCCAATTAATACTGGAAATTATCACTTTCACCCGGTGTATAAGCGTGACGCCCCATTTTCTAATGAATCACCCATCTTAAAATTACTTTAACTCTGGTATAATTAATCCTTTTAATTTTTTTAAATCTAATAATATCCAAACTACTATAGCCAGATTAAAAATTATAATCATATTATACCTTATATATAGGACTATTCTAAATTCTGGAGTGTCACATTCTCGCATTCTTTAATTCCTGACATTCTCATCAGGTTCAAGCACATTCACAAGCAACAGGCGATGTGAGACTCGTCTCGCTAGCCTTAGCCGACCTTGCGGGGATCGCGCTCCACCCACAACGATCCCTTGTATAACCTTAGCTCAGTCGAGACTCATCTCACACTTCCGGCTGGTGATTGGCTCTGTACCAACTGTGACGCCCCACTTTCCAACGGATTACCCATCCTAAAACTACTATAGCTCTAGCATATTCAACCCTTTAACCTCTTGAGTCTAGTCACTATCCAAAATATTATGAGCAATGATGGTGGTACACTCCAAAAGGGGTGCACATCCTACATCTCACCCATCCATGGGTGGAAATTTTTCCACCAGTCACTTGATATGACTGGTGGACATCACCCCACCCATTGGATGGGTGGGGTGTAACTCGTACATCCTAATGGGGTGTACAAGTAGCATTTTTCAAATATTATAATCTGGTTAAGAGGTGGTAGTCTTATTATACCTCATATATATAACTATTTCAAATCCTGGGGTATCACAATGAGTAGGTCTCATACACTATACATTTAAAATACTTGGATATGACTAGGTCTGTCAACAAGCCGAACGCAAGTTAGATGAGGTAACTTAAAGATCGGCTTGAAAATAATTCGAGCTAGCTTAAGCTTAAATAAAATATTAATACTAACTATAATTAGTATTAATAATAATTTATTATATTAATTTGCTATATATTAATCTAAAAATAGCATTTATATAAACTAATTATTTATTTGTTTCGAGCTATACCGAGCGAAACAAAAGCGAGGTAAAGTCAGCTTGTGTTTTGACTGCTAGTCAATCTCGGGTCGAACATGAGCTGGCTCGCGAATAGCAAGCTAGACTGACAGTCCTACTTGGATAAGTATAATTCATTGGATATGTTGTATGACATTTAAAATACATATATGTTAAAAATCATAAATTTTGGACTTTGTTATTTTGCAAATCGAATAATGACCCTATCTATCATTAATTTTCGGAACATTTTGATTCCTCAATACCAAGTTTTCAAAAACTATTATTTTTGGTACTTTAAGTTTTATATATATATATATATATGTATATATATATATATATATATATATATGTATATATATATATATATATATATATGTATATATATATATATATATATATATACATATATATATATATATATAATTATATACATATATATATATATATATATATAATTATATACATATATATATATATATATGTATATAATTATATATATATATATATGTATATAATTATATATATATATATATATATATATATGTATATATATAATTATATATATATATATATATATGTATATATATATATATATATATATATATATATGTATATATATATATATATATATATATATATATAGAATTAGGCTGGAATACTATCAATAGCACGAAGCTATTGGTGCTATTAGTTTTTTAGCCCTTGGATTGAGAAATGTGTGGTTAGGATGATGTGGGCCCCTTAGGGTTGAGTGAGTGGGTGGTTGAATAGTATAATCTAACGGATAAAAATAATTAAAGAGTTAAATCTAACGGTGAAAAACTCGATAGCACCAAGCCCTTGGTGCTATCGATAGTATCCCAGCCGGACTCTATATAATTATATTTATATATATATATATATATATATATATATATATATATATATATATATATATATATATATATATATATAATTATGCTACTATACTATCGATAGTACCAAGCACTTGGTGCTATCGAGTTTTCGGTCATTGAATGAAAGGATGTGCGATTAGGATGATAGTGGTTCCCTAGGATTGAGTGGGTGGTTGGTTGAATAGTATAATCTAACGAGTGAAAATGATCAAAAGGTAGATCTAATGACAGAAAATTTGATAGTACCAAGAGCTCGGTACTATCGATAGTATAGTTGCCGGACTCTATATCATAGTTAGTTAATTCGGATTCGACAAAAATTCGGTACGAATATAATACACATAAAATTTGTTTCCTAATTTTTAAATTCTTTGAAAAATTCGGCTTAATAACGGATTCGGTAATTATTCGGATACGTGATTTATACACAAATTATACGTTCATTAATTAAAAATTCAGGATAAAAAATTCGCATATTAAACTTAATATTTTTTTCTAGATTTATACTACTATCGTAAACAGTTACAATTCTTAAGAATAAAAAGCTACAAAATAAAGTAGGTTAAATAAAAAAAAAGCTATAGAGAATTATATTATACACTATGATATATAAACAATCAAGCAAGAAATAAATTAAAATAGCCCATTATTAATTATAAAATATATAAATATTTTTTTTGGGACGAATGAACAGAGAACTCATATTTAAATATAAAATATAAGATAATCTATATTTAAACATAAAAATTATAAATTTTTTTTATTCAGATTTTTAATAATTCGAAAATAATTTGCGAATAATTCGCGAATAATTCTCGAATTAACTAACAAAGCTCTCTCTATATATATATATCACATTTATCAGATCATCAAAAGTTAGTTTCGGTGCATGGAGTGCATGTGCACACCGGGTTCAGGCAATAATTTCCCATCCTCTACAAAGCTATGGAGCAAATTAACCACAGCTCATTTATAATCCCCACACACCTTGTCATGGGCTCCATAACTCTAATTCCCCTCCCCTTCATTTAAATACATTGTAACACTCTTGAGGAGAGAACAAAGAGCACTCACAGATATATATATATATATACCATAGCCATGGGAGAGCTTGTTGAGAGCTTCATTAATGAAATGGATCCAAGCTTTGAGATAGTGTCACAGTATATAGAGCTCAATGGCAATGAAATAGAGAATTTGAGCTCACCATTGATGGGTTTGTACAATAACTTACCATTTACTCATGAAAACACGTCCCCGTCGACTGTCGAGAGCTGCTCGATGCCGAAGGGAGAGCAAAGTAGCTCGCAGAGCTCGGCGACGCCTTGTTTTGGGAATGGTTTACAAGAAAATGTAGCAAGGAAGAAGAGTGTATACATCTTCAATGACTTTGCTGTATCATTCATTTTTGCTGTTTTAGTTTACTTTTTCTGAAATATTTTTACTGCACTCTATATTTGTATGTGAGCAGCTAGGTTTTTTTTTGTTTTGTTTTGGGTTCATTAATTTGGTTTAATGCATTGGTAAAATTTGTTCTCTGTTTTCAGAGTTTAGGTGGTGGTGGGAGGAGAGGGAGGAGGTGTTCAAAGGAGGGGGAGAAGCCAAAGGAAGTGGTTCATGTGAGGGCAAGAAGAGGCCAAGCTACTGATAGCCACAGTCTTGCTGAGAGGGTAAGATTGTCATTTCACAAAAGTCATATTACACAGAACATTTTTGCCCCTGGATAGATATTTATATATATTTATTACAAATTTATTAAAGTATATAGGCTAAATTACAGAATACCCTCTTATAAATACTTACTTTTTTACTTTTCCTCCCTGATGACGAAGGAGTCTATGACACCATAATAATCATACATCGAAGAAACGATGGATTCTAGTAATAATAACCGGGCTTAAGTATTTTGGGCCGGTGGTTTGAGCCCAATAAATTATTATTACTAGTAGATCAGATTATTATAATGCAACTCATAAAAGAAGTACTACTTGATTTTTATTAGTAAAAAAGGACAAAAAAGTATAAATAAAAAGGCTATTTTGTTGAAATTTGACTTTTAAAAGTTTAAAATGATAATCATGCATGTTATATAGACCTGACAAACGAGCGGGTTGGGTAACTCATGAACGGGTCATTATACTTGCGGATTATATAGGTATGAGTAAAATTTACTTGTAAGCTTTTGGGTAGTCAATATTTTTACCTATACCCGCCCGCGGGCGTGCGGGCGAGTATACGGGTTATCCGCAAGATGTTTTTTTTTTGCTCCTACACTTTTCAATTACAAAACACATATAATATTTTTTAAAAATATAACATAATATATTGTTTGAAATATTACAACATACAAGAAATAATATACAATTTTAAACCACATAAATTATATTATATAAAAATATTTTATCATTCCAAATTTTCGTAATATAATATTAATGAATTTTTCATGATTATAGAGTCAATATCATAAAGAGTATATATTTTTTAATTAAAAATATATATGCGGGTACTCATGGATACCCGCGGGTTGCCCAAAATGCCAACTTTATGGGTACTCATCCATTTTACCTATAATTTCTTGGGTAGAAAAAACTCGTATCCATACCCGCAAATTTGCGGGTAACCCGCGGGTACCCACGGGTACGGATAGAGATCGTCAGGTTTAATGTTATTCAAGAATAATTGTGAAGAAAAAGTTTTGTAAGGGCATATACAAAAATTTCAAGTTCATGTCATGAGAATCCTATATGACCATAGTGATCATGCCTACTAAGGTCACATTTGGTTCCAGGATAACGAACATTAAAATAAATTTTATTATTCTTAAGATAACTTACTATTTTAAAATAATCAGGAATAAAAATAAAATTATATTTGATCTGTGATACTGCTATTCCCAGGAATAACAAAAATTACGTTTGTTAATTTTATGAAATAATAGAGGATAGTGAAAAAAAAGGTGATAATTGAATTTGATATAAAATATAATTAAATAAAAATAATTTGTTATAAAAAAATTATTATAAAAATGAATGTTTTAGACCTAGTTTGGTAATATGGTGGCTATATATTTTGAAAGGTCCAAAATTTCGAAATACTTTTATTATTTTCTCCTAAATTCTATAAAATTCTGGTGACAACCGCCACCGAATAAGCATTTTAGCATATGTTCTCACCGCAATTTTACAATATAGAAAGAAAGAAGATTGAAAAAGTTCTGAAATTTTTGGTCCTTCTAAACTATTAAAAAATTATTATTAGCCACCCCATTAACAAACTAGGCCTTACTCTAAGCCAAAGCTTAAGTTAATAATAAAATTTTAGGGAGTTCTAAGCAAAATTTTTTTGGTAATTTTTAGTTAAGAAGGGAGAGGATCAATGAAAGAATGAGATGCTTGCAAGAACTAGTCCCTGGCTGCTATAAGGTAACTTAATTAACAATCTTAAAAAAGAAAAAAATTTCTGATGATTAATTTAGTCCCTAATATTTATGTTATTTCCCAGAAACTTAAAAATTTGGATGTGATTTGCTAGGAAATGGGCATGGCTGCAATGTTAGATGAGATCATAAACTATGTGCAATCACTGCAAAACCAAGTTGAGGTAAAATATTTCCTGCACCCACATTCTTAATCTAAATCAAATGCTTTTGATTCGGGTTTTATCTTTAATTAACTTCTCTAATTATCTCTGTTTGTTTTACCTCCATGCATGCAGTTTCTTTCGATGAAATTATCCGCCGCGAGCTCATTTTATGACTTCAATTTGGATTGTGATCAACCCATGGCACCACCACAGGTTCTCCTTTAGATGAGAACCTTAGTTCCCAACATTTTTTTTTTTTTTTTTTTGAAGGGTTTGAACAATATGTTAATGTGGAATTAATGGTGATCAAAAGAAGAGGAACATGAGTAAAAGAAGAGTGTAGTACTGTAGTATTGATCTTATCCAAATTAATTAGAATGTTGAAGGTTAAGTTGGAAACTTCATTCTAATTTGATGATGAGCTTCAACAGTTTAAAGTAGTTAGTCTCTTTTTCATATAAAAGACTTTTAAAATTTGGAGGAAAAAATTATGATCGTGGATAGAGATAAAAGTAACATATAGCGATGAATTGGAGCTTCTTAACAAGACCTCGTTGGGGAGCTCCCCGACGGAAGTTTTTTTTTCCTTCATCCAAGCATCCATATTGGGAAAAAAAATTCAGTGAGGAGCTCCCCAATTACGCCT
The DNA here is from genome assembly GCA_016920855.1 of Puya raimondii. Classification (NCBI taxonomy): domain Eukaryota; kingdom Viridiplantae; phylum Streptophyta; class Magnoliopsida; order Poales; family Bromeliaceae; genus Puya; species Puya raimondii. Next base: position 59,852,919 of record JABWPP010000049.1, read on the forward strand.
CGTTAAGGAGCCCTAATCCGTCGCCATGTGTCACTTTTATCTCTATCTGATTATTATAATTTTTTTCTTTATGATTTAAAATTATTTTTTAGATTTTAATATTAAAAAATATCCAACAAATAAATGAAGAGGCAAAACTAACACATGGCAGTGGATCGAGAGCTCCCCACTAGAGTTTTATCTCTATATTGGGCTGACCCTTGTTTTGTCAATTTATTTTAATACTAAAAATTTAAGAATATTTGGACCCTAGGATGGGAGCGGTAACTTATATATCGTCTTTCAGGGTGTATAAGTAGCATTTTTCATTTTTATATTTATTTAGAGAAATTTTAGTTGTACATTTCAAAAGGGACCGTAAAACCTAATAAATTTTTAGTATTAAAAACAAAGGCAAAGAGTTTGGTGGTTAGTATCCGAGATCCCAATTTCGAATCTTAGCTGATTCACATTTCCAACTAAATTTATTTTTAAAAATAAATAAACGAAGCGGATAGTATGCTAGCTTTTTCTTTAAAAAAAAAAAAACAAATTGAGAAAACAAGACGCCATTCTCGGCCCTTGGATGTAGATTTAACATTTCTCATATTTTACAGGTAAAATTGTATGGAGACCTCCTCAACTATATCCCATTGTGAAATAGAGCCCTTAACTTTTTGTTGGCTGGTCGAGAGTCTCTTTAACTTGTAATTTTTAATTTTGAAATAGTCCCCTCAACATTTCAATTTAATAATTCTTAATTTTGAATTTTTCTATTCTTAATTTTTTGTAAAAAGGTTTTAAATTTCATCAAATTTAATTACTCTGTTAGTTGTTAGCCATTGACCAATTTTATTTTTTAAAAATAATTAAAGTAATTGAATTTGGTAAAATCACTAAAAAATTTTTGATAAAATCTTCAAAAAAAATTTGGCCAAAATTATATAATTTCAATAAAGAAAGAGAGTTGAGGGGTTCTCAATTTACAAAAAAAAAAAAGTGGTACTAGTGCAGGTAATTATAGGAAGTAAATTTCACGTTCCATCATCTAAAAGTCTAAAAACTCATTTTAAATTTTTAATATTAAAAATATTATTACGATCAACAAGTAAATCTACATCTTTGGATGCCTAAATTGTGAATCTTAAACTCATTTTGTAGGTGTATAAATTGTATTGCTTTTTTTAAAAATGACAATTTTAAACCTGCCCACTAAAACTTTAAAATATCAAAGATGCTCTTCAAAATTAAAAAAATAATCAATACACTGCTAAAATACAAATTTATTACCAATACCTCTCTAAATATATAAAACTATCACTAATACTGCTTAACCCCTAACGCTCTATCACCGATACTCCTACACCCAATGCACTCTTATATATACAAGGGCGCTCATGATATTTTTCAATTTAGAGAGATATCTATAAAATTACAATTTTTTTTAGAGGGCATGAATGAAAGTAAACCAAAAACTATCTAAATATATATAGAGTCTACCATTAATAATGTTAAACCCTTAACCCTCAATCAGCAATGCTTCTACACCCTAATGTCACGGCTTTAGCATTTTTGCTCGTAAGGCCCGTGCGGCGCCCATCTTTCTCTATAAAGATGAATAAATTTTGCTCCCTATTGCTAGCCCGAACTTCCGCGTCCTACGACTAAGTGTGCAAAAGAGAAAAAAGAGAGAGACAGAGGTTACCAAAAAAATTAAGTATTCTCAATTATTTAGAAAAATAGGATTGCAACACACTACCTCTGGTGTGTTTGGCCTTAGCCATTCGCATAATTTATAAGCCTAGAATACAATGAATTTAGCCCACCATAACTCACCCACTAAGCCTACATTAACCCACTGACTATCACATAGTAATGAGTCCTCATAAATGTAAGGTGAACTCAAGAGTTATCCACGACCTTTGAGTTTTTTCTGACAGTTTTGTAGGCTTGATGGCATCAATTTGATGATCCTTCTTCTCCCACAGAAAGCCTAAAATCGGGTCTCCTTGACAGCCTATTTCAGCTTATGAAGTTGGGCCAGGGACTGGACTGCGCAAAAAAATTTCAAGTCGTTGATACTAAGCACTCTTATGTACATAAGGGCGCTCATGATATTTCCTAATTTAGAGGGGCAACTATGAAATTACAACTTTTTAGGAGGACACTAAAGAAATTAATCCAAAAAAATTTTGAGCAATGCTACAGGTATACCTCAAAATAGGATGTACATCTTACACTCACTCCATCCCAAGACTATTAATACTCAACTTGTCATATCAACTTTTTTTTTATTTTTAGTAAATAAATTTTTATCATCTCTAGAATAGGAGTATAACATCTACCCCCTTTAACCGACCGTTCCTAGCGCAAGTGGCAAAGGGCTTGGTAGTTGGTACCCGAGGTCCCAAGTTCAAATTCTAGTCGATTCACATTTGCAGCTAAGTTTATTTTTAAAAAAAATAAACGAAACGGATAGCATGCTACCTTTCTCTCAAAAAAAAAAAAAAAAAAAAAAAACATCTACCCCACTTTCTAGGTGTACAAAAAGCATTTTCCAAAAAAATTGTTAAGGGTGCCATTTCAACATAGCCTATAGTACAGGGAGTCCCCACACATTTTACCCCAAATAATATATTATAAAGGAAAGGAAAACCATTGGATCAGGTAAGGAGAAAGGGGATATAGAGAGAGAGAGAGGATATAGAGAGAGAGAAGAGAGAGAGAGAGAGAGAGAGGAGACGATGAGGCGATCACTTGTTCTGGTCCTCATCTCCCTCCTCTTCCTATCAATCTCTCCGCCATGGGAGGCCGAGGCCTGGGGCAAGGAGGGCCACTTCATGGTCTGCAAAATCGCAGAGGTACCCCTCAATCTTCTCTTATTTACTTTAACAAATCCCTCCTTCTTCTTCTTCTTCTTCTTCTTCTTCTTCTTCTTCCCCCTTTGCACAAATAAGCTAGAAGAGCTGCTTCAATTTTGGAGGTCGAGGAGATGGTGGATCAAACAATGAAGCAGATCTCTAGGTCTATGTTCTTTTTTTTTTTCTTTTTTCTTTTTTCTTTTTGGTTGTGAATCTCGAAGGTAAAAATTCATAGAGAACCCCTCAACTTGTGCCATTTCGAATTAGGCCCCCACCATTTGTACTTTTTTCGTTTTTTTAATCGCTGATTCTCTTTTGACCGTCAGTGTCTCTTTTTCTATTTATCTAATAATTTAAGTTAGATAAAAGTGTATAAAACTTAGGCTAAATTACAGAAAATTTTCATGTCGATACCCGCTTTATTACTTTTCTCCATGTCATTCAAAAATCTACACTTTACCCCCTTAAAAAATAAAAAATGTTCACTTCGTCCCCCGCCGTCAGTGTTTCGTTAGGGTTCTATTTATATCTTATTTTTTATACCAAAAATAATCCTGATACCCTCATCCATGCCCACACATATGCCCTCGGCCGCCGCCTCGCCCTCCGCTGCCGCCTCGCCCTCGCACGAAGTCGGAGTTGGGGGCAAAAGAGGCGTGGGCGACGATGCGGGATGCGGGATGAGCAAGATTGGAAAGGAGGAGATGAAGAAGATGAGGGCATTTTGATCATTTTGTCACACCGTACCCCCTATGAATATTTTTTATTTTTTAAGGGAGTAAAATGTAGGCTTTTGAATGACAGGAAGGAATTGAAAAAGCGGGTATTGACAGGGGTTTATGTAATTTAGCCTAAAACTTATCTGAATGATAAATTATTTTGATTCGACTATTCAATTCTTTAAATTTTTTATTTTAATATTTATTCTTTTGTTTTGTTTAATTTAAGTTATGTGATGGCTATACGGGACTGCTTACTTAGATAAATTTAAATTTGTGTAAATGATATAAAATATATTAACTAAATTCATAAAAATAAATGGTGTATTTACATTTTTAAATTGTAGAGTTCATAATTAGTTCAAATCAAATAAATTAAAAAAATCAGATAGTACAATCAAAATTTTAAAAGTTAGATAATTAAATCCAAATGGTTGATAGTTGAGATAAGCTTTATACATTTTTATTTTAAGTGAAGTTAAAGTTTTATTAACTTTAATTATTTGATTAGTTATAAACTATTAATTATCTTAATTTATTTGGTTAAAAATAATTAAATTTAGTAGACTTTTTAATTTATTTTACTAAAATAATGTACTTTTAAAAAATTTATAAAATGAATCTCACGCATTAGATGGGTGAGTATACATTATACATCCCAAAAGGGTAGTTTTTTTTTGAATTAAACGGGCAATTACTTATATACTTAAAAATTTGTAGACTTTTTTATTTATCCTTCTTAAAAAAAGGCTATAATAGAATAAATTTTTTTTTAACATTCCAAATTATTTTAAAAATATTCAAAACAACTGTTATTTCTGTAAAATTACTATTTTGTCCTTTCAAATATACTTTTTTATCGTTACCAATTTTTCTTATTTGCTATTGAGTTAGGAACAAAAGAAGAATTTGAGTCTTTTTAAGTCTGATAGAAATTTAATTCGGATTTAATCTGATATGACTTAACGAAACTAACAACAGAGTTATTTTTGAATAACGGAGAATTATATGAGAGATATATTGAAAACAAAAAAAATAAAAATATATAAAATATTTTAAAAGTTTTGAGTGGTATATAGGTAATTATCCCTAAATTAAAATGTTTTGCCTCACGGTTGCAAAAATTATAAGTGGACATATTATTGTTTAAAAAAATAAACGAACTTTTGCTTATTTACTCAGCTACTATTCAAATTTTTTTAAATTTATTCTAAAATTATTAAAATATTCTTCTAAATTTCAATTCATATTCGTAAAGAAGTTTAGAGATATAGGAACTTTTGAAAATCAATAAGGATATTTGGATTAATATTTTTGAAATTTTGAAAGATATATTAGATATTATTATAAAAAATTAAATGTGGTGCAGGGATATCTGACGGAGAGGACGTCCGCGGCAGTAGCAGATCTGCTGCCGGCATCGGCGAACGGGGATCTGGCGGCAGTCTGCTCGTGGGCGGACGAGGTGCGCTTCCACTACCACTGGTCCAGCCCGCTGCACTACATTAACACCCCCGGTGTTTGCACTTACAAGTATTCAAGTAAGTCCTTTTTGTTTCTTCTGGCTAAATTATAAAAAAATTTCTATAAATATTTATTTTTTTATTTTTTTTTGACTTTTAAAAATTTATATTTTGCCCTTTAAAATTTCAGAAATATTTTCAGAAAGTGCGGCATAAATGGAGAGGGCAAATTGACCAAATTACTCTTATTTTTTATAAATTTTTTTAAAATATATTTCTATCATTTTGAAGGATATTTTCGGTATAAAATATAAAAAATGGATGGAGTAGTGATGGAACCCTGACGGAGGGGGCCTAAATGTAACAACTTGAAATACTGAGGGGTAAAATGTAGGTTTTTGAAAGTTAGTAAGAAAATGTGAAAAAACAGATATTTATAAGGTGGTTTTCTGTAATTTAACATTTTTTATCTTTATTTTAGAAATTCTCTAATATTTACTATAATTTTCGACTTATATTTTTTGAATTATTATAATTAAGTCCTACAGACCGATTTTGTTGACTAGATACTGATGTTTCTAGTGATATAACATGTCAGTCTCATTGGCACTCACAATACTGTCACATCATTGATAAATAAAATTTGATTGCAATAATTTTAAAAGTTTACGCCAAAAAATTGCATGTAGATGCAGAGTGCCTCATGCCGGAAAGTCTGAGGACCTAATTGCAATTTAGCCTTCTGCTTGACATTCTGCTGCTGAAGGCTATATTGCATCAATACTTTTCCAAATATTTGGCTCTTATGCTTGAATTTGTTTTGATTTTCAGTTCAAACTTTATATATACTGTAATGGAAAAAAAAAAAAAAAAAACACTATTTGCATACCATTTAACAGCTTGTATATCCTATATCCCATTATTGAAGAATTTAACTTTTTTAAAATTTTAGTATTTAAAAAAAAGTTGATAAAATAAGTGTGTAAATTCTGAACTTTCAAAACTTATGATATAAGATTTACACCTATATTATAGATGTATAGATAGTATTGCTTTATTATAATTAAGGCCGGTCATCTAGTACAACTGCTTGAATTGTGATGGATTGTTTATCTGATCGTAACGTGTCATTCTAATTATTATTGTATCATTATTATTAATTATTATTAACATGATAATGAGATAATAATGCAGCAATCTACTCACTTACATATTATTGTCATGTGAATAGCAAAAAGCAAAATTAAAAGAGAAGAAATATTTGTTGGCACCATAATATATACGAGCAATGCTAGTAGTATACCTAAAAGTGGATGTAAATCTTACACCCTATTTATTTTTGGGTGGAGAATCTTTCAATAGTCATTTTTATGTGACTGGTGGATTACATCCCATTCTAGAATGAATGGGGTGTAAGATCTACACCTACTTTTGGATGCACAGATAATTTTTTTCTATACTTAAATGGTAAAAATGTGCAAAGATATGAACTTTAACGAACTTTTAATTTTGGTAATTATGCTCTGTAAACTTTACCAACTAATTAATACAAAAAGCTCCCTCCTAAAGTGACATTAAAAAAAAATCTTTTCATAATTTTTTGCATAAAAGTTTTAAAAATAATATATTTAATATTATTTAAATATATTATTTTAAAATAATTAAACGAATGAAAAATATTTTTTCAGCTAAAAGGATCAGATGTGTACAAATCAGAGAGCTATAGAACTACAATGTACGGCTTATGTGTGATGCGTTTAATGTGCGGGGCCTACCGTGTAAGGCCTATGCAAAACGCCTTTAGTATGCGGGGCCCACATGTCAGCCTCACGGTAGTGACGTATGGAAACGTTACATCGAGTACGGTTTCACGTGTTATTATCATTTTGAACGTGTCAACCAAAATCCACGTGGCACTCTCTGTTTCTTTCCTCTCCCAGGATCCCCTCAACTATGAGAAAATTTATTGCATGAACTCTGGGAGTGAGAGCGGATAGGATATTATCCGAAAATATTCTTATCCGTATTTGAAAATATTCGGATTCGAATAGAAAATATCCGAATCCGGTCAGATATGGATACGAATATGGTTTTAGAGAGTTAAATTTTTTCGGATATCCGAAAAAAAGGGATATGGATTTGGATATTCGGACTTTAGTATTATTATTTTTTATATTCTTTATATTTTTGTATCCGTCCGGTCCAATTTCGTCCACCCGCCCAAATTCCTTTCCTCCAGAGTCGATCTTTCTTGTCTACTCCTCTAATTCATTGACAATCAAGGTACGGAAGGATGATTAATACATGTTGTGAAAAAATAAGGTGATTTTTTGTATTATTCGATTATTTTATAATAAGTTAAATATTAAAATTACATATTTTATATGTGAATAAATATAGCTAGGAAACAAGATAGAAAAATAAAGTAATTTTTTGTGTATGTGCATATTAATATATATTATTATTTGAATACATATCCGATCTTTATCCGAATCCGAAAAAATATCCGACCATATCCGAATCCATTTTTAGTGGATATGGTAATAAAAATTTAGCATCCGACATATATCCGTATCCGGAAAAAAAAATATGGATGCGAATATGGTTTTGTCAAATATCCGACCATATCCGATCCGTTTTCACCCCTAATGAACTCAGTGTATAGGTACAATTCATGCACCTCATAGTTTCAAGCGATTGCGATAGATATGAGTTAAAAAAGTATTTGAAATGCTAATGTATGAAAAGTTATATATTTTGAAATCCTATTGTCTAGTCTTCAAGTAGACCTAAAAACGACAGCGCAGAAAGGATCATTATTTGATTTTGTAGGAAATTCGCATCCAAAATTTATGATCTTTAATATGCAGAATTCTTAAATAATGTAAGACATATCCAATTAGCTAAGTTCCGATTTTGAGGCGCTTCTAAATGTCGTAGAACACATTATTTTGGAAATTTATTATTCTTCCGTTTTACTGGATGGGATATCAATGAGTTCCGATCAGGGGTGTCAACGAGCCGAACACGAGCGAGCTGGCGTCGGCTCGTGTTCGACTCGTTTCATAAACGAGCCGAACACGAGCTGGCTCGTTTAAGTATCGAGCCAAAAAATTCGGCTCGTGTTCGGCTCGTTTAAGTAACGAGCCGAATACGAGCTAGCTCAGAAACAATAAGTTAAAATGATTAGAAAGGATATATATATAGAAAATAAATTTATAAGATCTTATCAATTAGATTTTGATCTAATTGTTGAAATTTTACATATAAATTGGTTTTTTATAATTGAGTTGGGCTTTAATTTAGGTTGGGCTAAAAATTAAATAATAAAAAATTATATTTATATATAATTATTTATTTATATAAATATATAAATAATATAAATAATATAAATATTAAATATATATATTCGAGCTGTTATCGAGCCGAACACGAGCGAGCTGACCCCAGCTCGTGTTCGGCTCGTTATTAAACGAGCTGAAAAATTCAGCTCGTGTTCGGCTCGTTTACTAAACGAGCAAGTCGATCTCGAGCTCATTTCGAACCGAACACAAGCTGGCTCGCGAACAGCGAGCTGGATTGCCACCCCTAGTTCCGATTAGTTAAATTCTGATTTTGAGAGCTTTGTCATAAGTATTTAGGGTTTTGGGAATGTAGGGGTGTATGCTGGGCCGTGCCGGCCAGCACGGCCCAAAAGCCAGGCTGTGCCGGGCCCGACCATCAATCTTTGGACTGTGGCCAAGTACGGCCCACGGCTCGGACCGGCCTGTGATGGACTACGGACTAGCCTATTTAACTTTTTTTTTTATATTTTTTATATTTTAATTTTAATTTTTAATATTTTTGTTAGTGATTATATTATATATATATATATAGTTTTTTATTAAATAATAAGTTTTTGATGAATTTTCAAAAATCATTTAATTTAAAATAATTTAAATTAATATTTAAAAGAAGAAATAAAAAACTAAACATATAATTAAAAAAGAAATAAATAAATAAACGGACTCGCCCCTGGCACTGTGCCCAAATTCGGACCGAGTCGTGCCGGGCCATGGGCCAGCAGGATAGGGCCCAGCATGGCCCGCACCTCGTGCCGGGTCAGGCTGCGGGCTTGCTGGGTATGGCCTAACACGACCCGCAGCCGTGCCGATCTGGCCCACGGGCCGCCCGGCCCGTTTTACACCCCTAGGTGAGTGAGATATACTTACCCACCCAGTGCAAGCGACAATTACTCTATAACCGACCGTTCCTAGCGCAAGTGACAAAGGGTTCATATTTTCAGCTAAGTTTATTTTTAAAAAAAATAAACGAAGCGGATAGTATACTACATTTTTCTCAAAAAAAAAAAATTACTCTGTAACTACATATCTTTTGAAGAGAAATGCTTTGGGTTCCCAAGGTTCTTACTTTAGTGAGTTGTTGATGTGTTGACAAAACTAAATAATGCTTTTAAAATTTTGTATTTCAGTCAATTAAACTTCTTCATATCATAATGACCAACACATTAATAACATATAAGGACAACATTATAAAAACATATTTAGCAATACACCTTTTTAGTTAGATGCTAAGTTATTATTTAGTTCATATCCCTAGATTAGGCATAATTTTTGGAATAAACTGGAATTGAGAATTGAGTTATTTCGTAAGGATAAGGAAAATAATATTTGGATGTTTAGATGAGGATGGTGGATGATTGTATTTATAAAATATAGGTATTTACCTAATTAACAAGAATTAAAGTATTAATTAAATGACAGTTTAATAAATCAATTAAATTCTTAACTATGAACAATGGATAAGGCACTCATTAATGTAGAAGCATATTAATTTGTTTATTAACTATAAAAGATATTCTTTAAATGTTAATTGACTAGCATTCAAAGTTGTTTGTGTTGCACGTTAGTTGCTTCTAATACATGGATTGAGTTTGGGCCACGTATTAGTAGAGATTTAATACATGGCCGTGTGATACTAATTTTTTCTTTGAGGGCCAACCATTTAATTTGGATTCTTTTGATTTTGTTATTTTCATCAATTAAATTGCGGATCTTGTTAAATTCAACAGAGATTCTCTTACATTTAACTATTCTTGGTACTTTTCAAATAATGAAATGTGGATTTCGTTAAGCCGATTGAGTATGAAGCCTCGAATCGACTAATCCTTATCGATGATGGCATTCATGTCTTTTATAGGAAAGAGAAGAAGTAGAATAACTTAACGAAGAGGACTTTACCCATAAATGTATTAGATTAACCAGAGCTTCGGAACATCAAGCGCCTTTACGAATCATCTCACATCAAATACACGCGATTCACGCGTTGGAGTAAGGATTAGGAACCAACTTAAGTTTCAAATTCGGTTAATCATTTTCTCTATGTTTTACATGTTTCTGACTAGTGTTTGAGAAGAAATTGAGAATGATCATTACATTTTGGCAATAACAGAAGATTCTTTCACTAGAATGAGGATTTGATGCCTAGGCGCAGGCCAAAGGATCGTAATTATATAGTCCTAATGACTATTTTAAACTAAGAGAAATGAAAATGGTATTATTACGATGAATTAGGTAGGTTACCTTTGCTGTGGTAGCTCGATTGGAGTCTATTAGCGAGGATAACTGACTCATTATTTACTTTAAAAAGACAGCGGTAATGGGAAACTAGTACGAGCGTAAAACCTTTTTGGCAAAATTTCCATTGCAGTGCAAATTTATGCGAACAACATTGTATTTGGTTCCATGTTCAACCACTTTGCTCAAATTTTTGAATAGTATGATCGTTCGACTAAGTTTCTCACTAATTGTTCAGGGGATTGTCACAATTCCAAAGGAGAGGTGGATATGTGTGTGGTTGGAGCAATCAATAACTACACCGAACAACTCTATAGCTACGGAGACTCAACAAGTTCATGTGAGAACACTATAATCATTTAGTAATCCTTCGAACGTACTCTTTTCATGTCTTAGATCATTTCTATAACATCAAATATGCTATCAGATAATTTGACGGAGAGCTTGATGTTCCTCGCACATTTTGTTGGAGATGTGCACCAACCTCTGCACGTAGGGTTCGAGGCCGATGAAGGTGGTAACACGATAATCGTTCACTGGTATCGAAGGAAAACCAACCTTCACCATGTCGGTCTCATTCTACCCATTTTCAAATTGTATATATCTTAAATTGCAAATTATGAATAGTTTCCTTAGAACATCACTTACCATTAGATTTTTCTTGTTCTACAAGGTGTGGGATGTGAGCATTATAGAAACCGCAATGCGTGATTTTTATGGGGATAATCTTACTACCATGATAGACGGTATCAAAATGAATATCACTGTAAGTATGTTTTTCACTTCAAATTTACTTATTTATTCAAATTTTTTCCACTTGGTTTTTCATCTTATTACCTGATATTACAAGGTGTCGCATTCCTAGAACTAAACACACATTGAATGCCCGCTAATGAAGGTTAAAAATCTCCCAAATGAATTGTATCTTAGAAGAAACCACAGCTTATTTAGAACTGGGTGCATCTACTACGATTTAAAGAAGAGCTTAGTATCTTCATCATATTTCTTTTTCAAATGATATCACGCATGTAAGGTTAAGAACTGATCAAGAAGAAAGCACAGCTAAATTATCAATTCCTTGACAATATAAAAGTATTTAGATAGCAGATTTCAAAAGCAACCCTACCCATATAATAAAAGAAGTCGAGGGACTACAAAGTAGATAAGTATCCGCACAGTACAGCGCGCACAGAGAGAGGCTCGATGGCAAATTAGGACAATCATTGGTAGAACATGTAATATTATTGTCATTTACTAGCCGATTTCATGATAAACTTTTAAATCTTATTTGTCCATCTAAGATTTAATATATCTGTTTAGATCATAAAAGTATCTACTTACTACCTCTTCTTGTAGAATGGATGGTCTGATGATGTTGACCACTGGGAGAATTGTCCGAACAAAAGAGCGACCTGCGCCAACAGGTAATCACAACATCTGCGCATGCAATTGCACGTAAAAACATCAGTAAACATCCTATTTATCGGCTTTTGATCTTTTCCTAACAAATGCATTGAAACTAATGAAACGAAACACGCAGCTACGCCTTGGAGAGCATACACTTGTCCTGTAACTATGCTTACAAAGATGTCGAACAGGATTCAACTTTAGGCGGTAAGTGATCAATTCACTCAACTAATCTTTTGTATTCATTTCCCTTTGACAATTATGTCTTATGCTATGTTTCGAAACGCAGATGAGTATTTCTTTTCCCGGTATCCTGTTGTTGAGAAAAGGATAGCGCAAGCAGGTATCAGATTGGCTCTAATCCTCAACAGGATATTTGATGGGAGTTCAAATGATGATGGGAAGATATTAGTGCAATGAATTGGAAATTTGAAATCTAGTGTTGCAATTCTCTGTTGAATAAGTATCTGATGTTCTTATTTGAAGGAACTAGATCTCTTATTGAATGCAATTATAATTCTGCACCAACTTCTTGTTTGTCTAAGTTACTGTTTGATCTCTAGTTCTTCATAGAAGGTTTTTATTAGGAAACCCTTTCTACTGTAGTTAGAAGCAGAAGCTTCAAATTATTCGCCTCGTTGGTTATTGTTGCGGTTCTTTTAATTATTTTTTTAATAGAAACTTAATTCTAACTTTTGAGAAAGGGTAAATTACACTTTTGGCCCTCAAACTATGTGGCGCCTGACAATTTAGTCTTCAAACTTTAGTTAGTTGTAATTTTTAGCTCGTACTACATGGCACGTGACATATTAATCATCAAACTTTCTAAATTATTATAATTAAGTCTTACAACCTAATTTCTTTAAATAAATATTAATGAATTACTATCTAAACAATATATTATTTTAATTAATTATTGCATCATTAAGTAGGATATTGTTATAATTCAGAAAGTTCAAGGACTAAATATCACATGTCTCATACTTCGAGCCCGAAATTAAAACTAATTAGAGTTTGAGAATTATAGTGTCATGCGCCTCATAGTTCGAGTCAATATCATGCGCCTAATAGTTTGAGGACCAAAATTGTAATTTATCCTTTGAGATACTTACACGTTCAGAAACTAAGATCATATTTAATTTGGTGTAAATAAAGGAGAGAGAAGTATTTTCTCCGTAACCTTAAATTCCGACATAAATGTTTTTTTTTTTTTAAGGACACCAACATATTTCACAAAAAGAGAAAAAGGTAATATAACTTAAATTTACACAAAAGTCCCTATGAAAGAAAGAAAATAAACAAAAAGGAATAAAAAAGAAAGAGCTTCATTCCATTGAATGATTGAAAATAATAATAATAATAATAATCGGAAAAGTTAACAATTTTCCTCTCCTCCATGAGGGGTTACAGAGAACAAAAGAATCAAACGAATTAATCATATTATTATTCACATTTGTCACGCTCTCAAAAAATCAAATATTAACGTAACATATAATGATAACAACAATTCATCAATAACTAAGGAACAAAAATGATAATAATAATAATAATAATAATAGCAGCAGTAATAATAATAATAATAATAATAATAATAATAATTTTAAAAAATAAATAAAAATTATTTTGTTAATACTCTGTGAACGCCCTCATGGCCTCCATCACCGACGGCGAGAACGGCGATCCCGCGCCACCGCCTCCGAAATTCGGCATTGACGGGGGTGCGGTGACGAACACCGCGGGCTCCGCCGGATATCTGTAGAACCCCCCGGCCGGGGCCCCGCAGAAGAATTCAGCTGTGGATCCTCCGCCGCCGCCACCGCACCCAGCGGGCCCGAAGATCGGGATCTCCGCCGCGAAAGGCTCGAAAACCAACGGCGCCGAATTCATTCCTACGTGGACGTCTGCGGCGGCGGCGGCGGCAATGCAGGTGTCGGATGACGTGGGCGACTCGTCGGCGGGGACGGGGCCGGTGGCGCCCTCGCCGTCCTTGGCGCCGTTGCACGGGGGTGGGTGCGGGTGCGACGACGCGGCGGAGGCGGATGCGGATGCGGAGGAGTTGTCGAGGCCGGTGAGCTTCTGGACGAGGGCCATGAAGTCGCGGGCGTCGGTGTGGATGACCTTCGGGGAGTGCGTGTAGATGATCACCGGGTGGTGGTGGTGCTGCTGCTGCTGACGCTGTTGTTGTTGTGATGGTGGTTGACAATGCTGATGATTCTGAATATTACTATTATTATTATTACTATTATTATTGTTGTTGTTGTTATGATTGGTCGTGATCGTAGAGGAGGAGGACGAGGACGAGGACGAGGCCGTGGTGGTGGTGGTGGCGGCAATGGAGGAGGAGGAGGAGGAATTGGGTTTGTGGATGCCATGGGAGTCTCTGTGGATCTTAAGCGGGGCCGGGCGCGGCCCCGCGAGCTCCCTCGATGAAGGGCTCATTGTAATAATAATAATAATGATAATAATAATAAGAAGAGGTTTTGTTGATCAAAAATGGAGGTGGAGTTAGTTGGATTGCTTAAAAATGGTGATGGGGTTGGTGGAGGGAGGAGGAGAGGAGGAGAGGAGGGTTTTATTTATACGAGGAGAGGAAGAAAAAGTGCCAACTCTGGGGATATATGCAATAATAATAATAAATTTATTTTTGGAAGCAGTTAGAGGAGAGAGAGGGGGAGGGAGGGGTAGATGGTGGCGGGAGAGAGGTTGGCGGGAAGGAGGGTGATTGGGGTCCACTTCTTGCCCTGGATCCAAGGGATCGATGGGGGTGGGCAAGGAGGAGCTCCCACACGTTTCTGCTTTCGCACGTGTGGTTCCGTGATTCAGTCGATTCCCCCATTTGAGTTCTCCATATCCAGTTCGTTCGTTTCCGCTTGATTTTTTTTTTTTTTAATAAGTTAGGCTCGATCCAGTCTGACTCGTGTACGACCCAAGTCCGAAAAAATCAAGATGGAAGTTACTGTAGTTGATTTGATTTAACCTAAGAGTTACTACTTGGCCTGATCAGTTCGGACTTAGACAGATTATTGTGAGTCGTGCTCGGACTTAAGATATGAATAACAATTTTGATCTCCGAGTCATTTTGATTTTCTTAATTTTGATTCAGAAATTTCGGCATAGGATGAGTTTCGCGACTCAATTTTGGTGATGATTTTTCAATTCAAAATTGCTTTTTGACTATCATTAGTCTATATTAACTTTTAGATTTGATCCCTTTTTTTCGCTTTTTTTTCTTGGTAACAAAAACATATAATGCTTCTGCTCAATGGGAATTAGAAAATGAGATTATAAAATTTCGGAAAACAAAAAAATTTGCACTTAATTACTTTAATCGCTAATTTTTTTAATCAAAATCCTAGTACTCTTAAAAGAAAATCTCACAATACATGGCTTTTTTTTTCACTAAAATAACTTTGTTTAGTCTTTTTTAAAAATAAGCAATCTTAGAAGATAGGGACAAACTGGTTAGTTTATAAGAACATGCATTTAGCTTTTCATCACAGGAGATAAAATCATATACATTAGAATAAAAAAATAATAATTAATTTAGGGATAAATTTGCTCGGAAGGCAACCCCAAATTATTATTATTTATTTGAAACTGTGAAATTCGTCGCAACATGGATATGGAATCTCTCATATCGAGACAAATCTAATACACATTTAAAAAATTTAACAAAAGAATTAAAATGGGGTTTTTTAAGATAAATCTTTAATTTCTGAATTTAATGTCAAGATAACTTTCAAACTTTAATTTAACATTTTTTATATTCTTAATCATTTTATTTTGAATAAATTTATTTTATTTTTAATATTAAAAATTTCCAAAGGTGTGACAGGGTCACCCATCCTAGGACTACTCCCGTCCTAGCACGCTTAATTCTCTCAACCTCTTGGACCTAGCCACCACCCAAAATACTTAAGCCGAGTTGAGAGTTTAGCCCTATTTATATCACATATATATAACTTATCTAGGGTCTCACAATCTCCCCCCTTCCCTTCTTTAAGCCCTGACGTCCTCGTCAGGCTCAGACTCACAAGTACCAGACGATGTGAGACTCGTCTTGCTAGTCTAAACTGACTTTGTGGTGAGCCGCGCTCCACCCACAACAGTCAACAGTATGAGAGTCTCGCTCTTCCGGCTGTATGATCCTGGCTCAGCAGAGCCTCATCTCACACTTCCGGCTGGTAATTGGCTCTGATACCAATTGTGACGCCCCAACTTTCCAGGGGGTCATCCATCCTAGGACTACTCCCGTCCTAGCACGCCTAACACTCTCAACCTCTTGGGTCTAGCCATCACCCAAAATACTTAAGCCGAGTTGAGAGTTTAGCCATATTTATATCACATATATAGGACTTATCTAGGGTCTCACAAAAGGTTCTCTCTTTCTCTCTACTCAAAATACTTAAGCCGAGTTGAAAGTTTAGCCCTATTTATATCACATATATAAGACTTATCTAGGGTCTCACAAAAGGTTCTCTCTTTCTCTCTCTACCCTCTTTTCCATACACTGTTTTCTCCGGCCTTTTGGCTAGAATGTGGCCAAAGCTCAGGCCAAAATCCAACCAACAAACTCAAATTTTTTATCTTTTTTTGCTCTATATTTTCTTGTTTGCTAGTTGCTATATTTTTTTCTCCAAGATATTCACCATAATTATCTAATTTTTTCCTCCTTCTTGCTCCTCTCTAATTCGTTTTTTTCTTCTTCTTTTCTTAAGTGAGACATGACAGACTTCACGAATATTTTTTTAACTAGAGCTCGGCGGTTTCGGAGGTAAAAACCTTCCGACGTGATTCGAGGTTGGAAGTCGGAACAGAAGTGCGATCGAGATCTGTATGATTATTTTTGTCTATAGTCTTTTTTTTTTCTTTTTTATGGGCTCTAAAGTTTAAGAGCCTGATTTATATGTTAGCTGATGTTTAGATTTGGGCATCGATCAATATATTCTTTTTTTTATTTTTTCTTAGATTGAGGGATGTTATCTTTCTTTTTTTAATCTTTTTTATCTTATTTTGGGAATAAATTTATTTTCCTTCTTTTTTTGTGCAGAATTATTATTATTATTTTTTGAGAGTAAGGTAGCATGCTACTACTTTATTCAAAGAGGAAGTGAATTAAGCAACAGAAAGAGGCAGCCGGACCTCGAAAAAAAAAAACTACATTACACAAGATATATAATAATTATTTTATTTTTCAAAACTATATAATAATATAATCAAGTTTAACTTTTCAAAATATTACCTACAAGCTTTAACCTTAAAAAAACCTAGAAATTTAGGAGCCAAATTGTTTTGTTGAAAATTTTAATTAGGAACTATATATCTATACATTTCTCTCTATTATTATTGATATAGATCATCTTATTCAAGAAGCTCATGAACGCTAAAGCTGAAGCGAAACGAAAGAAAATATGAAAAAAAAAAAAAAAAATGCTAAAGAGAAAAGCAATCATCAAGCCCAAATCAAACAATAAACTTTCAATCTCAGTTCCGCCACCGAACTAAAGTATTTAATCAAAAAACTTAGGCACAAAGTTGCAAAATCAAAGTGATGGACACTCCATATATATTTTTTTTGCAAAAACTTCAGTTATCACCTCTGTAGTTTCACACTTTCTCACTTTAGTATTCTGTGGTTTAAAATATATCATTTTAGTACTCTGTGATTTTGTATTCCTCTTTCCGTTATCCCCTTCGTTAATTTTTTTTAGTAAATCAGTGACAAAGTTAAAACCATAAGGTACTAAAGTAAAAATTTGATAAACCACATGGTACTAAAGTGAATATTCGATAAACTATAGGTGGGATATCTGAAATTTTTTATATGATTTAATGGAGAGTTGACGGAGGTATTGATGGAAAGAAAAAAATGAAACCACAGGGTGCTAAAGTAATACGCTCTAAACCATAAGATACTAAAGTAAAAAAGTGCGAAATCACAGGAATAATATTTAAAGTTTATTTTTTTTTTCTATACTTAATAATAAACAATATCTTGTGCAGGGATTCAAGATTGATTATGGATTGATTGGTGACTGGGGTCCATGGAAACTTTTATTTTTGGACCACTTTGCTTTTTATTAATAAAAGTATCTTTTGGCAAAGATGTGGTAGGTTACAATGATCAGCTTCTCTATAGGCACAATTACATTAATTAATTATTACATTAATGGGGAAGCACATGCAACAAACCTTAGATGCTGAAAGACAAAAAGGCTTTACCATGCTTCTTTTCTAAAGAGTCCTACAACTTGGAATGAGGGTAAATTGCACTTTTGTTCTTCAAAGGCCCTAAAATTTAAATTTATAATAATTTCTTGCTCAAACTTTCTATATTGTTACAATCAAATCCCACAGTACAATATTATTTGCAGAATTAATGATATGTTATTGATGTAATATTAATGTGACATCTTAATTAATTTTATATCATGATTCATAATACTGCTATATTACTGCCACATCAGCAACACATTATTATTTAGTCAACTAAATTATGCGATGGGATTTAGTTGCAATAATTAAAAAGTTTGAACTAAAACTTACAACACATTAAAATTTGGAAGACCAAAATGTCATCGACCATATAGTTTGAGGACCAATATGTGGATCGTAAACGCTGACCAACTATTCCAAAAATACGTGTTAATAGGAAGGACGCACCTATCGCACTTAAGGGCTTAGCTATAGCGCTTACGAGTTCAAGCTGATTCAATCCATCTGAACATTAGGTTTATTTTTAGGCCTCTTGCCGTTAGGTCTATTGTAAACCGCAGCCCCATCCAACTCAATTTATTAGTCAGATCGCTTGAAACTATTATTACGGAGCAGAAAGTTGAACGTGTTTTAATCAATAATAAATAGCTAACACAATAATGCAATTCAAGGTTCTCTTTGGCTTCTTCCTTGAGAGGATCATACGGAAGGTTTTGAGA
Source organism: Puya raimondii (assembly GCA_016920855.1). NCBI lineage: Eukaryota > Viridiplantae > Streptophyta > Magnoliopsida > Poales > Bromeliaceae > Puya > Puya raimondii. The sequence goes on from JABWPP010000049.1 coordinate 59,871,859, forward strand.
TTACTATGTCATGAAATTAAGTAAGTTAAAAGAAGGTCCCACATTTCCTATTTGAAGAAAATTGGACTAGTACTATGGTCTCCTAAGAAATGGCAAGAACACAGGATGTGCCTTGGACACAGAAGTTACTGTGAACACTTAATTACATTCTTAACTTTTACAATTAGATCTTCAAGTTTTTTTTATTTATTTTGATTAATTTTTTTGTTGTCAAAATGCCTGTTAAATTAACTGAAGTGGCAAAATTTGGTGCATATGTGACCATCACTGTTTGGTGCTGATATGATAATTTTTGTTAAAGTTAACAAAATTTTTGGAATACAAACAATCCAGCAATTTTGACTTGAATTTTATGAATAGGTTCAAAAATATGGATGGTCGTTGAATTTGGATGCAAAATTTCAGAATAAATGAGTTAGCGAATAATAAGGGCAATGTTTACTTGATCATAACCACGTACACTAAATTAGTTTGTTTAACATAGCTCTAATAAAGAATGAAAGCACTCCTAGTTTGTTTTGGATCGATCATGCAAATTATAACTTTGATAGATGTTTGGACATAGGATCAATATAATATGCGAAACTATTTCAATGAAGTTTTATAAATAAAGTTAATAACTGAATTCAGCAACAACTTCAAACATTTTAGTATTGAGGGCTGCTTAGCCGCTATTATATAGGCAAAAAAAGAGTTGGGACAAAATACTTAGATATGCTTTTCTATTTTCTGGTGAAATCGAAAAAAATATAAATTAATGATATCCGCAATATAATACTACGAAAAAAAATTAATAAATATTTTTTCATCGCATTTTTTCACTGTACGTACAGTAATCTCTCCGTAATTTCAACCGGAGCCTAAGATAGTGGCATACCATAGGGTACAAATTTGTGTAGTTTTTAACATAGTGATAATTGATGCAATTTCTTATAGAAATCGATGTGGTTTACATATAAGTTTTTAACAAAAAATTTGCAATTCAACACGATCACTAGATTATTTACAAGAATAGAAAGTTTAATAGGGGATACCTCAAAATGGGCGTATAATAAGTGTAACTTAAACATAGAAAATATTTCAGGATATGAGATAATTAAATTATTTTGTACATACAATTTTTCTGCATAAGGAGCTGTAGAGAAATTATGATTAGAGAATTCGCGAGAAAAGAAAGTTTGAGAGGGGTAAGGAACTAATTTAGTGTAATAAGATATTTATGAATTGACACTTACATTCGGCGCTGAGATACGAGCACGCTAGGAAGGATGCATGACATAGCTGAAGAGAAGTCATAAGACAGAAAGACAATAGAGTAGTGTAGGAACCGGTGAAGTGTGGTTGCTAAAGACAACACACTTGACATATACAATTTAGTCAGAGTTATCGAGGGTATGGCACACGAAAAAATAACAGGAGAAAGTGGAAAAGTACTGGCAGCCATAAATAGGTCAAGATAGCTCCTCAGAATATATAAAAAAAGAAAAGAAATACTTAGAGAAGGGACTCTTTCACGTGAACAAAAAAATATCTTACTCTTTTCTGTAGTAGGACTAGAAATAACTTAGCTTATGAGTAGCTATGGAATAGAATTCATAGGCCCCGTTTGCAACGAATCTTTCCAACCAAAACATAAGTACTGCTAGCCACAAATACGTCAAGGTAGCTCCTCAGAATATAAAAAAAGAAAAGAAATACTAAGAGAAGGGACTCTTTCACGTGAACAAAAAAATATCATACTCTTTTCTATCGTAGGAGTAGGAATAACTTAGCTTATGAGTAGCTATATATGGAATAGAATTCATAAGCCCCATTTGCAATGAATCTTTCCACCAAAACATAAGTACTGGCAGCCACAAATACGTCAAGATAGCTACTCAGAATATAAAAAAAAAAGAAAAGAAATACTAAGAGAAGGGACTCTTTCACGTGAACAAAAAAAATATCTTACTCTTTTCTGTAGTGAGAGTAGAAATAACTTAGCTTATGAGTAGCTATGGGATAGAATTTGTAGGCCTCGTTTGCAACGAATCTTTTCACCAAAACGTTATCTAGCCATCTCGCCCTAGTAAGTGAACACACCTTCCCGCTACACACTACAGCTGGGCATGCCTCCTATACTTTGTCTCGGCTCAAACCGGCGATCGAGACCAACTAGGGATCTAGTTTAGGCCCAAGGTCTCCCAAACCATTCCTAGAGGCATGACCAGCTCCGGATTAGAAAAATTCAATTGGACTGTTTCTTCTCCAGTCAGTGCCTAAAGACATAGCCAAATCAACCTTTCATCAGAGGGACGCGAAGGAATGGAAGGATCCAAGGGCGCCACATGTCATTTGCGTGAATTTTACCCCTCCTCAGAGGGACCAAAATGAAAAATCAAGTAAAGATTAGGACAAATGATGCAATTAGTCCCAAAAGAAAAAAAAGAAAAGAAAAAGAATGTTGGCTTGTGGCAAATGTACCCAATATTTAATACTATTAACGGCCGTTAAATTTGGTAACGGTTTTGGTGGTACCTCATGGCGAGAGTCAAATGGCGTTAGTCCACGGTTGGCCGCCTCAACGGAGCAGGTCCAACCTCAAAAGTCCAACTCATACTGTTATCGAGGAAAAAATTAAAAAAATATTGGCAAGCTGGTGGACCCGGTCCACGTAATAGCCCACACAGAGCCGGCTCATGTTTGGTAGCAACACCTGTTTCATCGGAAAAGTTATTCCATGGACTTGGTCTATTGTGGACCGCTATCCTAAAGAATATACCTAGAGAGAGGTCTTAAAAGGAAAATTTGAACAAACCATCAATGACTAACACACCCCGTAGTATTAATTATATTAATTTGGACTTTGGAGTGTGTTAAAATACAAGATTTTGACCTAATATATATTTTTTCTCAAAATAAGCTGAAAACCTATTTCTCATGAAAAATGTTATAACTTTTTTAAAAAAATTTTGTGATTTTTTTTTATAATTTGGTGGCAATGTCAGAGTTGTCGAAACTTTTGTTATCATTTTTTCTTATTTTTTCCAAAAAAGTTCGTAGGCTACGCACTTTCATTCTCACCCGTTGTGAAATTTCAATTGAAACACGAGATTGGAATGAAAGATACCATTTTAACCATCCTATCCACAGCTAGTAATTAAAATTTATGTATGGAGTATTCGAGGTTGCAGATCATATTAGTTTGGTTTTGAAATTACCTTCACCAAAAAACGTGTTTTCATTCTCTAGAAGGTTAAAAAAATTTAAAAACACTTTGAATCTCCAATGACGGTTTCACCACTATTTTATCGCTTTTAAGTTTTTGAATAGTTCAAAGCATAAAAGTAAATGTGTCTAAATGATGCTAATTTCAAGACTTTTTTTAGTATTGCAATGATCGAAGGCACCCACTTTCATACTTTGGTTTTGCGACTGTAGTGAACCATATGATTCTCTGGTGATACCGATTATTATTATAATTTATAGTATCAAATGGCAGATAATTCGAAGCAGTTTTAAATTTTTTAATGCTTCCAGACTATGTTTGGTTAGGGGGATATCCTCCTTTATCCCCCCAAACTCTACTCAAAATGGGATATCCTCCTTGTTCCGGGCTTAACAAATTATTCTGGAATAACCTGTTAAGCCTAATTCTTGTCACATGGAGAATAAGCTGGAATAATAAATTTTTGTCCCTTTTGCTTTCTATTATGTCCTGTTATCTCCTTTATAATTCATTTTAATTAATTTCAAATAAATCAATTGAATGCTCAAATTGCATATACTAATAAGTTACTTTTTCTAAGATAATTTATAAACATACTAAATTTGTGAAATAATCTGCTCTTCTATATTTAAAATTATATATTTGTATTTAATTTTAATTAGTTGTTAAATTATAAAATTGAAAGTATGTTTTCACAGTTATATTCAAAATTATATTATTATATATTAATTCTATCTCTTTCTTATATACTGAATTTTATTTTATTATTATATTCAATGGCAAAATTATTATTTTGTTTAACTTTTATCAATTCAATATCTTATTCTACTATAAAAATTCAAACACTATAAGGAATATCATCTAAAAGCAAACGGAGCTTCAAAATATTTTTTAGGTTATCCTAGAATATTTTCTGTTCTCGAGAATAATAAAGATTATCTTAAAGGTCTAAGCCATATTTTTGGTATTTTGTAATATTCTGAAAAGGATTTGCAGGTATCGAGAAAACTAAGCTTAGCATTTTCTATATAATGAGTGTATAGGTATGTTGTTCCATCCATTTATATGCCAGGAAAAAATTCTTCTGCTTGTTTATAATATTTTTCTGGAACTATATTAGAGTTTATTAGGCTTGTAGTACATCCTGTAATGTAACGGGGTCTCAAAAATAGAAAAAACATATATTTTGGCAACACAAATACCAAAAAGTAGGCTCAAGTTAGGTGCGCATCCGGTCCACGGTGACGTGGTACATCAAATCCAGCCGAAAAATCTAGCCGCCCCTGTCCAGCAGCGAATTATCTACGGCAGCAAATGCCGTTCGCTGCGATGGCGACGCGGCAAGAGTGATCGAGAATCGGAGACTTACAACAATGTTTCATTGAGTCTCCCTCTCCCTCTCTCTCTCTCTCTCTCTCTCTCTCTCTCTCTCTCTCCTCAACCATTTTCTCTCTCTATTACCCACAATTCCACGCCACATCTCCACCGACAATTTAATACCATTCCCCTCCCCTCTCCTCCTCCTCCTCCTCCTCCTCCTCCTTGTTGTGCTCCAAGAAGAAGAGAGAGAGAGAGAGAGAAAGAAAAGAAAAAAAAAAATAGAGGTAAAAAGGTGGAGATAGAGAGAGAGAGATAGATATATCACGAATTCACCACTACTTATTGCCTCCAATTGTGGGTTCCTTTCGTTTTCTTCGGACACGAGAATTTTGGGACCATCTTTCCATTTGGGCGTGTTCTATATTTTGTGGGTCTTTTTTTTTTTTCTTCTTTTCTGTATTGGGACAAGAGTTTGGGAATACCTTCCCGTGAAGAAATTTTGTCCTCTAGAGGAGATGGTGAGGAAGAGATTGAAGAGATTTTACGGGAAAGAGGCGTTGGAGTTTCTGAACCAGGTGATGCAGGACAAGCCCCTGCTGCCCTTCCTGATCCCGCTGGGGCTCTTCGCGTGGGCCGTCGAGCGGTGGCTCGTCCCCTTCTCCAACTGGGTCCCCCTCGCCGCCGCCGTCTGGGCCACCATTGAGGTCTGCCCCAGCATGCCCAGCTCTCTCATTTTAGCTCATTAAAGACTGCTTGCTGTACTTGCTTCATTCTGGGCCTGACAGCTTTATTGCTTATCAGCTGAACCGGCAGCTGCCTTGATGCTTCTAGATTCTGCTTAAATGCTTGTTCTGAATTTACTGTGCGTATTTCTAACGGCTCGAGTTTTTGAGATTAATGATTAGCGCCAACAATCCGACAGAGCCCCACCACGGTTTATGCTTGTTTATCTTTATGTTAATTGCATCTTGGTTTCGCTCGGACGAAGATTCATGAATTTATTCATTGTATAAATTTTGTGTCCATGGACATGATTGATCATCTATTCGGGACTGTTTTAGAAATTTTTTAAAATGCTCCATTTGCTGTGCGAATTGCTGGCTTTTGTTCCGCTTTGTTGCCCTATGCTAGAATATTTTTCTGCCTACTTGAGCTAAAAAGATTTAATTTTAGTAGGGCTTGATATGTTGCCTACTTTTCTATTATATTCTCAAAGCCGGTGATAATTCTTGCAAAGACTAGTTAAAAGTTTGTGTTCTATGAGAGCTTAGTTCATCTTATTGCAGTTAATGAACTTCTTCAGAGCCAGTGTGAGCTAAAATTGGCATGTATACTTAATTATAATGGTGATATATATTTGGAAAAACTTCCCATTATAGTTGCCTCTTTACTTCTACTAAGCTATGGATCAAGCTCAAGTTGAATGCTCAGGAGTGTGTGTTTTGTAGGTCGCGCCGTAAATTTCGTCACACAATGTGTATCCTGGAGCACTGGCTTTATCTATATTGCAATTGACAGTTGGTGGACAAGCTTTAATGGCAATAGAATTAAGTTTCAGTTCACATGCTATTCTGTCCAAGTTCTGCCTTTCTACTTATCTTTGATCAAATGACTAAAAGATAGAAGCAGCCTGAACAAAATAAGATCTATGCCCTCTGTGTAGTTACTAGAACCTAACCTACGGCAGGGGCTCAATATTATTGACATTAAGTAGATTGTTATGTTGGATTCAACAAAGTTGATGCCCTGATCCTATCACTTCTATGATCTCGACAAGTTTTCTAGACATTATACGTTACTATGTACTAGTATGATCTCTGTCATTCGCAGCTAGCGGAGGATTTTGAAGAGGGCTAAAGTTACTAAATGTCGTAAATGACATGTAACAAGTTGTGTCCTCTTTGAGTATTCTGGTGTTTGGTTGAACCATTGTGAATTTTCTCATCGTCTGTTATTCTGGCTGCAGTATGGGAGGTTTCGACGCCGACTGCTTGTTGAAGACTTGGATAAAAGATGGAGGCAGCTTTTATTGAATACAGCAGTATGTTTCTTACTTTTCTTTTTGCATAATCTTTGTGAGTTTATATTTGGCGCTTGAGTCATTTTCTTTTTTTTTTTAATTTGTTTTACAGCCCATGACCCCACTAGAGCCTTGTCAGTGGCTGAACAAGCTTCTGATCGAAGTCTGGCCTAATTTTATGGAACCAAAGCTTTCAAAGAAGTTCTTCTCTATTGTCGAGGTGTGTGATTTGCATTTTACCGAACTTTCAGTAGTTCTTAGTTTTAAGCATGTGCAGTGATTTAACTCCTGGCATATGCAGTTCCAATTAATGAGCTTCAGACCAAATGCTTGAATTTGTCTCAAGTATTATTTTCTTAATGCTGGTCCCAGAGAAAGGCATTTATTGCTCCTCCTTTTCCATCATTAAACTATTGTAGGATGGATAAATAAAAGTTTAGCGCTAGTTAATCAATTATGAAGAATAAATCTTAGTTATCCGCATCAGTTCTAATGTTAGCTTGGAACATATAAATTAATGCTCATACTTGGAAATTCAGAATACTGTTTTTTGCTTATCTTGTAACTCTCTGTTGGATGGTCTCTTAGTAATGGGAAGTGCAAACTCGGTGGCTACAAAGACATGAGAGTTAATTTTTTTTTTTTTAATTTTGTATTTTTGCTTTCATTCAGCACCAAATGTTCCTTAATCTACTTGGTATTAACAGTAAAATTTTGCCAGAAAGATACTAGAAAATTTAAGTGTTTAAAAGTAATGTAAAAACAGAGAAGTAACTTTCTTTAAATACTGCTATGTTTCAAAAAACCTTAATGTCTGCACTTGTTCACCATATTCCCTTGTTTTCACACATTATACTATATCCGGCGTATAAAGAACCAGATATCTTCAACATGTTTCTATCTTGCTTAAACTGTTGCGAAATATACTATTAACATGAATTTTCATCAGTATCTGTTGGCAGTAAATTGCTTATAGTACAGCTTACCTATTTTAATTCTATTCATTTCGCAGAGGCGTCTAAAGAATCGGAGACCAAAATTGATTGTAAGTTTCTCATATAAGTTCTTGGTTGTTAGTAAACCTTTCTTATTGCACATTGCGATGAATATAATTTTTCACGACATTACTCTTTGTTTTAGGAAAAAATAGAACTACAAGAGTTCTCACTAGGTTCATGCCCACCTGACTTAGGACGGCAGGGTATTCGCTGGGTTACCTCAGGTGACCAGGTTTGACTTTTTCATTATAAGCTGCCTTTTTATGTCCCATTGTGGCTTTTATATATGCTATGCTATGTTTGGTTTTTACCATATTTGTCATTGTAATCGTAGAGATGATCGAAGCATTATATTAGCTTTCTGTAATCTACTTTAGGTTAAGGCCCTCCCTTTTTAGCATATTGACTCGAAAAACACAGCAAAGTCCAATACTCATTTGACTTCAAACTAGCCTCAGTTGATTTGTTACTTGTTTGGGTGTGATTTTGCGTGCAGTTCCCCAATTTAGTTGAGCCAATTTTATGGTACTGGAACTTTTTCTTTTTTTTTTTTTTTTTCTTTTTTTTTTTTTTTGGGATCAGCTCAGCTTTACTTTTTTGGAAGTCCTAGATATAAGTAGTTGGTCGAATATGAAAATATGGTCCGAAACTCTCATTGTGGATCCTTGATAGTATTCTCGCTTTGCTCCTGTCCTTTTTTTATTTTTTCTCTTTTTTCATGTTTGAAGCTAAAGCAGCTGCTGTAATGATTTAGTTAATTCAGTTATTCTACTAGGTAAATATCACTCAATGGTCAAACCATGGGATTGCTGTCCCCGAGGATAGGCACCGACAAATATTTGAGCCTCCCCAGTTCTATGAGACCATATGACAGAACCCAAATTTATTTGGCGGGAAAGGAGGGAATAGAAATATTTGCACAATGGGATCCCCATACTGTGATTTATCTTCCAGGAGTAACTATATTAGTTGTTGTCTTGGAAAATTTATATGCAAAAATATGGTTGTGAACATATTTAATTATCTTATTAACTTTTGTGTTTTATGTTCCCACTAAACTAATTGACCACTATGAACTTACAGCAAGTCATGCAGCTGGGATTTGATTGGGATACCAATGAGATGAGCGTGATGTTCTTGGCGAAGTTGGCAAAGCCGCTGATCGGGGCTGCCCGCATTGTCATAAACAGCATTCACATAAAGGGAGATGTATGTGGACATTTTCTCCCTTTTCTTCGCTATTTTTATATTTTTTTCTAAATTATTTTGTTTGCGACTCTTGTTGGTGTTTTCCTTCCTGTGATGCGCGTATATTTTATCTAAATTTAAAGGATGTTTATTTTGTTGGTTGTTTGGGGGTTATTTCTTGATTTTCAGTTGAAAAGTTCATAAAGAAGTGGATATTGATTGAGGAGATAGAAAGAAACTTTATATTTGTGATTAACTTAGAGCTTTAAACAGTTTGGGAACTTGCTTGTGCTCTATTTCTTGATTTTCTTTTTTTTTGGGGTTTGTATGAAAAGAAATTTACTATCTTTACCGTTTTTCTTACTCAGTTTTGCAGTAAATCTTGCAGGAACTGTTACCTGAGTGATCCAGCTCTTGCTATTTCTCTTCTTTCAATATGTACTGTTCTAGATGATCTGATTGATCTGTGCTTGACTGTCTTATTTATGATACCTAGAAACTATTACCCAAACATATTTTGTTTCTCTCAGCTGCTCTTGATACCAATTCTTGATGGCCAAGCACTGCTCTACTCTTTTGAGTCCATTCCTGAGGTCAGAGTTGGTGTTGCATTTGGAAGCGGTGGAAGCGATACACTTCCGGCCACAGAACTACCTGGAGTTTCAACATGGTTGGTGGGTTTCTTTTTTAAGCGATTGAATACATTCTTCTGGTTTCTAAATTTGCCGTCGCTTCTAATACTTTGAGGAAGATATATTAACTTTTCTATTTGGCATTTAGTATAAATATGGCAACTGATAACTGCTTGATCTTTTGTTTAACCAGGTAAAGCTTTTTACTGAAACTTTGAATAAAACAATGGTTGAGCCTCGCCGCCAATGTTTTCCTTTACCACCGGTAGATCTAAGGAAAAAGGCTGTTGGAGGTGTTATTTCTGTTACCGTGATTTCCGCTAGTGATGTGGGCAGGAATACCATAAAAAGTAACAACTCCGAGAGTCCTCAACATTCAATGCTAGGCAGTTCTCAGGTTAATGGGAGCTTTGGAAATAAGGTGTTGCAGACATTTATTGAAGTAGAAATCGGTGATTTAATGAGAAAAACAAGTATCTGTGCTGGTTCAGACCCCGTATGGAATTCACCCTTTAACATGGTATTGCATGGAGATTCAGGAGTTGTTAGATTTAATCTTTATGAGTGTGATTCAACCAGCATCAAATATAATTACATAACCAGCTGCGAGATAAAGGTACTATTTAGAATTATACTTCTTCTTATTGTAATGAATTTAGTTCTTGTGTTCGCATTTTTCTTTGAAAACTTCTTTATAGAAGTTCTGAGGAACTAATCCAGATTGGTCAAACAGCTGAAGTATGTTTTAGACGATTCGACAATATTTTGGGCAATAGGACATGGATCTGGTGTAATTGCAAAACATGCCGAGGGTTGTGGAAAGGAAGTTGGAATTGTCGTTCCATTTGAGGATAGTAATTTTGGAGAGGTACAATTCTGCACTTGGTTCCTTTTAAAGTACATGTTCGATGGCATTCTACAAACTATTTGAGGTTCTCATTATGTTATAATGTATTTCTCGTGGTGCTAAAATATTGCGCGTTTACTTGCTTTCCAGTTGACTGTGAGCCTTGTACTAAAAGAATGGCAATTTTCTGATGGTTCGATCAGCTTGGGTAACTCCGTCATAAGCAGATCTCAACCTTCCTTCTACGGTTCACCAAGTCTTCAATTGAGGACTGAGAGGAAATTGAAAGTTGCTGTCGTGGAAGGTAGGAATCTATTTGTGAAGGAAAAATCCGGAAAATGCGACCCCTATGTAAAACTCCAATATGGAAAGGTTAGTTGCCACCTTGTCAACTCCTACTCGCAAATTAAATTTTCCACTTTGTTCATTTTATTTTCTTTTTTCTTTTTGTTATATCTTATTGAGGCATCATAACTTTATTTTCGTGTATGACATGACAACTAAGGTAATTTTTTTTCTTTTACTTCTTTCTCTTTTAGACTCTCCACAGAACAAAGGCGCTCTCTCATACCTTGTTTCCTGTTTGGAACCAAAAATTTGAGTTCGATGAAATAGCAGGCGGCGAGTATCTCAAGATCAAATGCCTAAGTTCAGATATCTTTGGTGATGAGAACATTGGAAGTGCTCGAGTGAACTTGGAGGGGATTTCAGAAGAGTCTTGTCGAGATGTGTGGGTTCCCCTTGAAAAAGTGAGCTCGGGTGAGATAAGGCTCCAGATAGAAGCTGTAAAGAACGAGGACAATGAAGGACCGAAGGTACGCGGCATTAGGTTGAATATTTTGGAGTTCGTTGAGTAGACATATTTATTATATCCCCTCGTCTATGGCATTACTCTTGTGAAGCTTGAAATGTATGTGCCTGAATTTACTGTTTCTCCGTGGCAGTTTAATTAGTTGTAATCTTACCTGCTATATGTGTAGAATTCAGCTAAGAGTTACAGAAGTGGCTGGGTCGAGCTAGTCCTCATTGAAGCTAGAGACCTTGTCGCTGCTGATTTAAGAGGAACTAGTGATCCTTACGTGAGGGTGCAATATGGGAATACAAAGAAACGGACTAAGGTCTGACAATTATCACATTGATATTTTTAATATTCGAACTCACATTAACTACTTCTCTCTTTGATTTTTATTTACTGGTATATTTACTTAAACTTGATTGTCACATAGATACTTTGAGTGGTAATGTAGTAGGAACAGTGAAGGCTTCCACAAATTATTCAAATCATTAGTTATTGACTTGATATTTGATGAGTCAACTATGGAAAATAATTACAAAATTCAACCAAAGTTTATTTGTAGATACTCTTCTTTTAGGCTTCATGTGTATAAGTCAAATTGGACTTTGCATTGCTTTCCATATTAGATTGGGACGTAAGGTTTTGCCTCAAACAAAATATGTGAAGTAACTGATCCTGTATCTAAATCTAACGTCCACTTTTTTGAAAAAGTTTCTTATCTATACATGATTGGCAAATAATCTATTGTATTTGCATGAAAATGGAATGCATTTACCGCCACAGTTTCTTTTATTATAGCATTGCAAAACGTGCTCGTTTGTGTTTCTGCTACTAAAGTAAATTTAACCCTGCAAATGGAGTGGCGGGTTTTTCACCTTTGTTTGCAATATGCAGGTGGTGCACAAGACACTTACTCCGCATTGGAACCAAACACTAGAGTTTCCCGACACAGGGAAACCCTTGGTCCTATATGTGAAAGATCATAATGCCGTACTACCGACCTCAAGTATCGGCCATTGCACTGTCGAATATCAGGGGCTGGCCCCAAACCAGACAGCCGACAAATGGATACCGCTTCAAGGCGTAAGAAGTGGAGAGATTCACGTGCAAGTTACAAGAAAAATTCCGGAACTAGAGAAGAAAATCGCCATAGAGACCGATAGTTCTCCATTAACCAAAGGTCATAAGGTGTCGGTGCAGGTGAGACCTTTTATCTAGTATTCTATATTTACTAGTTTATCTTCATTACTTGATCTTTATACTGTAAGAAATGTGGTCTCGAGTTAATTTTTTAGCTAAGGAAGCTGCTTGTCAATTCATAAATCCGTAGCTTGTGCATTGCATAATGTTGCATGATGTTTATAAGCTTAATTGTTTGACGTGCAACTTAAATTCAGCTTGTTTATTATGCATGAATTTTTTTATTTTTTTTATTTTTGTGGCCTGAGGTGTAGTTAGTTGCCCTAAATTTGGCTGTGAAAGTATGCCCACCAAAAGCACTCAAGTTGAGTGATTCATTTATTAACCATAGTTCTATGTATAAATTGTAACTAATTGTTTATTGATTATTTCATTATACTTCATGAGAATTCTTATGAGCTGAAATTTTGTTTTCAAAGGTAAAAAATAATCTGTTTGAGCACAAGAAGTCAAACGAGAGCTAGACAGATATCAGAAAAGAACAACAACAAAAAGTAAGATCGGAAGATAAATGGTAGGACTTAGAAGCTAATGATTTGGTTGGATGCTTTCATTGCTTTTAATGACTTGTTGTCAGTTGTAATGAAGGCAAATGGAGTTCTACATTTTGCGTTGATCTCAGCTTCTTGCATGTAATGCTCTCGTACTCTTTTTAGCTCTACGACTTAAAGAGAGCAGGGAAATGCTTTTGAGATGGAAAATTATAAAGAGAAACTTAAAATGTGATGCTTATCTTGGTTCTTTCGATACCAGCTCATCAATGGGACAGACTAAGGAGAACTTGTCACTTCTGTAACTCCTAGTTTATTCGATGGTAGGAAGGAGGATTTTCTCCAGTTCTGATTAGCGTAAAAGAATTGGTATACTGTAGAATCTTTAGATTTCTTTCCAATTATTATCGAATTATGGTTGTTGAATTGAAATTTTTTCGCAGATGAGAGATCTACTAAAGAAACTCGGAGGCTTCGTGGAGGATGGTGATCTCGAGGGGCTGTCGCTGGCGCTGAGTGAAGTTGAAGCTGTCGAGGACGCCCAGGAGGGCTACATTCTTCAGCTTGAGAGGGAGAAGGCATTACTACTCGGTAAGATTAGCGAACTCGGCCACGAGATCAGTAGGACTTCGTCGAGCCCAGCAAACATACTGTTCTGAATCTCTCTTACACACTTGAACAGTTCTAGGTAGTTGTTTTACAATAGTAAGCAGATTTGTATGTGAATTTACTGTATCATGCTGCAGGATTGTATCATTCATTCCGCGATAGAGTGTAGACATGTAATTGTACAATGACACATTGAAATGGAAAGGATGGAATTGAGGATTTGTATAGCAAAAATAAAGTTCTGCAAAGGTTTATTTGAATTTTATTGTTGCCTAATCCGAATTAATTTGATGCTTGATAATAGAAACATCTGAAAGTGAGAATGTTGATGATAGAATCTATAATTTGCAGGGGCATTTGTGAAATTTTGAAATGTAAGATGAAAACATACAGAGATTGGACATTTTTTAAATATGTCACTCAATTTTATTATTTTTGATGGCTAATTTCTTAGCTTTTATTTAACTGTTGAAAAACTAATTAAATTTTAAAGAAAAATATTTCCAGATTTTATGTTTCCAAATATCTCTCTTAGAAAGGAGATAATATTTCTCTAATAAATTTTGGGGTAAAATGTCCAAAGAACCCTGAACTTTAACACTTTTGCAAGTTAGCAACTGAACTTATAATTTTGGTAATTAGATTCTCTAAATTTCAAGTGAAATTACTAATTAAGCAGTTGTTTTGTTTGCATGTTTTATACATATTTTCGTATAAATTTAAAATACAAATAATCCTATTTTTTTCTCTACTAGTTATGATCATTAAGCATTAAGATTGAAAATTAGAGTGAAATTATCTTTTATTTTATTAAATTCTTTTTCATGTGTGAGAATAAGACTATATTTCTTTATTTTTTTGTGTTTTTTCGTTTTAGAAGATTATATTTAATACAAACAACCAAAATGACTGCATAAATTAATAACATCGATAGAGAAGAGGGGGCGTATGAACTAGTAGATAAAGTTTAGGGTTCTAATTGCTAAAATTCAAAGTTCAGATGCCTGTTTGCGAAGGCGCTAAAAAAGTTTACCGAATTTTTATATATTTTCGTTTCCTAATTTGTAGCATTGATTTTTATGGGTTTGTTTGATTATGTTCTATTTTTTCAGATAACTGTATTCGCTCAAAAAAGGTATTAGAAAATATTACTTGTAAATAAAAAGATTGTTGACGAAGAAAAACGAGTACAAATTTGCTTCAAGAGGAGAATTAGGCCAGTATACTTTCAAGTTATTTTTGATGATAAGACTTTTGAATCGATGATTGGCTCCGTTAGATTTAATCTAGAGTATTTGAACAACTTGGAAAACAAATTTCGTTATTTGTTGATATCATTAATTTATCTGGTGATCGCAGGAGCTCAAAATCAACAATTTTAAAGGCCGATGTTAGCAGTTAGCAAGTCCGACGGTGTAAAAATATCCAACCACGTGAAATTTTGATAAAAGATTATTTATACTATATATAATAAGATCAATATCTTTGATCTAAAATTTTAATGTTGTAGCATCACTTTTGGTGAGATTTTTATTTTTAGTCGTTGATTTCTAGCCCTTCCATTCACTAGGTGGATGATATCAAAAAATTATAATTTTTTTTTCTAAATATTTTAAATACTCTAAATCAAACGTAACGAAACTGATTGTTGAATAAAAAATTCTATCATAAAAAAAAGGGATAACTTCAAATACCATCCCTGTGGTTTCGTGCTTTCTCACTTTAGTGCCCTGTGGTTTAAAACGTATCACTTTAGTAGCCTGTGGTTTGGTTATTCTTTTTTTTTGTTATTTTTTCGTTAATTTTTTTGTTAAATTATACAGAAAAACTTTAAATATCTCACCTATGGTTTATCGAATATTCACTTTACTATCCTGTAGTTTTAACTTTCTCATTAATTTAACAAAAAAATTAACAAAAAGATAACAAAAAGAGAATAACCAAACCACAGGGTACTAAAGTGATACGTTTCAAACCACAGGGTACTAAAATGAGAAAGCACGAAATCACAGGGGTGATATTTGAAGTTATCCCAAAAAAAAAATTCGAGGGTGTAGAGGTTTTCGTAATTTCGAAAGTACAAAAACAGGACTCTCCGGAGGATACTGTTACGCGCATGCTAAATAATAATAATAATGACAAAAATGAACAGGTCAATCCACAGGCACATAATTTTTTTGAAATCTATGTTTAAAAATATTTTAAAATAACACTAATAATGCCAAACTAGTTTTAACTTTTCCTTATTTTTTTATTTTTTTATTTTTATTTTGCAGGATTTGCAACTTGGTTCCCTAATAAATCGTACTATATTATCGTACTAAGATTCCAAACCAAGCACTATGCATTGGAGACCACCTTCTCTCTGCATGCCTCTTGCATGTGTACTAGAAATTTCAGTGGTTTTGGCTTGCTCTCAAACTTTTCACTCAAAAGATAAAATTTAGGGTTAATTTCATACAGTTATCTGTAAATATATCGAATAGCAAATATATCTCTACAAAGTTCAACTTTTCATATTTATTCCTGCGAAAGTCCAGTGATATTCATATTTGTCCCTCTGGTTTGTTACCGTTAGAACACTGTTTATTTTTTAACAGAAAATAAGTGAAATGACATTCTTGCCATCACAAATATATCCCTCCAAAAGCTCCAACTGTTAGAACTATGTAAAAATATCCTCCCAAAAATCTTCAACGGACATCTTCTTTCTTTCTACTATCACAAATAATATAAGAGGGGTAAAAAGGTCAATTTACCTTATTCATTAACCAGGGTTAAGTATTTTACCTATAGTTTGCTATATTTTTCTAACGGGCCCTAACAGCGGGGGTATATTTGAAAACGTTAGAACTTTTGCAGTGATAAAATATGAAAAGTTAAACTTTGTAGGGATATATTTGTTATTCGATATGTTTACCGGAAGTCGTATGCAATTAATCCTAAATTTTATTATTGGGTGTTTGGTTCGCTACAAAATATCTCAAAAAATAGTTTTTTATCGAAAAAAATATTTTTCGTCTGTTTAGTTATTAAAAAAAAAATTATTCTTAAATTATTTCATTAAAATTTTATTTGAAAAACAAAAACGGTAGAAAAAAGTATTTTTCATGAAAAAAATATTCTTTCCAAAGGAATTAATTAAACACCTCCTTAGGTATTGAGTCCAATATTGAAAAGCAGATTTATTTAAATATAAAGTAATCGACTATACAAAAATATAGCATGTGTGGAACATATTAAAAGGAAATATTAAGGAAATTAATAGGAGAGATATTGAAATATCACATGTTACTATCAAAAGAAAAATGAAAATAAAATTGAGAAATGAGAAAAGAACTAGTAAATTCTTACTGTAAAACCTAGCTATTATACTTTTGGTATTCAAACTAGGATGCGCGTGACATTTCTGTTTTGAAACTTTAATTTACTGTATTTTCTGCATCGGATATTTAAAAATTGTTACAATCGAGTTGCACGCCTTAATTTAGTTGACTAGATAATGATATGTAGCTAATATGATCATGACGAAACATTTTAATTATTATTATGCCATCAATTATAACACTTTTATATCACCATCATTTCAGCAATAAATCAGTATTTAGTCAATTAAATTGGATTGTGAAACTTAATTGTAACAACCTTAAAAGTTTGGGCCAAAAGTTATAATAAATTTAAGGTTTAAAGACTAAAGTATCATGGCCTTTATAGTTTGAGGACTAAAAAGAGTAATTTGACCTAATTAATATTATTGAATAAATAAATGGTTTGGCATTATTTGGCATCATTATTATTATTATTATTTAAAAAATAATTTTTTTTGTAATTGGATATGGCCACGTTTTGTTGTTAATTACATACCTTGAATATAAAAATTGCAAGTAATATTCTACTATCTACTGTTTTAAAAAAAATGACAACTATAACAAACAAAGCCTTTATATTAGGGTAAATTATACTTTTTGTTCTCAAATTATAAAAAGCGTGATACTTAGTTTCTCAAACTTTTATTTATTTATAATTTTTTGCACAAACTTTCTAAATTATTGTAATCGAGTCTCACAATCCAATATAATTAACTACATGTTAACAAATTATTATTATTATTATTTTCTTGAGAGAAAGGTAGCACGCAACCAGCTTTGTTTGTTTCTTTTAGAAATAAACTTAGCTGGAAATATGAATCAACTAGGATTCGAACTTGGGACATCGGGTATCAACCACCAAGCCCTTTACCATTTGTACTAGGGACGGTCAGTATTGTGATTGATGATACAATAATATCTAAGATGCTATATTATTTTTACATTAATAATTTATCAATATTTAGCTAACTATAAGTTGTGAGACTTAATTGTAATAAATCAATTGCAATTCAGAAAGTTTGAGCAAAAAGTTACAATAAATTAAAATTTGAGAACCAAATATAATGTGCCTCGTTGAGGACCAAAAGTGTAATTTTCCCCTTTATATTATGTTTATTTAAGCTCAGTCTCAATCTCCAGGCCACGATCATTCTTACTTAAATTTCTTATTTCTATGAATTTTTTTTCTTTTAGTGCAATAGATACCTAAATAGGCTGATTTTTATCTAACCAATTTTATTGAACCATGTGGTTACAAATTACTTATTATTAAGGCTAAATTACAGAAAAGCCCTTTACAAATATTCGATTTTTTACTTTTTCTTTTTAATTTTTAAAAATCTATATTTTACCCCCTTAATATTTCAACTTATTGCATTTAGCCCCCTCCATCAGCGTTCCATCACTATTCCGTCCATTTCTTATAATTTATACCGAAAAATATTTTTCAAAATGATAGAAATATATTTAAAATTTATTTTTTATTATAGAAGAAGGAAGGACAATTTAATCATTTTGCCCTTTCCATTAACGTCGTACCTCCTTGAAAATATTTCTAAAATAAGGGGACAAAAATCTAGATTTTTGAAAGTCAAAGAGGAAAAATAAAAAAGCGAGTATTTACGAAAAATTTCTGTAATTTAGCCTATTATTAATTAGGTAATAAAAATGTATGGAGACTCCTAACTCATAGGGTCATAGCCCATTCTAAATGCCATTCTAAAATAGCCCCCTTAACTTTAATTATTTTTTGAAAATCAATAAAGTCATTTCGGTCCATCAGAAATATATTAGATTTTATTCGTATTATTTAAATTATATAGAAAAGCTTAAATAATATTAAAATCTTCAATCATATATAACGAAGATGTATGTATATACAATTATATAATTATATAAATTTTATATATTTCTATTTACATTTATATTAGAAAACATATGGGTAAAATGTATAGAGACCCCCTCAAATTTAGCTCATTTATAAACACGCACCTGAGCTTTTAATTGTGGCAAAGAGGCGCTTAAACTTTATCCAGTAGTTCAATAAACTTCTCTATTCAATTAACATCATTTTGATATGTATTGGATATAGTTTTCTAAAGCTTTAAAATATTAAAAAAATGTTATTTGCATTCTAATATATAAGAAAAGTGAAAAAAAAAAAAAATTGAAGTTGGATTCAACTTATTTTTCGATCGTCATATTTAATTATTGAAATTGGAAGAGAAAAAAATAGAATTCTTTATATTTTTAAGTCTTACAAAATTATATGCACGACATCCGATTAAAATAGCTGTGTAATTAGTAAGTTTACTTAAAAAGAGGGACCTACTGAGCTATTTAATAAAGTTTAAGAAGTCTTTTTGCCGAAATTGAAAATTCAGACGTCTGTTTACAAATGAACTAATGTTCATAGAGTTCCATGCATTTTACCCAAAACATATCAGATTTGATGATATCAATCAGATTGTTAAGTACTAGTCAAGCAGGTTGTGCAGAGCCAACTCAATTATAAACTGTTCAATAAGAAGCCTGGTTAAGCCGATCGATTCATTTCTATACTAAATCTGTTTAAATTAAGAACAATTTTAGGAGTACACTTTGAAGTAGAGTATACATCTTACAACCTCTTCAACCAAGCTAGGGCCATCGTTTCACTACTTGTCACATCAATATTTTTTAATTTTATTAAAAGAATATTTGTATTCTACTAAAATTTGCATGAGTGGCTTATATTGGCTTGGAGAGAAATCGAGGTAAAGAGACAAGAGATTGACAAAACTGGGGCAACATTAGACAGGGAAAGGACTGAGAAGGGGAAAAAAACATATCAAATCATGTTAAAAGGGGTCAGAACAAGAAAAAAGAAAAAGGCAAAAAAAAAAAGCACCTTTTATAATTAAATAATTGATTAATTGCATAATTTCATCCTCTGTGCGTGTTATCCCAACCACTAGCCTTCCTTATCAGTCCCAAACTGTCGGTGGGGAGACACAATCCATTCTAAGAAATCTTTTAGATCTTGTCACTTAAAAGCCCACTTTTTTTTTGGTTTTTTTGGGGGGGAAATAATCAGATGGTGGTACGTAGGCCTCCCAGACACAAATTTTTGTTGGCTTCTTGAACTTGATCAGTTCACTCCCCCTTTGTGTTTCTTCAACTAGAAATTAGGTATTTAAGATATTTAAGATATTGTGGTGCATTTTGACAGCCTTTGGTGGGTTGTCTGGACGGATCGAAACAACGCCATTTTTCAGGCGACCCAACCTGACATCCTGCGGTCACTCCGTCGAGCTCAAGCGTTGAAGACCGCCTGGCTAGAACTTCACTGACGTTCGTCTGTTACAGTGTCAACGGCTTTTCACCCTGCCCTTGACACCCCCTCACACTTTCTTTTTCTTCTTTCTCCTTTTCTTTTTTCTTAGTACTCCTCTTTTTCTGCTGCTTTCTTTATTTTTGTGTTGTTCGGAGACCGTAGCTGTTTCCATCCTGTATGCTAAGTTCATTTTGCTTAATGAATGAAGCGGGTAGTATGCTACATATTTCTCAAAAAAAAAAAAAGATATTGTGGTGAGCCCCTACGCCCGAATTGCAAAGTGTCTTGCTGTGACATATATGAAATAACTACTGTACTCTAAAAGTTTTAGCTGGTGTGGATTTGAATTAAATAGGAGAAAATTACTAATGTTAGGAGCTTGATGTGCCTCGAACTTAGGACCTCCTGTTCTAATACCATGTTAAATAATACGAAACAACCGTTATTCTCTAAAAGCTTAAGCTGGTTGAGAACGGTGTTTATATATTCTTATATTTAACACTCTCCCTCACATCTTGGCTCGAAACTTTAGTTAGGCCCATTACGTAGACTTGAATTAATGGGGAGGAAATTAATAAAATTAGGAGTCTGGCGTGACTCGAACTCAGAATATCCTACTCTGATACCACATTAAATAATATGAAACAACCGTTATTTTCTAAAAACTTAAGCTGGTAGAGAACGGTGTTTAAATAGTTGCCTCAGTTTGGAACTTAGTACTCGAATCTAAAGGCCTAATGGATGGTAGATTCGGCTTGAAATTTTATGAATTGAGCTTGAACCAGAAAATTAGTTCGATATTGTTTTCAAAGCTAGCCAAAATTTTTGTGTTGCTTGGTCACTTGTTAGATATTCGTACACTAGAGTATATATAGAAATATCGATGTATTTTAATGGGCTTAAATCAATAAGATTTTAGTAGATATATGGTCACATTTTAATGCCATGCATATGGGCTTTGATCAGGACTCATCTGTTAGGAATTAATTCACATGTCAAATATGTTGGATGTGACCTACGTGATTTATTCAAATCGATTTATAAAGATACAGTCGATCTATTCAAAACGATCTAAAAAAATACGGTAGATCTAACGGTTAGAATATATCTGAACATATTTTTGATGGATGGACGCAATTAAACATCCTTACATTAGGTTATGTATATATATAACATACGAGAGTCTCGGTCTAACCCTAATCTTAATTTTCTGTGATGGCTCCATCTCCGGGGATAAGGGAATAGACTCGAAACGTCCCCGCTCTCTTGCAGATCGTGAACGAGGACGAACCACAAGAAAAAATCATCGTCCACAATCCGGATATAGAAATCGAAACTATGACAGAATGTACGATCTTAATTTTTATAAAGTTTAACATGTGGTATCAGAGCAAAATTTTTTGCCGAATTTCATTTTTTTGGATTTCGTTTGGTTTTCTTTTTATTGAAAGAAAAATTAGTAAATAAATTCGTCGATTGATTTGTGTTAACGGTGACGTCCAGCCGCAACCGAGATCGGCGTTCCGCGGAATTGCGCCGCTATCCCGATCGCACTAGGCGGAGCTCACAAGCGGCCGCGGCCCCATTAGGGGCCGTACGACATGCCTTCCGTACGAGGCAGCCTTACATGGGCTGCATGGATGCAGTCAAATCACAAAAAAAAGGACTTTTTTTTTTCTTTTTAATGAAAGGGGTTATATATACAGAGAGAGAGTTGAGCTAAAATACTATCAGTAGCAAACAAGTTTCGTTGTCATCCATTTATTTTTTATGATGAAACTTTCAAATCAACGATCGGCACCGTTGAACATGATCTATACCACTTCAAGTATCTAGAAATAAAATTTCAAATCTTTTCGGCATCACTGGTCTAACGATCAAAGAATTTTAAAATTTGTAATTTTAATGATCGATATAAGACGTTTTGTCGTTTAACGGCGTAAAGATATCCAAATCAATTAAATTTTAGTTAAATTTTTTTAAAAACTATTTAGAACAATATCTATACTCTTGATTTTGATTACAATACTCCTATCATCACTTCTTAAAGGATATTCATTTCAAGCCGTTTATTTTTGTGTCCATTTAATGGACAAGAGAATAATATCGTAAAAAATATAAAATTTAATTTCTAGATGCTTCAGGTGGTATAGATCATATTCAACGGTGCCGGTCGTCAATTTGGGGGCTCCATCATCGAAAATAATGGGTGGCAACGGAGCCAGTTTGGTACTGATAGCATTCCAGCTCAACTCTCTTTCTATATATAGTACGTCTCCTATGCTTTCAAAAGTACGAAGGCCTCCGTGTTTGTAAGTTATTTTTGATGATAGGACACTTGATTCGATGATCGGCTCTATTAGACATGATCTACGTTATTAGAACTATTTAGCAACCAAATTTCATAATTTTTCGACATAATTTACCAAGTGATCAAAGGGTCTCAAGAATGACTATTTTAATAGCCGATGTGGCACGTTTGTAAGTTCAACGGTGTAGAACAATTTAAATTACATGAAACTTTAATAGAAAATTCTACCTAAGATCAAAAGCAACATCAATACTTCCGATTCAAAATTTGAGTCTTTTATTTTTTGTGCGAGTTTTATTTTCAGCCGTTCATTTTGAGACTATTCGTTCATTAGGCAAACAGAGTCAAAAAATTGTGAAATTTGGTTTCTAAATAGTTCTAATAGTGTAAATCATGTCTAACGGAACCGATCGTCAAATTAGATATATCATCATCGAAAACAACTTACAAGCATCGAGGCCTCCATGCTTTCGAAAGCGTAGGAGCCTAGCTCCCTCCCTCCCCCCCCCTCTCTCTCTCTCTCTCTCTCTCTCTCTCTCTCTCTCTTTCTCTCTATATATATATATATATATATATGTGAGACCCCAAATTAGTCCTATATACGAGATATAATAGAGCTAAAACTCTCAACCCGGCTTAAGCATTTTCGGCGGTGGCTAGGCCGAAGAGGTTGAGAGAGTTAAGCGTGCTAGGACGGGAGTAGTCCTAGGATGGGTGACCCCTTGGGAAGTTGGGGCGTCACAGTTGGTATCAGAGCCAATTACCAGCCGGAAGTGTGAGATGAGTCTCGGCTGAGCCAGGTGTACAGCGGGCCTGACGAGGACGTCATGGCTTAAAGGGGGGGAGATTGTGAGACCCCAAATTAGTCCTATATATGAGATATAATAGGGCTAAAACTCTCAACCCGGCTTAAGCATTTTCGGCGGTGGCTAGGCCGAAGAGATTGAGAGAGTTAAGCGTGCTAGGACGGGAGTAGTCCTAGGATGGGTGACCCCCTGGGAAGTTGGGGCGTCACAATATATATATATTATTTTATAAATTTCTTTATAATGTGACTCGTTCTTAAAGAAGTCTATATATAAAAATCATGTATGGCATTTGGTTCTTGCTATATATGATTTTTGTACTAGTTTGCTTATTTATTCATGATTATAAAATAGTGTGTTTAGTTTAGATTTTGCGGTATGATTTTTTACGTTAGGTGATCATGAAAATTTAGAGTAAAGCATATAGACTTCATATAGTTTACAAATTTGAGTCACATAAGGTTGTTAAGAAAATTATTTTGGACTTTTATTCTTTTTCGTTGTATTTTGGAATAACATAAAATTTTAGGTCACTCAATATTATATAAAGATTTGTGAGATTAACTATATCTAAGAGTAGCCACAGCATACCAGTCATGGTATATGATCACTTATAGTATTTCTGTAAAATGATATTGAATTAAGGTTAACCCGAAAATTCATACGAATTTCTAATTTAATTTTAATAGTCATTCAATATCAAATAAGGTTATTCGTATTTTTCATTATATTTAGGAGTAGCCACAGCATCCTATAGATTATGGAAACTATATAAAAATTTACTGACATTGAATTAAAGTTTGACTATTTATTTACAGTCAAATAAAATAATAATTTTCTAATTTTTGACTGAAATAGCATAGTAGATTGAATTTCTAGATAGTAAATTTTCTTGTACCCACAGGTACAGAAATCTCGTTGTCTAGACATTAGTTTTTCACTAGTCTTATTATTAAAGTAGATAAATGCTATGCATGTAGTGCCTCTATCCATAGGAAGGTAGAATTTATCTAATTTAAAGATTATTGCTTTATAGTATGCGATAAAGTTTTATATTATCTTTGTTCTTGCAGCTTCTTTCTCTACAGCATTTCTTAATAATATTTTTCGTATCCCTATACTTACTAGGAACAACTATTTTGATTGAAAAGAAAGTATTTCTTTTACTTTGGGCTATATGGATCTTGATTTGGCTCTGCGCGTTGAGCAACCACCTAAGGTAGTGGGACCAATGACTCCACGGCAGGAATCCGCGCAGAAAAAATGAGAGCGATCCAACCGCTTAAGCTTGATGCTCATAAAGTCCAGAGTATCAAAAAACATAAGGGGATCGATTCCGGAATGTGATAAAGCCAAAAATTACCTAAAGGCCATTGAGGAGCAGTTTGTCAGCTCCGATAAAGTTTTGGCGAGCACGCTGATAAAGCGACTTTCGAACATCAAATACAATCGGACCAAGGGTGTGCGCAAGCATATCATGGAGATGCGGAACATAGCAACTCAACTAAATGCTTTAAAAGTTGAGATCTCCAATGCCTTTTTAGTCCATCTAATTCTAAATTCATTACCATATGAGTTTGACCTCTTTAAAATCTCCTATAACATACATAAGGATGAATGGTCAATAAATGAATTATTGACCATGTGTATTCAAGAAGAGGGAAGATTTAAGCAGGAGAAGCCAGAAATTATAACAGAATCTGTTAATCTGGCGACTCAGTGTAAAAAGGGGAAGAGCAAGAGTGCCTCCAATTACAAGAAGTCAGCATAGTTGCAATAAAGAATTCTTGCAAAAAGGATCAATACTACTTCTGTAAAAAGAAAGGGCACATGAAAAAAGACTGCTTGAAGTATAACACTTGGCTCGAAAAGAAAGGTTTTGAAACAATATATTTGTTATGAATCTCATTTAGTTAATGTTCCTAAAAACACATGGTGAATTTACTCTGGCACTACTATATATATTTCAAATATCATGCAGAGATTTCACAACCTAAAGATGTTGAAACCAAATGAAAAGATTTTAATTACTAGAGAATGAAATAAATCTCAAGTTGAAGTCGTAGGAAACTTTATTTTAGAACTTTGTACTTGAAGTTGAGAATACTTTTTATGTTTTCAAATTAATTTTTTAGAAATTTAGTTTCCATTTTTAAACTGAAAAATAAAGGTTTTAAATTATTATTTGAAAATAAATTTTTTACTATCTTATCTGGTAATGTTATTGTTGGCAATAGTTGTTTGGTAGATGATTTATACAAATTCAATTTGAGTCAATTTTTTTAGAATAATTTTAATGTTGATTATGGCATTGATGTTAAAAGGAACAGTTTTAAAGAAAACTCTGCTTATTTATGGCACAAGCGTTTAGCTCATATCTCCTTAGAGAGAATAAAGAAATTGGTGAAAGAAAAAATCTTACAAAATCTTGACTTTACCAATTTTGATACTTGTGTGGAATGTATAAAGGAAAAGCATACCAACACAAATACCACTAAAGGTGCCAGAAGAAGTTCTGAAATTCTTGAGATCATACATATAGATATCTGTGGACCTTTTCCTACACTTTGTTTCAACGGTCAGAGATATTTTATCTCATCCATTGATGACCATTTTAGGCATATGTATTTCTATCTCTTATTTGAAAAAGCTGAGACGCTCGATGCTTTCAAAGCTTATAAGGTTGAGGTAGAAAAATAATTGGATAGGAAAAAGATTATGAGATCCGACAGAGGAGGTGAGTACTGTGGAAGACATACGGATAAAGGTCAAATGGCCGGTCCATTTGCTCAATTCCTCGAATGTGAAGACATTATTGCTCAGTATACGATGCCTGGCACACCCCAACAAAATGACGTTGCCGAAAGGAGGAATATAACACTCATGGATATGGTAAGGAGTATGATTAGCAGCTCTTGTCTTTCATCTTCCCTTTGAAGTGAAGCACTAAGGACAGCGGTGCATGTTTTAAATAAAATTCAATCGAATGCTATTTTCAAAACTCCTTTTGAGTTATGGAAAGGATAAAAATTTAGTCTAAATCATCTGCATGTATGGGGATGTCCAGCTGAGATAAAAGTTTATAACCCACACATAAGAAAGTTGGACTCCTGAACAATCAGTGGATATTTTATTGGCTATGCGGTAAACTCCAAAGGTTTTAGGTTCTATTATCTAAATTACTCATCTAAGATAGTTGAGACCAGAAATGTCAAATTTCTTGAAGATTTTGAACCTAGTGGGAATGTTGTTCCTCAAAAGAAAGATTTTGAAAAAAATAAGGGATTCAACTGGTTATCCATGATCAACAGACAATGATTTAGTCGCTCTTCCAAAATATCAATTTGACTATATTGGAGACCAACTAATTCTGGAATATGAAAATGTTGAACCGGTTGAACCTCCCCATGAAGAGCCTTTCTAAGAGGAACATATAATTATAGAGCCAGCTGCACAGAATAATAAAAATATGTAGGAAGTGGTTGGCTTAAGAAAATCCTCAAGGCAAAAGAGATCGGTAATTCCTAATATTTATGTAGTCTATCTCTAGGAGTCCAACTATAATGTTGGACACCAAAAAGACCCATGGACGTTTTCAGAGGCCATGTAGGGAGATAAATCCTCCCTATGCTATGATGCCATGAAGGAAAAGATGAAATCTATGACGGGTAATAAAGTTTGGGATTTTATTGCGTTACCACAATGAGTCAAAGTCGTTGGCTGTAAATGAATCTTCAAGACCAAAAGGAACTCTTTAGGTAACATAGAACGATATAAGGTCAGACTTGTTGCCGAAAAATTCACTCAGAAGGCAGATATTGGTTATCATGAAACCTTCTCTTCGGGTATCCAAGAAGAATTCATTAAGAATTATCATGACTTTGGTAACTCATTTTGATTTAGAACTATATCAGATGGATGTGAAAATGGCATTCCTAAATGGAGATATAGAAGAGGTAGTCTACATGCAGCAGCCCGAAGGTTTTAGCACAGATGAGAACAGTTACCTTGTTTGCAGACTAAAGAAGTCTATATACGGACTCAAACATGCCTCATGCCAATAGTATATCAAGTTCCATAATGTAATTACTACATTCAGTTTCGAAGAAAATATTGTAGAACAGTGCGTATACCTTAAGATTAGTGGGAGTAAATATATTTTCTTAGTCCTGTATGTGGATGATATTCTTCTTGCAGGTAGTGATTTAAGTTTGCTTAAGGAGA